>JAWNOC010000063.1:11895000-12290000 GCA_035046325.1 Drosophila niveifrons | reverse complement strand
AAAATGGGTAGCGCGTATCTCACAGTCGTGCACACTCGACTGTAGCTTACTTGTTTTTTTTTTTTAAAGTAGAATGAGAAACATATAGCTAGACCAAGCGGTTATACAATTATTTTGGTGAATAGAATGGAAGGCTGTTGAGACTGAAGCAGCGGAAGTGTGGGAAAAAAACAAAGATAATATCTTTAGCGCGCCCCACGCAAAGTTCTTTAATATTAAGTTGAGGCACACAAGAAGCAGAAACAAGCGGAAGTAAACTGGCAAAGACTGTCGTTCAATAAGGTCCCCCTTTCACACTTCTCTCTCTATCTGTTTCTCTGTCTGTCTGTTTAAAATTCGTCGAGTCCAAGAACAAGAATTTGCCAGAGGGGTGAAATGAATTTAAATGAATGATCCGCCTGCAAAGTGTATAGCAGGAAGCTAATAGAAGGCATCCTAAAAATAGCATCCACTCTCAAGCTAATTTGCGGACAACGAGCATCAAGTCCAAGATGCTTTATGCCAGATAGACAGACAGCTTGCGCCGAAGATGGATTGCTGAGGCAAAGTCAAAGTCAAAGCGAAGCGATGTCATGCCAAAATTACAGTCACTGGGGAGCTATAAAAACACTCAGGTGCAGACAATGGTGGCGGCAGAGTTACCTAATAGGCAGCTTTTACTATAAACACGTCGATTCTTTAGTTAAGTATTCATTATATTGATCGCGGACATTTAATTTATTAGCATGATGGAGTTGTTGAAGCTGCTTAATCAATCAGCAGCAGCAATAGAAGATAATCTATTCTGCTATAAGGAAGGTAAAGTATATTTCCAGTTCTTTTTATACACCTACCCGTAGGGTATTGTAACTTTGCTTGCTACAGAAAATGTATATATGTAACAGGCAGAAGGAGTCATCTCCGACCCCATAAAGTATATATAGTACACATAAAGCAATAATATAAATTTGTTCGATAGCACTTGTTTTCAGCCCACTGAAAATATCGTTGCCATCATCATAAAAAGTTTAAAAGCGATTAAAGAAATAATTATTGATATACTAAATATAACCTTTGGTATATTTTAGTATATTTTGGTATATTTTTAGAAAATTACCGGAGTGTTTTCCATTTAATAAAAGTGGGTAGCGAGTATTGAACAGTCATATTCCAAACTTGATATTGTTGCCATTCAAATTACATTAAACTAAATTGTTGTCAAGTGTTGACTTCATTAACGTTTAGTATTTCGTAAAAGTGATTTAAATGAGAATATTTAATTTATTGACGTGCAACTACAATTCAAATTGATGTTCACCAGAACAACAACCCAGAACACAAATGACATCATTGTCAATGAGTAAGTGAGAATGAAAAGGAGAAATCTGCTGTCAGTCATGGGAAAAAAGGTCAAGTCTTCTGCATCCGATATGCATATAGTGTATGCAGTATATACCAACATACCATTACTACTACATACATATACATATATGTATGTAAATGCAGCTGATACGGTCAGAACAATTCTTATTTACAATCTCATGCGGTGACACCAAGCACAATGCGTGAGAATATCGAGCACAGACTGGACTCGGGATATTATGCTGAGTACATTGAATACTACTCACATGCAGCTGTAGGTTAAAGATTGTCGCCGAAAGGGACGAATTTGCATCCCCAATCAATCCTCTCATTCTTCTTCTTGTTCGCGCTCTGCTGTCATTGCGAAATTGTGCTGGCAACGCAGTAAAAATGTTGCGTTATATTTGCACAATGTGTTTATATTGCGGCTCTGCATTGTTGCACTCCACCACCAGCCACCAAGTGGCCCATTGGCCCAGGAGTCAGACAATCCCAACCCAACCCAACCCATACATACATATATACATACATACATACATCGCCATAAAGTCAGCACAGCTCATCACCAACATATGTACATATGTATGTACATACTATACATAGCATACGTACACGTCGAGTACGGGTATTTGGGTTAAATCCAACAAAATGAGCATCAATCAATAGCAAATTGCGTCTGCAGTATTGTAAGCAAAGGATCCCAAGGGTTATTCTATGTACATATAGGCATTTATATATGCACTACATACATATGTACATACATATACACATATTTTTTCGCAGGGATTGACAGCTCTCGTGCTCTATCAGCTTTCGCTAATAAAAGGCATCGATATATGTACCAAATTAACAAACAAACAAAAAAACAAAAAACAAATAACAATAATTTGCAAAAATAAGACTTGTTTGATTTCTTTTTATTTCAATTTTTTCTAGTCTTCTTCGTAAATAAATTAAAAATCATAATGTTAAAATATCAAAATTAATCGCAGAAGATAAGTCATTTAATTAAGACCACAACTCTGATTTCATCCATCTGGAGAAGAGAATATTTGTTACGTTAAGGGATATTCTTAGTTATAACAAACATACATAAAAAAAAACATTCTAAATCGTAGATTGTTAAAAATAAATATAAACAAATAAATTTTAATTGTTGCATTACACAGAAATTGCTGAAGTCGTGTAAAACATTTTTCGATCTCTACTTACTGAGCCAACAGCATTATATTATATTAATTTTATGTTTCACTGAGAGAAAAGTAACTATAAATAATATTTTAAAAGAGATCGGCCGCAACAAAGCCTAATCCATATGCTGCAATAAATTTATTACAAGGAAACAACAACAACAACATCAACAAAAGTGAGCCAATTCGACAACTGACCAACCCCAAGTATTAAATAGAACAATAGCAAGAGTTGCACATAAGTGAACAATGCCAATATGTTCATATGTATGTTATCTGATTGCGGAATCATAAGCTCATCCACAAGTTGAAGGACTGAATACAAGGATTAAATTGAATTCAATCGAATTCAATCAATAGCATGACGATGACTATTGTTAATGATTTCCAGCTTGTTGGCGAACAAATGAAAAATCTAATGGAAGAGAACTAAGCATTACCTACTACCTACTACCTACTACCTACTATCTACTACCTACTAACTACTACCTACTACCTACTACCTACTACCTACTACCTACTACCTACTACCTACTACCTACTACCTACTACCTACTATCTACTACCTACTACCTACTACCTACTACCTACTATCTACTACCTTCTACCTACTACCTACTACATACTACCTACTACATACTACCTTCTACCTACTACCTTTTACCTACTACCTACTACCTACTACCTACTACCTACTACCTACTACCTACTACCTACTACCTACTACCTACTACCTACTACCTACTACCTACTACCTACTACCTACTACCTACTACCTACTACCTACTACCTACTACCTACTACCTACTACCTACTACCTACTACCTACTACCTGATGCCAATGCCGTTGCCTTGATGCTTTTGTTGTGTCGCCCATTGTATTGTTGTGAGGTTAAGTCGAGGCAACAAAATCTCTGGAAAAGTTTAACAGTTGCAATTGGCCAATGAAGAGAGTTAAAGTGCAATGACTGCAATGCAATGTGTGGGGAGCATTCAGAAGCTGCCACCTGTCGAGGTGGCAATTGCCAGTTGAACTTGCAACTTCTCTCTGGACTCTGATTGTTATCTGCCAATTGCAAATATGGTATACTGAAATGCACTATGCAGTTCATAATAGAGTTGTGTTAGCATCGTTCAATAGACCAAATAAGTTTGCTCGTCAATTTTTGGTCAGGGAACTAGGTGGCTCATTTGATTATGTTTACTTTGCACTTTTTGACGATCTTTTTTATTAAATTTCCAATCCGGTTTGTTTCATATTAAGTATGCTATTATTTTTAGAATAAAGTAATATTCATACTGTTACATCGGTTCAAACAGCGATGTTCACCATCGACAACTTAACTCAACAAAAAAGAACCATAAAGGTTACTGATAATACTGAATAGTATTTTTTATTGGCTTGTATTGGCTCAGTCAATAAAAAATAAGTCACAAATTAATGTTATATGTATACCCAATCACTTTGAATATACGCATTATCCATTTAATAGGCACACTATACTATTTAGTACATAGTACATATTTAAGAGAAATCATAAAAGACACGGAATAAAATTAAAATCCAAATTGTAATTGATGCATTGCCATACTTTAAAATAGATTTATTAATCACACAAGATATGGCCCAATATGAAGTTCATTAAAGATAAAATTGTGTTCAGATATTGCACTATTTGAAATAACAAAATTGTGATACCGAGTATTTTCCCACAAAAAAAAAAATGAAGAAGAATAAACAAAACCGAAGTGTATTCACTTTAGATATGTACATATGTTTGATAAGTGGCAATGGCAACACATGTGAGGGTGTAACGAGATTGATATGGATTCAATTGGGTTTACTTACCGCCAGCGCAATGGACCATCTCACAAAGCTGGGCTATGATGACGAACAGAGAAGCGAGTGTTATCCACATGGCGGCGGTTGACGACTACGGCTACGAAGTAAGCGTTTAACGTTGAACGTTGACCGTTGACCGTTGCTTGGGCTGCTGTTGGGGGGTCTTGGCGTGGCGTGGCGTGCCCTGACTTGACTTGACTCGGTCTGCGTGTGCTCCACACTCAAGGAAGTTGCCAGTTGAAGTTACTCGATTAGGTGCCCTTGCATATGAGGCAGCTGGTCGCGTAGGTGACGAAACACGAACACACTCACGATTGATAGGTAGAGGCGGAAATCTCACTCACATACGATTGTCGCAATTGATTTGGATAGAAACTCAAAGATGTTCAAAGGAAGCTGGCAAGTAAATTACCTTCGCTTCTGCTTATTTACTCGATTAATGATGGCTCTACAGAAAACCAAAAAAAACAAAACAAAACAAAATGCTTCTTATTGTGTATTCCGTTTTCCCTTGTCTCGGCCTTAGCTTGAGGCTCCACAACAGACAGCGATTATGTGAGATGTTGATGTCGATGTAACTGATGTTGATGTTAAAGCTGATGCTAAAGTTGATCTTAAAGTTGTTGCTATTAATGCTGTGCTCGAGGCTGATTCCGAAGCTGAGGCAGAGGATTTCTTGTATGGCAGTGGCGGGCAGGCGTGACTGGCTGTGGTTTTGGCTGTTGTTGTTGCTGTTGCTGTTGCTGTCGCTTTGGCTTTGTCTGTTGCGGTGGCTGTGGCTGTGGCGATGACGGTGGCGGTGGCGGTGGCGGTGGCTGTGGCTGGAGTGACGTTCGTGTGCAGTTCGAGTTCGAGTTTGCGCTCGAGTCGAGATTGCGGCATCGTTTCGCGCTCACAGACACTGCCCCGCTTTCTGCTTTTTGCTCTCAGCTTTCCTCTGGCTGCTGTTCTGCTTTTTTCTTTTCTGGCCACGCTGTTTACACACACACGCACACATAGACTTATATCTAAGCACTTGATTAACAATCTTACTTATATGCTCTTTGTTGTTGTTGTTGTTTTGTACAAGTTTCAAAAAAATTGCACCATTTAAAGGTCGGCTCACAATCACAATATTGCCAACAAAAAAATTCAACAAAAAGATCACTCAATTCACTTCAATCGCCTTACGATTGTCTATCATGCGAAATTGACCTGAAACGAAATCGAAATCGTAAATGCGATTAGTTAAATATTATTCGAATTATTTTGATTTGTATGTTATTTCATTGCAGTGCGAATAAAAAGAAAGACAAAGGCAACACTTACTTCAATTTTGCAAGCATTCGACTGCAAAACAATTAAAACCGAGACCTTAGATACTACATATGTCTGTTATGTTATGTCGCAACACAAATCACTCGCATTCATCTAGTATTGTGTTGTACCGACCAATCACTATACCACGACTAAGCTCTGGTTACCGCCCCGAGACTTGTTGAAGCTCCAGGCATAAGCGGCGACAGCTTCCGCACAGTGGCGCAATTCGTTGCACGAGGCCAATCAATAAATTAGCAAACATTCGAGCACTAATATTATACATACATACATATATATATATAGATGCACAGACGAGTGAAGGGTAGATTGCAAATCTTACATTGAGAACGCTTCGATCTTAAGAAAAAAAATCTTAAAACAAGAATTTCATATAAAATAGTCAGTCTGCCATTATCGTTTTGAGATTAAAAATCTTTTAAGATCGATCAGTTCTCAAAATCAAGTATTTTATTCTCGATTCTTGAAACAAAAGTTTAAACTTTAAAGTCTTCGAAGTGCGAGTATTTTATTTTGTTTATTCTTAAATTGGAAACTGATCAATACAACTGTTGCTGTTAGCTCACTAAGTAGAGATGTGGAAAATAATTGTGCCATGTTCGAAACTCTAGTCGCTTCGACTACAAGAATTTCTGATTCTAGATATCGTAGATATTAATTTGTTACTTTCATATAATCTGCTTTGTTCTGGACTTGCGCACTGTAGAACTTAAAGAGTGAGCCAACTATGCGTATGCGTTAATGCCACCCATTGTAAGTCCCCAAAGCCAACCGTAATTAGCCAAGGGCAGCTATAAAAGGGGTCATAGTTAAATTGCAAACAGCAGCAGCAGCAGAGGCAGAAGCAGAAGCAGAAGCAGAGGGAGAAGCAGCGATAGCGGCAGCGACAGGGGCAGCAAATGCAATGACATGCCTCAACTGAACTGCTTAAATAATTAATTGCGACGACCCTCATACGTACCGTTGAACGGACTCGCCTCGCCTCGCCTCGCCTCGCATCAACTCTGCCACAGCCACAGCCACAGCCACAACCACAGCTACAGCCACAGCGAGTCAAGGGTGAATAGTTGGACACATCAACAACAAAATGTAACGCGAATGTCCCTGAATAAAGTGCTTCTTTTTTCTCGCTCTCGCTCTCGCTTTGTTTTTTGCGGATGCCTTTCGTTTATTGCAACAATTATAAAATCACAAAATCCATTTTCGATACTCTCAATTCAATTGATGGTGTATTCTCTTTTTTGTGTGCTTCCGTTGCGGCATGTAAGTCGATGTCATTTTTTATTTGGCAATAAACCTGATTGACAATTAGCAACCATTAACCGTATCAGCTTAATTGCACTCGGCGCTCGTATTGCATTTCAATCTGAAATCTCGAGGGAGTAACTGTGTTAGCCTCGTCGCGAAAGCGAAGCAGCTAATTGATAATGATTGCACCTAATGGAAAGCCAATGCCTGTGACAGATTTAAATTTGAAAATTGATTCGCTGAAGCTGAGCAGTATATTTAATGTTCAATTGGAAGCGAAAACTTTTTCAATTTATAATAAAAATTACTTTATAAAGGTCTTCGACTCAATTTCTCGTTAAAAGAAAAGTAAATGAAAATAAAATGTAAATATGGAAAACTTTATAAAATGAAACAAAAGCAATACTTTTGTCGAAAGCATTGTTGTAAAGAAAGCAACATAAACTATATATATGTTTATTAATTCAATAAAGGTACAACAATTCTATTGAGCGAAGGAAACTATTGATAGTTTAATATATATATATATGTATATGGCTTTATAAAATTTGTTTTCTTTACTAACTGAATTAATAACTTTTAAGTAAAGTCAGTGAAGACTACAAAATTGCGCGACTTTTTTTTTTTGTTTCAGAAACAATGCGAATTATAATTTTAAAAAAGTTAAACCATATATATAATGGCTTTTTGAATGGTTAACAAATTTAATGTTTAAAGATACCACAAATTATAATTTTAAAATACTCCAAAGCTCTAATCTAATTTATTAAAATGATCATAATAATAATAATAATTTCCCCCAAAGTATAATTTGCATCATTCCAAATGAATAAAATGAACATATTTCAATTGATTGTTGTTTATTCTCTTTAATAACTGGGAAATTTCTCCATTTTCATTGAGTGTTCCCGAGAATCTCGGTACATAGTTGGATCACGAGCTAATAACAGTTTTGTGAGCTCAGTAAATATGTATTCATGATGTTATTTTAATGCTCAAATATTTACTGAGTAGTCAAACAAATCCCCGAGCACACTAAGCGAGTCATTCTACACCGAGATGAAATGCTAATCCCGGAGATTTGCATCGCATGACAGAGAGCTAATTGAAAAACTTAACGACTTGACTGAAATGTAGCAATAGAATTTATTCAAGATGCAAAAATACGCAGTAGGAGTAATGATTGGAACATCAAATAAATGCACTATTCGTTCACAGACTTGGCTAAGCTCGAGTAGCTTTAAAATGCATAACTGTCACGGTTAGTCGATAAAGCCTCTTTTTTTGTTCGTTTTTTTTCTTCTTTTTTTATATCATATCCACCGTTTGCACCTCGCTCCTTGCCTTCCACCGGAATCCACAACAATTGGGAAATTGTTGGAAAGCTATGGCTATAGCTATAGCTATAGCTGTGGCTGTGACTGTGGCTGTGGCAAGCGGTTTGCTTGAAAGTTTGATTGTGGTATGCCTGTGCCACATTGACCACTGGCCACACACATAATCCGAATTTGGCATCGCAGAACCACCCTGTTAATGACAGTCGCAGCCGCAGATAGAGCAGAGCTTCAGTCCCGTCAGCTACGGTAGCCACATTTGGGGAATAGGAAATGGGAAATGGGAAATGAGAAATGGGGGCACCAACTTATCACAGCTCCAATCATGCGGCTGCATAATCACCCAGCACGTTTCTTCCTCGCTTCGCTTCGATTCTCTTTTCATCTCATCTCGTCTCTTCTCTTCCCTTCCCTTTCCCTTTCCCTTTTCGTTTTTATTTTTTCTTATTTTCTTTTCTAGTGCTTTTTTTCGGCTGTTCGTTTCACGTTTTCCTCTTTTTGTGGCAAGCATTGTACTGCAGCGGTCATTGTTTTGGGTTCGGCTAGGGGCGATCTATCTGCTTTGCATAGGCTCAACGCGCAATAAACCGCAAAGAAACAGCAACTGTACATACATATATACATACATATGTATATACATACATACAGATACATATACATATACTCGAACTATGAGTGCAAACAACAAATACAACACAAAATAACTGAACAAAATTCCAGCTCGTGGGGTCGCCTTTTCTATGCTTGTGGTTGTGTTGTTATTGTTGCTGATGGAATTGCTGGTGTAAGTTTTGCTGTTGTTGTTCATATTGCTGTTGTTGCTGTTGTTGTTGCTGTATCTCCATACCAACCACGGACTGTACTACAAATTTTGTGGGTTTCGCTTACACGGCTCCAAGATGATTTTCGGAACATTTATGCCTGGCTTGATGTCAAATTTATACGTAAGCCCTAGATGCCATTGCCACTGCGATTGCTGTTGCTGTTGCTGCTGCTGTTACTTTTGCTATTACACTCTGGGGGCTTTTGTGTGCTAGCTTTGAGTGGCGCAAGGAGCCGGAGGCCTATTGAGCACGCACACATATGGAAGCATACACATACCTAAACACACACACACACACACACACAAATCGAAATCCTTGTTTACCTTTGCGATTATCAAATCAGTTTCTCGGATGCACAACTGTTCCGGATACCAGCAGCATTAGGGCGCTGAAAAGGCATCGCATTAATTCAATCAGTCTCTTTGCATCTCGTACACTTAATTTGGAGATGCACCTAAAAGTATGCTTTACCCATTGAAGCAAGAGTGGAGACCTGATTGTTTGCCAGATAGCAAAAGCCCTACAAGTCTGCAAACACACACAGCTGTACATACATATGTATGTATATACATATATATTTCATACATATATATTGAGGTGTGAACGTGAATCGTGTGAATCGTGTAAAAAACCGACTGAAACACCGGGCGTACGAGTAATAAAAATTCTATTGGAAATTGCTGGTATCCCGAAGAGAGAAACGCGTTTAAAGAGCGAACTCGAATCCAACTCGGGCAGCGTACCGTACAACGTACAACAAACGGACAAAAACAAAATTCAGCTATTCAGTTCGACAAAACAAGAAGCAAACATAAAGCAGAAGCAGAGCACAGTAGATAAATACATAGGAGGCATCGCAAGTAGCAGAAGCAGCAGCAGTAGCAGCCTCAGAAGGAGAAGGAGAACAAGAAGAAGAAGAAGAAGAAGAAGAAGAAGTAGAAAAGAAACAATAAACTGAAAACTGAACAAAACAAAACACGCTGACTGAGCTTAAGAATCGTCTGGGCAGTTCACTATTCGGGACACATAACAAATCTCTCTCTCTGGCATGCAGACGTTGCCCTGTGGAATCCGTCGCCCCTGCCCTGGGCGTCCTCCCCCCACAATTGCCGCACACCCCACATCATTCCGGTGTCCGGACATGGGACATTGGACTATTGCCAGGCGCCGCCGACAGCGGCTTGCCGACGATTACTTTGAGACATATACACACAACACGCGCACTCGCATGTGTGTGTACACACGTATTCGATCTAAGATTCGGCGAGTGTGCTCACACACTCTCACACACTTTCAGTCTGCAGGCAGCTGACAACCCAGACAGAAACGCGCTCTCTTCCACAATTGCTCTTTCGCTCGCTCACTTGCCATCTAGCCTGTGTATGTCCCTCTCTAATTATGTTCTCTCTCGAACAAGTCGCTCTTTACGCATCACTCTCTGTCTCTCTCAGCATCTGCTTTGCAAGCTGTAGACAAATATGTGTTGAGCGAAGCGATGCCGAAGCTAATGCTGATACGAACGACGGGATGCCGCTGATGGAGCCGAAAGCCGAAAGCCGATTGCCGATGCCCATGCCGACGCATGCTCAAGCCGACCGAAAACGCGCCCAAGACGAGTGTGTGCTTGTGTGTGTGTAAGTGTGTAAGTTTGTGAGTGTATGCGGGAGAGGGGAAGCCTTGGCAATAGCTGAAAGCTGGCCAAGCGAAGGAAAAATTAAAGCCGTTACGCGTTACGTCTTTGCTGGCGAGAGATGATGATGTTGGCTGTGGGACAGGACTGAACAGGACAGAACAGAACAGAACAGAACAGAACAGGCTGCATTCAATATCCAATTAACTAAAACGCCCCCTCCCCCAAGCCAGGCAACCAACACAACGCTGCCTCATTGCTGGCTGCCATGAAGCGACCGACAGACCGATGGGCAGACCGACACAGCGGCCAGCCGGCCCCTTGGACCAAGGACCAAGGCAAATCCCCTAATCTAATATACGACGAACAAATGGCCCGACGGGTGAAAACAATTTTCGTATCACGATTGACAGTCATGCGCAGCTGACGAAGAAGGCTGCCTCCGCCTCCGCTCCGTCTACGTCCCGCCATCTTCGTCTGAGATTGTGGATGGATGGATGCGAAAATCTTTTGGGTATTTCAAACAGTGTGCAATTCGAAGCATATGTAATTATGTATGTATGAATGTACACATGTTTGCATGTGTGTGTACGTATAAACAAATAGTTGTACATTTGTGTACATATTAACTCATCATACATCTTGATACATATGTATGTATTTGTTTACATTTGTAAGTACATAAATATGAAATACCATATACAGTATTAACTCAGATATGAAGATCTTGATCTTCACTGTTCGATAAAACTGCGACTCCCAAAGATCAGACATAAGACTAACTAACACAGCTAACTATATCATGTACATACATATATCTCTCATCGGAATCTGTGGCGGATTCAAGTGCTTTTGAAGTGGGGTATTGTTGCCAAATTGCTGAGTTGCCGAGTTGCCAGAATGTTTTTCGCCGCTAAACACTTGGAATGATGGAAACCCAATTAAGTGATTAGCTACAATATAAATCTAAATAATTGAGACGACTTTGCCAACAGAATTGCAAATGCGCTTCGCACAGACACACACACACACACACACACACATACACATACACACAAATACGCGTATGCATAAGCAGATACACGCTCTGTGAGTGTGTATACAATACATGTGTATGTGTGTGAAACTGTGGCGCCTGTAAGCATGCAATGCCTTTTTGCCCATTTGTTTGTTGACCCGGAGAGGCGAAAGCAAGCAGCGAAGTCATGGCATGGCATGCGTGTATCTACACACATATTAAACCCACTGACAATCATGTATGCGTGTGCGTGTGCGTGTGTGTGTGTAGTTATTGTTAGTGTAGTAAAATAAGAGACATTATTTGGCATTATTTGAACTTTACCTATGCGCCAGCGGCAATCGCTTTCAATGCTTGATGCTGTTGCTGCCGCTCCTACTTCGCCTGATCTGCTGCTGTTGTTGTTGTTGCTGTTGTTGTTGTTATTGTTGTAATATTTATTGTTGCCGATTTAAATCCATGATTAATTTATCATTGAAGTAGATTATTTTGTTGTTTTTGTTGCGATTGCTTCTTCCTAATCGAATTAAACAGCACACTTAACTATGTGAACACACTTTTGTTTGTCATTGTTGCGAGCAAACAGTACAAAAAACAAAAAAAAATACCAAAAAATCGTTATAAAATATTGCAAAATATTTTCCT
This sequence comes from Drosophila niveifrons, assembly GCA_035046325.1. Taxonomy (NCBI): domain Eukaryota; kingdom Metazoa; phylum Arthropoda; class Insecta; order Diptera; family Drosophilidae; genus Drosophila; species Drosophila niveifrons. The sequence goes on along the minus strand of JAWNOC010000063.1, from coordinate 12,277,610 downwards.
GTTGTTTGTCGTATTAACGGTGCAGTTTTGCCCGATTTCTTGCTGTGTACTTTTTGTTTTTATTTTCTTTTAGATTTTAGATTTTTAGATTTTTGGATTTTTTGATTTTAGCTTGGTTTCGTTTCGTTTAGTGTCGTTTCGTTTGGTTGTTTGAATGCGCCTGCTCACCGAATCGCAATTATGTGTAATCGCAATCTTTATCTCTGTCTGCTTCTCATTTTTTGATACATTTCGTATTTTATATCGATATATTTATATGTGTATATATATATATATACGCTCTCGTATATAAATGTATGTAGATGCGTGTGTGTGCGTGGCTTATTTGATTTTTATCCAAGGAGCAGCTGCAGCAATTGAGGTTTTTAATTGAATTTCGTGTCCTTTTTTTTTTTGCTGCTGCCCTTTTTCTTTCAGTGTGTCTCCATGTGTGCTCTGTGTCTCCGCGTGTGTGCGTGTGTGTGTGTGTGTGTGTGTGTGACGCTTTTATCGCTTGGTATTTTCTTTCTTTTCTCTGCCGTGTTCGCTGACTCCGCTGACTCCGACTGCGATTCCGATTCCGATTTCGATTCCGATTGCGACTCCGGCTGTAGCTTCTGTGAATGCGGCGACCGTTGACAGTTTGCAGTTGGCACTTTATACACGGTATACTGTGTCTATAGGGTGTAGTATAGTATTATGTTATCGCTATAGTATATATGCTTATGCTTTTGTACCCGTTGTCACTATTGTTATTGCTATCGCTGTTAATTTGCTATTTGCTAGTTGCTAAACGCTATTTGCTATTTGCTGTTAGCTGCTGTCGTCACCGTTTATTATTTTTTTTTTTTTGTTCAGTTTCAGTTTTTTTTGTATGTTTTTTGCTGTATATTTTTGCTGATTTCCCGTTGCCACTTTCCGCGATTGCAAACAACGTTCTAAAGCGCTCGCATACGTCTGCAGTCTGCAGGACATGAGCACGCGACGACGTGGTCACCGCGCGCGGCCCAAAATCCCGACGTCCACATTTTGCCAGCAAACATCGCGTCAACAACGACGACGCAGCCGCAGATGCACGGCACCAACGCCAACACCGACACCGACAACGACAACGACAACGAGAACAGCAACAGCAAAGCGAGAATTACGCTCAGCAACAACAATGGGGCAATGGAGCATTGGAGCATGTTGGAGCCGGTGATTGGGAGTCTGGGCCAGCATCTCGCTTTCTCTCTCTCTCTTACTCTCTCTCTCTCTCTCTCTTGTGTTCGCTCTCTCAGAATGTCAGCTGAGACTCTCTCACGATTCTCTTTTCAGGTCGTTTTCAGCCAAAGGCTCTACAGAGACAAGTGTCTGTGGGTCGTCTCTTAGCCAGCGTGTTGCTGACTTCACAATCGCAGCAGCCCCCCTCCCCTACCCTACCCTTTCGCCTCATTAACGCCGCCTCCTCAATCGCCTCATGTCATCTCGGCATCTCTTCATGAGATGTAGGCCAAAAATACGTAGCATCAACGCCCCTATTTTACAAGACGAAATGGATTTATCTGCGAAAAAGTGGGAAATTTTTTAGACTCAAGCGAAAGAGAAAGAAAGGGGGAGAGAGAGCGCGCCAGAGAGAGAAAAAGAGAGAGAGAGAGAGAGAGAGCGAACAGAACGATACCCTAGAGAAGAGTAAACTTCCTAAACTAGAAGACACAGCAGCAGAGCCTTCCATGTCTCTCCCTCGCCTCCTGCTTTTGACATGGGGAACACAATTTTTGGGGGAGGTAAGCACTCAATGGGGGGGCTGAAATATATTGGGGCAAAAAATTAAGTTGTTTTAGAGTTAATTCGAAAAGTTTTTAAAAACTTTTAATTGGTTAGGTGTTGGTTGCCTGCTGCTGCTGCTGCTGTTGTTGCTGTTGCTGTTGTTGTTGTTGTTTCTCGCCTGCTTGTTGGTTTTTCTTATTGTTCCGAGTGTCGGTTGCATCAGCCTTCTTCAGGTTAAGCATCACTTAACACTGGGCTACAATGCTTGAGGAGCTCGCAGCTTACAGTTCAGAGAGCTGCTCTGTTGCTGTTGCTTCGCTGCTTTTAGCTTGCTGAGGTTGCTTAGGTTGTTCGCACAGAAAACAACAGCTCAACATTGTGGGGCACTAAAATGATGCATTTATCGAAATTATGACAACTATTTTTTTATTGTCGAGGAGGGGGAGGGAAATGGGGAGGGAGAAATGTTTCTCTCAGTTGACCTCAAGCAGCTGCATGTTGTGTTGCCAGCCAAAAAAGCAATGAAAATGAAGGAAAAAAGAAAACCCTGACCTCGGCAATAGTAATAAATAATTTCAGCTCAAGCACAACTACGAGTGCGACTGCAAATACCACTATGACTACGAATATGGTTCTCTGTTTTTCCTTTTATTTGTTCTTTTTTTTTTTTTGTTCTTTTTTTGCGTGCTTAACTCTACTTAGCGTGAACATATATATATACATATATATGTATGTACATATATGAATATCGGCTGTGGGTATATACACATGCTCAGTATATAAATAGCGGAATTCCGGCTGGCTAAAGTAGCGCAAAAAAATACAAGTGGCAAAAAAAGGAATCACAGAAAAGAAGAAGAAATAAATAAATCGACAACGAAAACGAAAACGAATCGGGAGAAAAATAAATAAAAAATTACAGACAAATTGAATATTTCCATGAATTGAATTCTGTCAAATTGAATGGTGTACGATTTGCCAATCTAATCATGGTGCGACGCCATGGCCCAACCATCCACAACGCCCACATCCTTACCACACCTTAAATGCTTTGCCCTCCCTCAGCAGCAGCAGCAGCAACAGCAGCTGAGGAGCAAAGCTGCGCCGAGGCGAGGAGTATCAAATTTTGGAGTGCGCCCCGAAAGTATGCAACACTTTTCGGCTGCGTGTTTGCTGTGTTTAGTTGGTGAACCAATTTTATAGCCATGTTGTAACTGTAGTTGTAGTTGTAGTTGTTGTTGTTGTTGTTGTTGTTGCTGCTCTGGCTGTGCAGTAGCTTTGAGGCATACATAATTAATATCCATTGTAAATGGACAGGTACTGAAATGGATGGACAATCAAATCAGAAATCAAAAGGCGCACACAAACACAGCCGGGACATGGGACTTGGGACATGGGACGTGGGACAGACATGCGACATGGGAATAGAGTGAACTTTATGCTGCTGCTGCTGCTGTTTCTGTTGCTGTTGCTGCCGCCCACTCGGCGTCACTATTGCCCGTTCATTGCCTTTTGTTATTCCCACACACGCACTCCACACCTGTGTGTGTACACAATGCACAGACAGAGCAACAGAAAGAGAAAGAGAGAGAGAGAGATAGCAACACAGAGAACGAGAGAGTGAGAGCGGAATACATATGTGTTGTCTTTGTGCTTCATTTACAACTTTACACAACATTGTAAACATAATAACGAGGCGCCTTACGTTGCTGCTGCTTGTAACAAGCAGCAGGGAAATAAGAAGAATAAGCAGAAGGGGAGGGAGAAAATGAAGGAAATGAGAAGTGGGAATTGGGGGGTGACTGCACATACGCGTATGCTGCAAAGACCAAAGAGAATGAGAGAGAGAGAGAGAGAGGGAGAGAGAGTGGCGCTTCCACTACTCTCAGCAAGTGGCTGTTGGAGTACCTGCCAAGAAGACCAACGCCAACTATTGACATAGTGACACAATCAGACCACACAAACAGCGAGAGAGTCGCACACACACACACACACACACACACACACACACATACACAAGGAACGACGTCGAGGACTTGGCATCTGGGCGGCTGCTGTGGTTTTTGGCAAAGAGCGCGAGCACTATGTAAACACACACACCTTATTCCTTGCTGAATAACTAGGCCAGCTGGCAGCTCGCAGCTGGCAGATGGAGCTGCAGCCAGCAGCATCCACCATCCACCATCCGTTCTTCGCTCTCGTTGTCCCGTATCCGTCTCTGTCTCTGTCTCTCGGTCTCGTTGCTCGAGCTGCGCGGGAGCATTTGCGCAGCTTCTTCTTCATCAGCCGCTCCTGTTTATAGCCAGCTATCTTTATTGCACACTCAGCGTCCCTCACACACACACACTCTCTTTCTCCCTCTCTCTCGCTCTATCATGCTATCTCTCTCGCTGACTCTCCGTTGCTCGCAGGATATTTTTTCATAGATTTTTTGTGGCGTTGACTTGCTACAAGTTGGGAAATTTTTATGGTCGAGCATCCACACGCTCGACAATGTCCTTTCTTTCTCTCTTTTTCTCTCTCTCTCTCTCTCACACACACAAGTCTCTCTCTCTCTCTCGCTGCATGAATTGACATTTGCTACTTGTGCAGAAAGAGATTGGGAATGGGCATTGGGGAATTTTTTGGGATTGAAGATTGTGTGGGGATTGTTGCTGCTGTCGTTCTCGTCGCTGTCGCTATCCATACTGTTGTTGTGCACACACTGGTGGTGGGAAGCATGGTGTGACTGAGTGCCACACAAACACACACACACACACAGAGAGAGTCACACGCAGCGTGGTTGTTGCTGCTGGCAACTGCTGGCTGGCTGGCTGGCTGGCTGGCTGGTTGGCATACCATGCCACATGCTTGAGATATTTTTAGTGTGTTGTCACACAAGCAGACATCTGTTTCTGAAATACTTACATACAAAGTCGCGCGCAAATATAATTAAGATGTGGATGCAAACACACACATACACACACACATACGCTATACGAAGAAGATACTATGCCACTTCTCTATGTAAATAAGCATTGGCAGCGTGCACTGCCTGGACTCTGGAGAATTCAGGCCGAGCAATTTGCAGTAGAATTCACTGAAATGTAACAATCAGTCGTGGCTTTAAAGCACGCAACGGCAGCAAATCAAATCAAATCAAATCTAAAAACAAAAGAAACAATCGCAACGCATTGAGGCATTTTATCCAAATATTCAAGGACACATACAAACGCTCCTTGTGTGGCAGGCATAGTAACATGGAGTACTCTTCACATATGCACAAAATGCCTACACACACACACACACACACACACACACACACACACGCAACACAGCAATTCAACCGAGTGCTCGTCGTGGAGGGCTCAAAGATGCGCTTGCGTTGTCATCTTCAAGTTGCTGCTGCTACTTTTTGTTGTTGGCTGCTGCCTTTTGCCTTTTTTATATTTATTGTTGCTTTTGCCTTGCCTTGTGTTGTGTTGTTTTTGTTTTTTTTTATTGCTGTTGTTTTCTTTTCTTTTTTTGTTTGTTTTTTTTGCGCTCTTTTGAGGCCTTGACATGACACATGTCTTGGCAAAAAGCTCATAGCGGTATTCCCAGGCGCATAAATTCTATGATGTGTGGCTGCTGCCAGCACACTCATTTGTTTAAATAATGCGAGTCGCACAGATTTGATTTGATACACGCCTTTGCACTTCTTTTTTCTTTTATGCGTACAATATGCGTGCTAATAATTAGCTCATCTTTAAGAAAGGGACAGTAAGGGAATCGCTCAAAAGTATGCAACACATTTCGAAAGCCGGAAACGGAAAATATCTAAGGGGAAAATGGGAACGAGAGAGCAAGGGCGAGGGCGAGAGCGAGAGAGATAGAGACAGAAAGAGAGAGAGAGAGATGGAACGGCTAATTTATTAAATAAACTTTATTTATTTAGCTAAACGATGCGGCTGCCGGAGTCGAGAAGTGGCTGCTAGTAAGTATTACATGATATCACAGCAATGTGCTGACCTCATCAAGCACTCTTAACTTTGACCCAAACGGCACCAGAAAGCAACGATGCCAATCGATATGCATCACTTTTTAAATTCAATTCCATCAATGGAAATGGCAATGGCAAAACTATTGGCGAAAAAACGTCATTTGCATGGACAAACTGATGAACTGAGCAACCGATGAAAATGAAACCGAATCGAATGGTATCCACACCCCCCCACCCCCACCCCCCATTTTCAAACCCAACCCCCACCTCCGACCCCAATCTCCATCCGAATCGAAAACGCTGGCGAGCCCGCAGGCTTACATCAGAGGCAGAATCAAAAGGATGCGTTTCATTGAATGCACTTTATGCAGTATTTTAATTACCCAAAAGCTCTTTTGCTCTATGCGATTGCAGTTGGCAAATAAAGTGCACACAAACAAGAAGAAGTTGCAAAAAAGGCAAAAACAACAATGAATAATTATTCGCCATCTTGAGCACACCATTGTATTCTCTTACAGCGAATTGAATTCTCTTGCACCTTTTCAAAGACTAAACATTAATCTTTTTAGATACTATGAAACTTTCTATAAAGCTATACTCTATTCGTGGAGTTCCCTGTATATATTTAATATTTTTATACCCGCTACCCATAGGGTAGAAGGGTATTATAACTTTGTGCCGGCGGGAAATGTATGTAACAGGTAGAAAGAGGCATCTCCGACCCTATAAAGTATATATATTCTTGATCAGCGTCAACAGCCGACACGATCTAGCCATGTCCGTCTGTCCGTCTGTCTGTCTGTCCGTCTGTCCGTCTGTCTGTATGAAACACTGGATCTCAGAGACTATAAGAGATAGAGCTATAATTTTTTTTTCAAAGCATTTGTTATTTTTGCACGCAGATTAAGTTTGTTTCAAATTTTTGCCACGCCCACTTCCGCCCCCACGAATCAAATAAAATCGAATAACAAGCGTAATTTTAAAGCTAAAGCTGCGAATTTTGGTGTATATATTGTAATAATAACAATAGTATTTATGAATCTTGAAAATTTGGTTGCGATCAGGTATTGTGGAAGTTACTAAAGATAAACTTTTGTATGGGCTAAAATGCCTACTTACTAGGGGTCTCAATTGCTTTGGCCGACAATCTGGTATATTATGCAGTCTATGGTATATTTTAAATGTGGTACCGCGTGGAGGCACATCGCGCTTCAGGCTGAGACCCGATAAAAGGGTTGTCATGACCATATATATATATATATATATATATATATATATATATACTATATCGTTATACCAAATACACCATTTGGCTATACCAATATACCATTTGGTATAATTTTAGTATTTTGCAGTATTTTTGGTATATTTTGAAAATTATACCGCAATATTTTGCTTTTATTCAAAATCTGTAGCGGGTATCTCACAGTCGAGCACACTCGACTGTAGCTTTCTTACTTGTTTTATAATAGTACTATTTATTTATTTGTTTTTTTTTTTTTATTTACTATTTCTACAGTGACTCTTTCTATAAAGCTATGCTCTATTCGATTTAGTATTAAGTATACGTAACATTAAACATACGCTTAGTATGGCGAATGTAGTCGCATTCATAAAAGTAAAGTGTTGTCTTAATTTCATATGCTAACGATAACAATCTTTAATTTTAAATAATATAAAAATCAAATAATTTGATGTCAACTCAGTTTTATAATTATCCCCACGAAAAACTTGAACTTGAAATTATTAAACAAGCAATAAAACCAAATTTAATAGATACAAAGCAATGTGGCAATATTCTTAAAATAATATTTGGTATATCGATATAGATATTAAACCATTCAAAATATATCGCAAAGTAAAGTTTGATTTAATGTACCTAACATCGTGCGTGCAGCTTCAGAAGGACCTAATATATGTTACTTATGTAGGTGTTCATGCGGACATAGAAATATCGTCTTGGCTGTTAAAGTTAATCGTGAATATATACACTTTATGGGATCGGGATAAATATAATATCATTTAAACCTTCGGGTAGCGGGTATAAAAATATGTTGGCATTGTTGAGCTATTGTATCAAGCAAGTGCATTGAGAGTAAAACAACACTTAACTTCTTCTTTACTTACATATTACTTCAAACAAGCCATTTATATAGTTTGTGTATAGTATACATACAAAAGTGGTACTCTTAAGGGATGTGGCGAATACTGAAGCATAAGTACATACTTTCCCACGTTTCTATGATAGATTCCTTGGGCATATAGTAACATAATACCAAAAACTGCAGTACAAAATCTATAATGGTTTACTCATAACATTAAATGACAGTTAAAATGGAAAATGCCCCATAGTGCGTTGGTGTGGGACTGTATTAGCCAAAAAAGGCTACATAACAAAATATAAGATCCTATTCAACTCGTAATTTAGAAGCAGTTAAAAGCTTTTTTCAATTGTATTCTATTTTTCCTGAAAAAACACTGCTATTTCAATGAATCATTTATCATTTCTTATTATCCATATTTTCTAATATTGTCAGTTATCAACAATGACAAAATTGTTAAATTTCTTAAAATTAAATACTTTCAACTATTATAACTAAATTTTATCTGAATATTGCTTTTATAATAGTATTTTTCAATTTTAATCGAGTTGGTCGTAAGCACTGCTATTTCAAAGTTTACAGCTGTACATAATATGTATTACATTTTTCCAATGCCAATCAATAGAAATGTATATTTTCTAAGGGAATTCGTAAATCTCGATTATTACAAGAGCCGTCGTGTATTCTATCGAAAGTAATGTATTATATCTATATGTACATATGTATATGTAATATTAAGTTATAGTACGAGACTATAGTTATTGCTTTCGAAGCAAATGGGAATGACGCACAAAAAGAAAAATGAAACGCGTGCATTTGCATATATCAAAGACGCTTCCAATTTACCTGGCGCATTTGTCATATTAGCGCAGATCTACCTGAACAACAACAACAACAACAAGAGAAAGAAGAACAAGTAGAGGAGCGAGCAACAAGCGAACAAACGAAGGAACGAAGGAACGAACGAGCAAAGGAACGATTCATTTCAGCATCAAAACTGACAGACCGTACAATTGGCTATCAAGAAGAGCAAAACTCACCCTACAAGTAATCAAGTTAAAAATAATATGCCACCACCTTGTGCAGGGCGCGCTTAAAGCGAAAACGAACAGCGAAAAGCAAGACACAGCAACAGCAACAACAACAATAACTACAAAGAGCAACAGGCAAACGGTAAACGGCAAAACGGCAAACAATTGGACCGAATGCATACAATGAGTAAAAGTGAATATTATTTAAGGTAATGGTAATACACTCAGTCTATACATACATATACATATGTATTTAAATACGGGAATGCACAGACATACATACATATCTCGCTTAATATAGACAACTATAAATATTTCCAACTGACGTGATTGAATGAATGATTGACAATCAATGTGGGCGAGGGAGGCAGCATTTGTTCGCTTGTTCGCTTGCTTCGCTTTCACATTTTCATATTCCTTCGCAATTGTCATTTATTAGCGTGTACATTGCTAAGCAATGGGACGCCATGTCATCCTCAAGTGATTCAAATACATATATATATGTACACTATATATGTACATAACATACACACACACTATATATTGCTGTTTATTTGCCTTCCACCTGTTGCACCCCAGCGCTGTTTCTGAGTTCATTTTCTAATGTCCACCTGATCGTTCTTTAATTTAAAATTTGACAATTCGAATACAAACTAAAAGAATTACACATAACGAAAACAATAGAAAAATTACGCGAATTTCAAATGTATTATTTTAATTGGCTTTCTATACCGCTTTCATGCCCGCTTATGTGTCTTCCTGATCACTCTTCAGTTTAAAGATAAAAATAACTTTTTATATAAATAACAAACGAAATAAATATCAAATATTGTAATACATTTCGAAAATTTCGTTTAAATAAAAACCGCGTATGCTGTTGAATCTTTCGTTGATTGCATGCTTACAGCAAAATATTAATTGGAAAAGTATTCGCAAATAAACAATAATTTTGGAATTTGGGTAATTTTTGGCGAAAATTTCGCTAGTGCCTGACTATTTTTTTTTTTTTTTTGTATATAAAGATGAATCTTATAGCACTTGAATAATACTTTAAATTTCATGATTTTGGAATTATTTTTCTGTTTTAAGATAAATTACAGAATTTATAAATTGTATCATAGAACTGAAATGAATATAGTGCTAATACACAATTAAAGGAAAACCCTATATTTTTTGTAATTTTTTCACTGTAAATTGTGTCGCAAAATACTTTCACATGGTGTTCTCATCAAACATTTAATAAAAACAATTAAAAACAATAAAATTTCTGACCTTTTGTTTGTCACACTTTTATTAAATCGCCTCGAACATGTTATTGTAAGGGTATTTTTACGACGACGCTCCACAATTTGCGGCTTGCTGTTTTTTTTTTGTTGTTTTTTTGCTTCACAGTTTCGATATAAATATAGTTATGCACATACATATGTATGTATTTTTTTGGTTTTGAGTATTCACTGATAGGGTCTAGGCAGAGGAGCGCATAAAAAATGCAATATGCGAGTGGTATTTTGCTTCATTTTTGCACAATTTATAAATAGGATTGAGGCCCAGAGCGCGTCCGCTGCATCCGTGCTCGGAGCTCCGAGCTGAGAGCAACACAGGGTCCGGTCCATGCATCGAATGCATCGCAATCGCACATGATGCCATTCTGAATTATTTTCATCTGGGATTTTTTCTTCTCACCACAATTAGTCTGTGCGAAAAGGTTGAGTCAACTATTTGTTAGGCCTAAACACTGCACTGCGCCCCATTTGTGGTGCCATCCACAGGATTAACATGGTGCACAGCCATCGAGCAGCAACCACGAGAACAACAACAACAACAATCGTAACATCGAAACGCATCATTGGCTTAGCAATTGTATTTGTGATTTTGTTGTTGCCATTGAGCACAAATGCGGCACAAAGTCGGGGCAGCGATCGCGACCTCTGCAGGGGTTCAAACGATGCCGCCGACTGCGCCAAGTCGCTGGAAGCACGCAAGGCGGTGGCAGCCACACGACGTGCGGCGAAAGCTAAATTCAAATTTCACAAAATCGAACGAATGGATGAAGACAATGGTGGCGAGGAGGAGGACGACGACGACGATGCGGAGAACGGCGAGGACAACAATTCGGAGAATGTGCTAAACGATGAACGCAATTCGGCTGAAATTGACGATGGCAATGAGGCCGATGACGACGATAATGTCGATAACGATAACGATAATGATGACGATGACAACAATCAAGCAGACGATGAAGACGCTGCAGAGGACGAAGGCGAAAACGATGATGAAGACGATGGCGAGGAAGACGATGAAGACGACGGCGGCGCCGATAACGATAACGATAACGATAATGATGAGGATGAAGATCCTTCGCTTATTAGTCGATTGCTGTCAATATTTGTCACCGATGAAGAAGCCCCCAAGCGTAAAGCGAAAGAAAGCGAATCGCAGCTGCCAAATATTATCAGCTGGTTCAACTGGCTAACGGAGCGAGCAACAGATGCAGCACCGCAAGCGGGCAAAAAACGCGACAAGACAAAAGCGGCCAAGGCGCCAAAAAGCTTGGAAATTGATTGGCTGACATATCTAAAGCGTTGGCCCTTCAATAGCATATTCCCGGAGACTGAGGAAGCAACAGGGACACGATCCAAAGGCAAACAACAGCGGGCCAAAGAGCAGGATACAACCACAACGCCAGAGAGGGAGCGAAAACGAGATCGAGAACGAGAACGGGAGCAGAGCAAGAGCAAGAGCCAAGAGGAATACATGGAGCTGCTGATACATTCCCTGCCCGCGTTCATTGGCAATGTGGCGCAGGTGAAAAGCGGAGAGTGCCACCAGCAATTGGAGCTGCTGCATCAGCAGCTGCGTGCCCACAAACTGTGGACGCTGCAGAGTAAGTTTTGTATGCACTTCAAATACACTAGTTGAAGCAAGGTTGAAATATTTCGAAAACACATATCAAATAAATAACTTGGTATAAAAGTGTTGCAATATAATCGAACGGCAGTTGAATGTACCGCAGACCACAAAAGGAACTCCTAAATTTAGCACTATAAAATGTTTTTTTTTTTTTTGTTTTTTGCTTGTAACCACATTGGACTGTATTTCTCCTTCTGCGAACAAAGAAAAACCTCTGGTCAACAAATATTTGTTCTGAATTTGACAGCGGCAGAAGTAAGTGTCCTGAGACTCGCAAATAAACCTGCTCTGACTTGGACAATCAAATTGAGTTGCTCTATGATCCTCATAGTCGACAAACTTAAGGGGTTTGAGGTGCTTCTATCTCTGCGAGTAAAGAGTATTCTGTTCTAAAAGTATTTTTAAAGTTGCCATATTGCCGGCCAATATATGTACATGCATCGTTGTAGCTCTGTCAATTGATCATGCAATCACATGTCTGCCTTGCAGTGCTCGATGCCACGGGCAAGATTGGCGCCGGTTTGCTGCGTGGCAACATCAATCAGTTTGGCGACTTCGATCAGTGCACCCAAGTGTCGACAGCCGTCAAGATGCCGCCCGGCAAGCCGATGCGCATCCACGGCAAATACTGTCTGGCCCAGATTGAGATGCGTGCCACGACCGCAGAGCTGAAGGACGCGTTGCACTTACTGCACGGACGTGGCTTGTGGCATGCGCACCTTAAGAACGTAAGCAAACCGAGCCCAGCTGGCTTCATTTACACTTTACACTACTTGCATTTCCTGGCGACTCACTTGCTCTCACACCCCACAGCCCAAGCATTTTGTGGCACGCTACAGCGTCGCCAATTGGGGCATCTGCTTGCCGCATGCCTGCTCCGCCCACGTGGTGCACAGCATCATCGAAACGAGTCTGCGGCCCTACAACAATACGGGCATTGAATTTCACATCGATGTGCGCGACGAGCACTGCACGACCAGGCGCAAGAGGACCTTGAGCAAGCTGCTCGCCAAGGACAACAACTTTGCCATGGGCATGTGAGTGCAGCTGTCAGATGTCAGCTGTCAATAGTACAACCGATGGCAATCGATTCACTTGAATTCATTTCCAGATTTTTCATTGGCGCCTTGACAAGCGCTTGTGTCTTGTCCACCATCTGGCAGCACTGGGATTGGCTCAGCAGCAAGCTGGCGCGCCTTACTGCATCTGCATCTGCATCTGCAAATGCAAGTGCGCCTCAAACTGGTGATGAGGAGCGCACAGAGGAGGTGGATGAAGAAGTCTCCGGCGAGCAACAGCAGCCGGAGCAAGAAACAAAGGAGGAGAGTGCTCCGGCTGTGCATTTGCGGATTCTGCAGGCGTTTTCACCGCAACGCACATGGCGATCGCTGGTGTCTCTCGATGACCAGGACCAGGACCAGGACATTGAGTTTCCGCTCATTCATCTGCTCAGAATACTGGCCACATTCTTGGTCTATGTGAATCTTAAGTTCATCATGGCAGGCCACCTGCCCATAACTAATCGGGATGCATTCGTTGGCACTGTAAATCGATACTGGAGCTTGCCATATCGTCTGCCGATGCTCCCCAGCGATCTGCTGCTGCTGATCAGCGGATTCCTCATCGCCAACCAGTTGTCCCGTCAAATGGAGGCCACCTGCCGCCTGAGTTTTGTGCGCAACGTGGCCACCAAGGCGTGTCGCTATGTACCCACCATTCTCGCGGTGCTGGGCTTCCAAACTTGGATACTGCCTCATCTGGGCGCCGGCCCGCTATGGCAGTTGCTGGTGGGCGAGAATGCGCGTCTCTGTGAGGAGAACATGTGGCGCAGTGCCTTAAGTGTGCAGAACACTGCCGACATGGAGGACATGGTAAGAAATTCGCTCCGACACTGATTTTGATATTTTTATTTATTTGATTGGTAATCATGGTTTCAAACGTCGATAAATGCAACTACTACATTGAATTCATGTCTTTATTATCTTACTTAAATGCACTGCATCTAATTACAAACGTATTTTAGATTTCACGATTCCTTGTTTCCTCTGTAAAATATTCAGTTAATGACACTACTGATCACCATTAACTAATTCATATTACTAATAACTATCGCTGTGATTGTCATCGCATCAATAGTAAAGAAATATTTTTGATTTACACATTGCTGATAACTGGACAATTTCTTGTGGAGGATTTTCACTGATATTTGAAACTTTAGTTCATAATCATAATCACAAATTATAACCAAAATTAATGATCATTTGCATTGTTTATTATTTCGATTCTCTCATGCAACAATATGAAGTATAATCTGAACAATATGCTTGGCAATTTCAGTGCTCGCCATTCACCGTGCAACTCAGCCTGGATCTGCAACTGTATTTCCTGGGCGCCCTTGTTGTTTGGTTGTATTTTACCGATCCCGAGGCAGGTTTCTTTCTATGCGGCGCCTTTCATGCGATATCCGTTGCAGCGCGCTATTCTCGCACCCAACGCGAGCACCTGGCACCATCGCTATTCCACGGCTTACAGTGTGTATTTCCCACCTTATCCTAAACCCTTATACTCCAAGGGACATTATAGGGTAGCGTATATTATGACTAAGTATTAGGCAAAATGAGATATCCTATATACATACATACATAGCCGTGTCTGTTCGTCTATCTGTCTTTTTGTTTAAACACTTTGATCTTAGAGAGTGTTCAGACTGGACAACCGACAACTTTCTGGCAATACTCAAGAGTAGAAATCTTACTTGCCACATTTTTGAGATGCATTTTGATGGCACCAAGGTGAGGTATATTTAGAGCTAAGCTTAATTTTAGGAATGTTTTCTGTTTCACGATAAAATAGTATATAAATTCGGTAATTTTGTGTTTTTCGTACGATTCGATTTGTTCATTTTTGCAATTATTTTCAAACAAAAAATTATAATTCCAATATCATTCTTGTCTCCATATAAAGTGCCAATCAAGAGCTAAAAGATTCATCTTAAATAGTGTCGCGCGGAACATTTTCGACCCATTTGTATTTAAATAGATAGTTTGCTACCATTTTGAATTTATTATGTGTCAGTCTGTCAGTTTAAGTAGCGAGTGTCCCACATAGTCGATAACACTTGACTGCAAATCTCATTTGCTCATCACTATTTACAGCGTAAGCAAATTTTATCGCACTGCGAACCTGATTTACACATCGCCCATAACACGAGCCACCAGCTATCTCCTGGGCATTGGAGCGGCTCTCCTGTTCCGCAGCGAGTCCGGCATCTTTCGGATACCCACACGCTTCAAGCGAGTCGGCTGGGCACTCGCTGTCCTAGCACTTGCCTGGTGCTTGTGGTCACCGGCCGCCGGTTTGAGGAGCAAATACGTGTACAAGTCAACGGATGCGGCTGCATACTTGGCCTGGAGCCCCTTGATACTTGGTTTGGCGATTTGCTGGCTCATTTTAATGGCTCCGCTGGATAAGAGCATTGTGCAACGATTTCCGCATATTGCTCGCCCAGTGCTGCTTCTCTCACGCCTGGATATCCCACTGCAATTGGCCAGCTATGTGGTGGTGCTCTGGACTACAGCGAGTGTCAAGGAGCCGCATCAATTTCTAATGTCTGATTTGGTACGAAGTACATTAATTGTTCATTCGAGTGTTCACCTAATAATTTGCTCGACTCACTCCATAGATCAATCTGCAGGAGATAGCGTACATTGTATTGTTCGCACTGATTGTCGCCTTTCTGATTGATTACCCGGCCCAAGAGATTGGACTCTTAATACTAGATTTCAACTTTAGTGGCCCGCTTTTGGAGCAGACAAAGGATAAGGATGGAGCCGTCGATAAGGCGTCCGCGGAGGAAAGCACTGAACTTAAATCGGACTCGCCAGAGCCAACCGATTCGATTTGGCCATCGGAATCGGATCCTGAAGATGAGAAATCCTCCGAATAATGTAATGTTTCAATTACAATTATCTACAATTTATTTACATATGTAATTTCCATATTAAAGTTCATAGCGAATTGATAGTTGAACAATGTAGTTGAAAACTAAATTTTATACTCAATTTTATGAGTAGTTCACAATCAGTATCAATAAGAATCGAACATCCGAAAAGGTATTTGGAGTTATGGTGCGATCCCTGACTGACATTATAATTTTTTAGTATTTTACCCTTAACAAAAATTGAGTTTCAGTTATTTATATGAAGTTGGAATAGAAAAGAGGAAACTTAATTCGATTGTATATATAGCTATTTAACGGTGTATAAGATAAATTTTCAAATTACTTTAACAACAACATACCTTTTATCTCCTAATCAAAGCAAGTTTTCCCCCGTAAAAAGACACCGTTTTTAAAGCATCACTATAGTTCAAAATTGTTAACCTGTTTGCAAATTGAATTCAGATTAGTGCGGTAATCATTTAAGATTAAGTACCTTTCATATTTATTGTACAAATTGCCAAACTGAAGCAAATACTTTATAGAAATGCTGTACATGCTGCTCCCGCCGCATTGCAGAGGCAGCAAGGAACTACATTAATCCTAAACCTATTAGTCTTTGGCACACGAACCTATCGGTGGCGATTGTGTATAGTTGTGGGTGTGGGTGTGGGTGTGGGTGTGGGTGTGTTATCTCCAAGCTGATAGAGAAAGAGTGTGTGTGTGTGTGTGTGTGAATGTGTTACGACGCTTGATCTTTCACTTTCCGCTGACGCAGCGATTGGACATCTGATGTTTTCTCCTGATGATGTGCCTTATTGATGGACTTGTCCAGCAACAAGAGATCATCGGTGCTGCTGCTTTCGCCAACATCGGAAATGTCGAATTTGTCCATCGATGAGTCGTGGTAACTGGACTCATCCTCATCGCGCAAACTGCTCGTGCTGTCGACAATCACCCGGCTGGCTTGGCTCTGCAGCTGATTCGTGAAGCGGGCGTATCGGATCTGCATGTTACGGAGCCAGGTGGCATCGGACCAGTGGTACCAGCTGAGCAGAAAAACGACCAATATAAAGAATAGATTGGTGCTAATGGCTGAAATGGGAGTACACACAACAGAAATACCAATTTAGTTTAGTTAACAACGTTAATACGGAAAACCAATTCAAATCAACTAGGCAATCCAGGCAATCATTGTCCAGGCCAAAACGATCACACAAAAAGGAGAACACAAAAAACAACACTTACCCACAATGGCCGACAGAACTGGCCAATTGAACATGATGTAGCGCAGTCCAGTGAAATCCGCCTCGATGTGCAACGTCACCGTGTAGAACTGTATCTTTTGTGATTGTATCTCGACATAGACGTCGGTAATGGGATGCTGGCGTTCCTCCAAATACCGTGAGAATATCTCGACGGGCACTTTCTGGAACTCCTCCTTCCAACCAAGCACATAGAGCGGACTCAGCGCCCACGTGGAGATCAGGCGTATCAATGGCGAACGGTATCGCATCATTGCGGAGCGACACGAATGGCCGCGCAACATCGAATCATAGTCCCGCATCTCAGCGCACACCATAAACATGCCCAGCTCCAAATTTTGCGGTGACTCCGGCATATCGATGTTGACAATAACCTTGTACGCCTGCCCCACCATCAGCAGTTGTTGCTTCTTCGTCAGCGAGACATGGGCGTGGGGAAAGGTACACGGTGTACTTGTCTCCAGACATGTTCTGTAATTCGCAATAAAATGAATGAGATGACAACAATCAGAGGTAAGCGATCAACAAGCTACTCACTTAAACTGCATGTGAACGGGTCGCGTATGCGATATTGGTGGCATATAGACATAGTAGAAGGCGGCATATATGAATACGGCCAGCCAAATGATTAGCACCACAGCAAATGCGATCAGTCCCAGACGCAACACCAGCTCCCTTAAGGTGTCCACCTTTTCATCGGCTTTGCTGCGAATGCGATCATACACATTAAGCGTAAGATTGACTGCGGGACGCACAAAGAAGCGACGACCCAGTCCCAGCGGATCGCAGCAGAATATTATAAAACGCAGCAGGAAGTTCATCTTCTTGATGTCGCTATAGTTGTTGTTGTTGCGCCGTCTTTCGTCGCGACGTCGATCGACGATCGTATCAATCGAGTATCAACTCACCAACTGTGTTGTTTGGGGCGACTATTAAATACATTTATTGTTATAATTGGACTGCTTATCGGCGATGGGTAATTGCCAGATTTGCATGGTATGAAGTTCAAACTTTGAACGGCCGAAGCCGAACCATTATCAGTTGTGTTAACAACTTTAAGCAGCAGGTCTAATCAATTACTTGTTGCGCTGAATCACTCACTCACTTGCACGTCTTTCGAAATTCGAATGCCAAGCATCGATGTTGCTCCACTTCTAATCATCGACTATTGTTCGTGAGCTAACCGCAAGTGAACTAGTTCATTATCAATCAGGTGATGCATAATTCCGTATTGCGCGCTTCATTTGAAATTTACAATTTATACAAGATTTCCAATGGCATCTGTAGCTTATTAAATGATATTTAATAGTCTCCAAATACTTGTTTCACTGCATTTTGCGGTAATGCATTGCTGCTATCGTTGCAACGCTACATATCCATTAATCGATTGCATGTGACTGGAGCTTATCGATATTTCGATAAAATTAAATAAATATATTATTTTTATTATAATTATATATATTTTAAACTCGATAGCAAAACATTTTTAACAATTATTATTTATTGTATGTATTTTACAATACATTGTGCTGTCGATAGTATCGATAGTGCATGTGCAACGATGTATCGATGCTTTTTAAAAGTTCAGTTTTTGTGTATCAACCAGTCAAAACATATGGACACCATTTATGTATAAACAATGCAAATGCTTGTAACGAAACATACACAATGTGCTAAGCAAACAAGAAGCGGACTATGAATAACTACAGATACCATGGCGGAGCCGGAGGTGTTGGAGGCTACTATGGCATTGAAGTTCGCGAAGTGCATCATCAGCGCATCCCGTACCCACATCACTTCACATTTGTTAGCTCCTATGTGAAGTACATGATATTTATGTTGAATTTCACGTTTTGGCTATTCGGTGGGCTGCTGTTAGGCATCGGCATCTATGCGTTCATGGACAAATGGATAGAGGCCAATGGCTTGGTCAAGTTGGAGAACATCTACGATGTAGTGCTCAACATATCGCTGGTCATGATCATTACAGGCATTGTCATCTTTATAGTTAGCCTGGCTGGCTGCTTGGGCGCCCTTCGTGAAAATACCTTCCTGCTGAAGTTCTATTCGCGTTGCCTGCTGATATTCTTTCTCTTGGAAATGGTCATAGGTAATACAAGTATTATTGCAAACAAAACATGGCCTAATAAATCTCCTGATGAAATCAAAACACGCATAATTGCTAATTCCCCTATCACTTCTTAAATTCCAATTAGAAGACCTCAAAATAATATTCCAATAATTAAGATATTGCCGAATGTACTATATGGTATGGTTCCTTAGTTAGATCAGAGATTTATCAGGCGATGGGTGTGTTATCTGTAAATTGAATAGTACATAGTATAATTGCTTTTCTGCAGCCATCATCTGCTTTGTGTTCCCACAACACATGAACGAGTTTGTGGAATATCAGTTCACCGACAAGATCATTCACTACTATCGCGATGACCCAGATTTACAGAACTTCATTGACTTTGCGCAGCAGCAGTTCAAGTGCTGTGGTCTCAGCAACGCCGGCTACCAGGACTGGAACAAAAACGAATACTTCAATTGCTCATCGCCATCGGTAGAGAAATGCGGCGTGCCATACAGTTGCTGCATCAATGCCACTGATATTATGTGCGGATACGCGGTGCAGCAGGAATCTGTGGCATCTGCCAGCAAATTGATCTGGACCAGTGGATGCATTGAAATCGTTCGCGTCTGGGCTGAACGCAATCTTTATATGATTGCGGGCGTTGCCCTTGGCATTGCTTTTATCCAATTGCTGGTTATATATTTAGCCAAAACCTTAGAGGGTCAAATCGAATTGCAGAAGTCGCGCTGGACCAATTAATTGGGCGCTATAGGAGTTTACAACAGGAATGCCTTACTCTGACAAATCATCATATAGCATATTTATAATGCCCTTAAAATTTGCGCAATCAATTCGATTCTTTGTGTTTGCAATATGATTTTTGCAAAAGATGATTTCTTATCATCCTTATTGTGTTATCAGCGCCATATTTTTTTGTTTTTCGAAATTTAAATTAAATTGTGTTTTCAACACAGCACAACACGTTCATCGTTCTATATATAAACAAAATATGATAACTTTTGAAATATTCGAATAGGTGTCTTCAACGCATAATTACGAATTTTTGCAAAATTACGAATGTATTATTACAAACATGTTTCGGTTTCTATATTATATGATATTACTTTCTAAGAGTATAGTTTAAAAAAAAAAAACGATATAAAGTTCACAATAAAAATAACGCGTATCCCATATACATACTGCATACAACATAATTTCGCAAATTTTCCAACTGCATTGCTATACTAAAAGAGAAAGCTATAAAATTCTTTAAAGGTTTCAGTCGAAGAATTCGCACTTATTGACATACTCAAAAAAAAGTCTTGGAATAACAGTGGACAGAGCTTAGCGAGAGCTCTCGCATACAGTATGGTTTTATTGAAATTGAATTTCACATCGGACTGTCTATCAGCCCACATAATTGTTATAATTTGGATATGACAAAAGTGAACTATCAACTAAATCGTACAATGTTTTGTTAAGGGAAATCATATCCTGTTATCTGTTATCAGGTGGAATATGTGAATATCTTTTATGCGTTTACTTTATTTATACGAATTTAGTAGTTGAGCTTGAGAGCAAAATCAACATCCATTTTGATAGATGGTTTGCGTATATAGACAGCTGAATCCCGCTGTTCCACCTCCAGCTGCTGGGCAACACCATTCACAGTGATTGTAGCGCTGCTAGGCACACGATCAAGACCAGCGATGACAATGCGCTCGATCCAAGCATCTGATTTATATTTGGGCTTGCCAATGAAACGGTTGGTCAATTGGTTGTTGGCAAACTCATAGTTCACATAGATGTATTGACCATCGCGGTATGCATAGGATTTCTCATCGTCCAGATATAGAGTGCCCTCAGCCTTGCCCTGACGATCCAAGCAAATTACCAGAGTGTACGGATCGTTCAGCATGAGGGCAGACGAACGACGCAGACGCTCCTTTTTGGGCACAATGCTGCCACCGCGTTGCCAAACTGGTATCTAACGCAATATAATATACAAATATGAAGTTAAATTGCTTGACATTGGAATGGAAGGTAAGTGCACTAACCTTATATTCGGTAACTGGTATTGACTCGTAGCCGGTGCGCTCCTGACGCTGATATGTATCGACATCATACCAATAGTCGCCATTCTTTTTATCATCAATAGCTGGGAAATACACATCCACTTTGCTAACGCCCTGCTGCATAACAGGACGCACCAATAGACGCTGCTGCACCAACAGCTGGCTGTCAATGGCGAACGCTTCCTTGTCCTGCGGATAATGGGCCAACAGTGGACGTATTACTGGGGCACCAGTCTGCTCCAGCTCATAGAAACTTGTATACCACAACGGCAAATAGCTGTAGCGCTTGAGCAGTGCACTCCTGATAATGAGGCGAGTGCGCTCTGGGAAGAGCCATGGCTCACGGCGCTTGGTATCGATGTGAGCATGGGCACGGAAGAAGGGCAAGAAAGCGCCGGTTTGATACCACCGCTCTAGCAGTTCGCTGTCTGGATTTCCAAAGAAGCCGCCGACATCGGCGCCACAGAACGAGAAACCGGCAACGGCTTCCGTCAGGCACATTTTGATCGAATGCTGCAAATGGGACCAATCCGCCAGATTATCGCCAGTCCAAATGGCGGCATAACGCTGTGAGCCCGCGAAATGGGCACGCGTCAGGATGAAGGGACGCTGGTTGGGATCGCGCTTTTGCAGGCCATCAAAGGTGCCCATGAGATGCATGTGACCGTAGAGATTGTGAACATCGCGATGCTCCCAGTTGCCATAGTGTATCAGATCCTTGGGTGCGGTAATTTCGGGACCATTGAAAACAGACGGTTCGTTCATATCGTTCCAGATCATCACATCCTCGGTGACTGTCTTGAATTTAGACAGATGATATTGACTGGCGTAATAGTCACGCACAACTGGATTGAAGAAGTCCGGATAACTGGCAGAGCCTGGCCAACACCAACCCTCGTAGTCATTCCCCTCGCGTGTTTTCACATAATAGCCCTTCTCCGTGCAGTCCGTATGGAAGAAGTAGCTGTTGTCGCGCTTAATGTGCGGATCGATAATCACAACCAAATGACGTCCTAGTTCGGTCAGATTCTTGATCATAGTCAGCGGTTCGGGGAACTTGAATTTGTCCCAGGTGAAGTAACGCTTGCCATCGGTATACTCAATATCCAACCACATGGTGTCCATGGGCATGTTGAACTCATCATATTTGGCCGACACGGTGGTCACATCGCGCTCATCGTTGTAATTCCAGCGGCTCTGATGGTACGCCAGTGAGAACACTTGCGGCAGCTCATGTGTGCCCGTCAAGGCGGCGTACTGCTGGAACACATCCATGGGCTGCGGACCAAGCATTATGAAGGCATCGACAATTCCCGACTCTGAAATAAAGTGCGCTGCCGGTGGTGTTGATTTGCGTGAGCCCGACACAAAGTTCACCAGCGAGGAGACCACATTCGTTTCAGCGGTGTAGATGTCTACCCAAGTCTCAGCAGCATTCTGCCAATAAACGCCGGCAGTGCGCTGAGGGCTGGAAAAAACCGAAAATAAGATTCGTAATAAATATTTTGCCAATTCAAAATTAAACAGCTTTGATATTCAAAACTCAATACGAGTTTTAGATCCTCTCAATGATCAAGACAAAGAAAAGAAAAACAAAAACAACACATATTTTGTCCATACTGTATGTAGAAAAACAATTGAGAAAACTAAAATTGTCTCGGCTGTTGACCCTGCTCAAAAAAACATTTAATTTATAGGTAGGGTCGAAGATGAATCCTTCTGCCAGCTTTAGAAATTTCTTGGTGTCACAAAGTAATACCCTCTTTATCTTCTGGTTCGCTGGTATAACATAAATATATACGATATGTTTATGTTGTTAGATATAGAGCGTATTTCCGACTCACACACTTTTTTATATATTAGTAAAAGTATTTCTGCATGTTCTACATTCATTAACTTACAACCATGATTTACTATCTGAGTGGAGTGACTGACTACGAAGCTAATAAAAATTTTTTTGTGAAAGAAGTAATTTGTGTGATACCAGTTATCAACGCAAAAAAGAGTTTAACTTACCCATGACCGTAAAGCACAGGTACGGAACCATAAAGTGCCATCTTGCTGTCCACAATGTATTCAAAGACATCGAGATTGTACAGACGATACGGATCCGTGCCCGAGGTGGACTTAAGAGCAAAGCTATCGGCATGTTCTGGTATGCCAAAGAGCACTTCGGCAGCGGGGAATGAGAAATCAAGAGCAACGGCTTCGGGTCCATAGGGTTTACTATCATGATGGGACTTAAAGTTCTCCTCCCACGAACCGGGCTCATCCAATGCCTCCGGAACCTCTACATTCTGTTGCTGCTGCGATTCATCGCCACTGTCTGGCAAAGTTTGTTCCGGTGTCTTCTGCCGCAAGTGCTCAAAGTACAGCCAATTCTTAGCGTTTACCGAGACAACAAGCACATCGTTCTCATAGAAATCAATGCGGAACGGATCACCATATATGACCGCCTTTGAGTGGCCAGACGTTACGGTCAATTCGCCATCTGATTCCTGAACACGTATGGTAGCCGTCTTTGGTTGTGCCTTTAGTGCGTGCTCAACACGATAGCGCGGACGCAAAGGTGTCTTCTCATCAATCTGCAGGCGGAATGTGCTGCCCACTAAAGCCTCCAACTTGAATGTGAACTGATGATGGTTCTCTTTATTCAACAGATCAGCGGTCACTGAATCGCTGTACGTGTTCAATGTGCCCGATATAAGAGAATATTTGCTGCCCGAGCTCTGCACCTTGCGAGATCGCCTAAAGAAAACGAAATAGAGAGAGAGAGAGAGAGAGAGAGAGAGGAAAAGAACAGGTACATCTATCTATGATACATGTTTATATACAAATAAAAAATATGGTTTAATACCTGCAAAAACTGCTTTGCTCGCAGGTCTTGAAATTCGTTGGATCAACGCCAGAACCATAGTTGATCCATGCCCCAATTAAGAGGCAAAAGAACACAGCACACCTCATATTTGCCTTTGTCTTTTTATGCAATGTTTCTTTTGCTAATTATTGTTGAGTCAAATCTGTAAAATATAATAGAAATAGCAGTGAGCCAATTGGAAAAAAGTGTTTGATTTTATCTCGATTCTCGTCCCAGAAACTAATAATTTAGTGTCAAAGTAAAAGTCAAGTTGATCTACATAAATATTTGACCTATTTATCTAGAGAAACAGTTAAGTAGATCTCACAGATTGCAAGAACTAGACGTACCCAACTTTTTAACAAACCTTTTTTGGGCTACGATCGCATAATATTAAAGCTATATGTATATATCCTTCGCAATCGAGCATACTCGATATTTTTATTTTACTTTGTTTTACTGTCTCCATTGTTTATCATGATGATGTGATTGTCGGCAAACTGCCGAATCAACGATTTTGGAACACGTCAGACGTTCGACATGGATGGAGCCGGCATTTTAATTCCGCATCAAATTTTACCTAATTACGCTATGTATTACATATATAAATGTTACAAATGTTGTATTAAGATATGCAGTAATTTTTCGCGCGATATGTTTTTTTGTTTCAGCTTCAATCTACATAATGCATCAAGTGCAGTGTATATATTTTGCTGGAACAAATTCCCTTACACGCACTGCACTACCCCAATATTTTCCACCAAACGCAACTACTTTAAACTATATAACTATCGATTTACAACAAACCAAAATGACACGAATAAAACACCTTTAATTGCATAAAGTGTGTTAATACATACCCAAAAACAAAAAAACAAGTTGACAATTGAGTCAATATAAGAAAATTGTTGTTAGTTTGTTTATCGATGAGCTTTGAAAGATATCGCTTTGGCGATGTTTTACAGTGTGACCACTTTGTTATATATACCATCAACTACATATATCGCATAATTGATATCGCGAGCAGGTAAAGTATATCGATAGCTATCGTTTGGCACTCAAAAATAAACTTTACTATATTTACGCTTAGCGCGCCTGCTTAAATGATACCATTATATGAATATGCATTCAAAAAGTATATAAGTATTTTAACTGAATATTGTTAAATATTTTTTTAGGGGATTTTATAAGGGTCAAAAAACCTGTTAAACAAGCCATAAGAATATTCTCGGGATTCTTGTATTTTAGTATATCCCAAATAATTTCACACCACGGAAATTTAATTTATTTTTTTAAATATAAAGTTTGAAAATTTCTTTAATAAACATTTAATTTGTGGAATTTGGCAGAAATAGCATCGATCTCTGCTTCTACAGTATCGAATTTCCCAACTATGTTTCTTTTACCACCAAATATTTTATGGAGTTTGTTTTTTTATTTTATTAAACAAATACAAGATGGAATTTGGGATAACTTAACGCATGTACTTAGCAATTAATAGCGAATCAAGTTGCTGATAGGGAAAGAGCGGCGCAGACTCATGCACTTCTCACGATCGATAAACAAGGCGTTGACCTTGTTCCGCAAATCCTCCTCCAGAATGCAGCGTGTCTTCAACAACGACTGATGAGTGGCCTCCGCTTCTTGCAACTTGTGGTGCAGCACGTCAACAGTGCCCTGAATGTCCTGCACCTCCTGCACAAGTCGATCGTGAGCCGTATCCCTAAATGCAACAACATATGAATAATGTGCATACATGTGCATATGTTGTATAATAATAATAATAATTTAAAAATCTTACTTGCAGAGCTCCATGCCCTCACGATGTGAGCGTGCCTCGAGCCGAGTCTGAGCGACCTTAAGTGGATTCGACTTGTCCTGTATGGCCTTCTGCAGAAGAAACAGATGTTTCTCCATATCGAACAACTCCTGTTGCACCTTCTGCAAGTGCAATTGCACGCGATTCTTGGCACCCGCCATCTCCTGGGAGCGCCGATCGAGCGCATTATTTGTGTTATTCCAAAAGTCCCAGACGGATGACGCTACCGCATTGACCACATTCTGTGAGTCACTGCGCAACTGAGAAAGCTTGGCGCGCTCAGCCTGCGAACGCTTCACATGCTCACTGCTGGCAAGTGCCCAGGAATCCTGACTGCTGACAGTTGGATCGTATTTTTCGATGCCACCAAAATAAGTGATGCCACGACTGTAGTTGTTCAAGCGATGACACATCGAATCAATGCCCATTGTTGACTCCTTCTGCGTGACGTCGATCTCAAGCAAATGCTGGGCACCCCGACAATCGATCGCCTGCTTGGCGATCTTCTCATGCAGCTCCTTGAGGCGATCGCGTGAGTTGCGCAAATGATTTATCTCCAACAGCAGCGCCTTCTCCACGTTATCGTGCACCTTCTCCATACCCTGACGCGCCTCGCGATGAAACAGACACTCCTGGGCAATGTGCAGTGGCACCTCCAGATCCAGCATGGCCTTGCCGCATTGACGCTGCAGCTCATTGATGCCCGACATCTCGCCAATGAGCTTTTCCAGTTCGGCATTGAGTTCATTGCGCCAAAAGGTCAAGTCCGTAATGCGCTCCCCTAAACGACGGCCAGCATCACGTTGGCCCGACGTCGCCGTTTCGTCCGTCTCGCGCATAAGACGCACTGCATCATTGCGCATACGTTCCGATAAATTACTGTCGACGGAGAGAAAGTCAGTAAGACAGACAGACGAAAGACCCTCGAGCAAGTATGCTTACCGATTTGTATTCGACTCGCCATAGATGCCCAGATTGTTGCTGTGCCACTCGTTGTTGGTGTAGCGCGTGTAGAGAGCAGCACGTGCCGCATGCTGCGGATTCCGCTCGAAACCCGTCACCAAATTGGGAAAAATCATGCCCTCGGTCTTCATTCCTTGGGGCACAAAGCATGGCTGCGTCATTTGATTCGTCACCGGCTGCTCGGGCATATGCTTAATCTCAATCATTTCGAAAGCCATCTTTGGGCGCCAGGGATGACGTTGCGTTGTCTCATAGCTGGCGGCCAAACGTGTGGGCACCGTTGGCCCACCGACGGGCTCCATGCAGGGCGGCGCTCCGGCCTGACTCCATGGCTGCAATTGAGAATACATCACACTTTGTGTTGGCAGCGCATTGTTTGCTGGTGATTCGTGGTGATTTGACATGGTTAAATGTTGATTAAGCTACTTTTACAACGAATTTTTACGTAAAATTTTGATTATAAAACTGCAAAAACTGTAAAAAAATAGGAGATACTAAAAATAATGTAGATGTAGTTTTTATTACTCGAAGTTTACTCTACGAGATTGCAAGTGTAAATAATATATGAAAATGTCTGGTCAAATAATTCGAAACATTTTTTGTTAAAAGCAAAGCCTACTTGTGTAATAGAATGTGATTATATGCAAGGTTTGTACATATATTATAAAAGTTATTTGATGATTTCAATAAATGAAGTGGAGCTCTAATTTCTTATCTAAACAAAAACATTCTGAAATGTAAGTATTGAATTGCACTAAATTCATTGATTTTTCGAATGAAATTCAAAAACTATAAAAATTGTATGTTATGATTTTCCATCGCTGGCATTTTTGTATCCAGTATTGCATGACTGTAAAGTGAAATCTCTGATTTTTCGAAAATAATACAACGTGGTGCTGTAAGTTCAAAGATGTGATTGAGAATGAATGATTTGATGATACATATGATTCCATTAGATTGCGATGATCCTTTCGCTCGGTGTACTCGTTCATATCTGCTGTGGGCCACTTGCTCATCAGATTATCCTTGACCAGGCGGTGATCGAAATTGCTATTCTCGATGTATGAGTGCTTGTGGAATTTGGTGACCTCGTGACCCTTTAATGGTGCCATTATATTTGTCAATTTCTCGTGCTCACTCACAATG
Source organism: Drosophila niveifrons (assembly GCA_035046325.1). Classification (NCBI taxonomy): domain Eukaryota; kingdom Metazoa; phylum Arthropoda; class Insecta; order Diptera; family Drosophilidae; genus Drosophila; species Drosophila niveifrons. Next base: position 12,249,739 of record JAWNOC010000063.1, on the reverse strand, counting down.
GGCACACTGGAGCGTAAGAGTAGATTCTTAAGAGTTTCGGGCGCCTTCTGGGGATTTGGATTGCGTTGACGAGCTACAGTATCTTCGATCGCCCAGCAGAGCATTTGAGCAGAAAACACTATATAACACTGATGATACTCTTCCTGGAGTCTACAAGATCGAGTGAATTGTCCTGCAAGCTGACGCTGAAATTCCGTTACTGAACTATGACAGTTCGTTTGCGTTGTTGGTTTGTGAATTTGTTGATTTGGTGAACTTATTGATGTAACTTTGTCGTGGTTACTTGGTAGCCAATGTTTACTGTTTGCTGCTTGCTGTTTACTGTTTGCAGTTTGCTGTTGATGTTCATGTTGATGCCTTGTAATAGTTGCGAATCAATGACCATGACAGTATCGAACTTAAGTTCAATGTCCCACTTAGGCTCATACGAATTGGGAACAGCATTTCAATATCGGTTGAGAAGTCTCTCAATAATCCATGTGCGTGCCTAATAAAACATAAATTTTCTGATAGAACTCTAATCAACTACCTTTTCTGTTTTATGTAAAAACCAGGTAAGAAAGCTGCAGTCGAGTGTGCTCGACTGTGAGATACCCGCTACCCATTTTGAACAAAATCATTGCGGTATTTTTCTCGAAATATACCAAAACATTAATACTAAAAATATACCGAACGGCATATTTAGTATATAGATATTGTACTACACTCAATATATACTGTAGAGTGCAAAATATACCATATTGTCAACCAAAGCAACTTAGACACCAAGTAAGTAGGCATTTTTAAAATAAATTTTGACTCGCCTGACCAGACAACACGTTTCCAATCGTCAACAGTCTAATTTTTGTGTGCGCTTTAACTTTTTATCGGATAATGCAGGTTTGTTTTGTTTAGACTTGCAATTTATCCGATGTCTCGTAGCGCTTTTCTAACAGTTCATGCCACACTACAGTGTTGGAATGTCGATATTCCGAACGGATCAAGGAAAAATATAAATTTTTAGAGTTCAGCAGCTTAATCTATCTCGTTGGATTTTCGATGATAAATGAGAGTTGAGCAAATCTCACATACTTTCCAAGCATATGAACCGCAATTTGTAAATTTTGTCGTTACAACATGTGCCATGACTCTGAGGAGAGTAGGGTCTCGAATAAAAATGATTACAACTTTAAGCAGCTATTCGTCTCATGAGCTGTTTAAATGCTGTGGATCTGTAGAAAATTGTTGGTTGATCTTTATCATGAAATTTTCTAATGTGCCTCCAATGTATTATTTGATTGAAACACTTAATTGATTGATTGCAAAAATAAAAAATATCCATATATATGTACATACATCTATTTAAACAAAACTTTTTGTCGAGACTGACAGGTTTACTCACTTACATCCAAACGGTACTAAATGCAGTCGCGAGTTAAATTGAGTGCATGTTCACGACTCAAACTTTCGTCACCTACAAAATCATAATTTAATTCTTAATAAATTCTAAGCCAAAACAATAATGATAGAGATGAGATTATTGCTTGCGCAATAATAATAGAAAATAATTTCGCAAATTTAAATTCTCTGATTGAAAGGTTTCATACAGTGATTAAAGTTTTTCAAAGAGTAAAAATTTTCATGCAGAAAGAAGGACAATGATGAGGGACAATAAAACAAATTATAAGAAACTGACTAATTTAATAAAAAAATTGTTCAAAGGTACATCAAATGGGCAATACTTCCAATTCAGCGTCAAATCGACAGAAAAAAAGCCATAAAACAGTGCAGCGCAGCGTTTCTATTTAGACAAAAGTAAAAGAGTTAAAAACTGAATAATAAAAAACAATCTTTTCTATAAGAGGCATTCTTGCACAACGTATCAAAATGAGTCGCATATTCTCTCAAGTTTTTCCTAAATATATAAATAATTAAACAGATTATTAATCAACATTATTACATATTATTGATCAAATATATCGATATGTAGACGGATTGTCAAATATAAAAGGTTATACTCGTGGCTATCCATTCCACTTTTATGGTTTTCAGTAGTCACTTTTTGCTAAACAGTAAACGGTATTATTTGGTGTAATTTAAAGGCGGCAAAAATTTTTAACTCTAAAAATGAATCGAAATCTAATATATTTTAGTTGAAGTACAGCCACACCTAATATATTATTGTCAACCATTAAAAACTCGACATCATCTCCTGAGTACTCACACAGGTTCTTAAAGATGATGGTATATGGAAGGTTTTTTAAGAAATGTTAGAAAAACGGGTCATTTTGATATTTTGTTTTTTATTGGACTACGGAATGTTTTACATTAGCGTAATATATGTATAATATGTAATAAATTTATTAATCGGTAATTACATATTATACATATATTACGCTAATGTACACATTGTGTAAAGCAAAAGACTACAAATTTAAATAAAGTTAGCTGCTATTCTACAATCGGTATTTTGGTATTATCGATATTGATCAAATATATCGATAATGCCCAAACTATCGATAAATGCGCGCACACATATGACCAGCGACCAACGCAAAAAGTCGTAGGGCAACACTTGTAAAACGAAACACAACGAAACACAGCTAGGAAGAAAGATATAAAGAAGGCGAAAGCAACAAAATTAAACAACGATCTCGTGTTGTCAAACATATTTTACAAGGGCGTTTTGCTTAAATTGTGTGTAACACAAGTCAATTTAGCGCAGCACTCAAGCGCATGTAATCTTTGATGCGATGAGCGCCATTAAAACAAGCGAGGAGGCAATGATGTCGACGACGGCAACGACAACGTCGTCAACAATAACGGCACCGACAAGTGCAGCGGGCGGCGAGACGGCTGCAGATACGGATACAGTGGACGCCGCCGCCTTAGAGGCCGAAGAACGCGCGGAGCTGCAGCAATTTATTAGCGAACTACAGGAGAAGATCGACTGCAAACGCCAGCTGCGACAACAAAACTCCAACTTCGAACTTCCCGGCGACACGTATTTTGCCCGTCTTGACTCCAGTCTAAAAAAGAATACGGCATTTGTGAAGAAATTGAAACTGTTTACTGCCACGCAGCTGGATACGCTGCTGCGTGAACTCTCTGCCCTTAATTTAAGCAAATATATTTCGGAAATATGCGCTGCTCTCGCCGAGGCCAAACTTAAAATGACCGATGTGCCCGCCGTGGTCACGTTGGCCTCCAAACTGCATTGCACCTACGCCGACTTCGATGCCCACTTTCTGGAGGCGTGGCAGAAGGCACTTAATGTTAAGGCCAGCGAGAAAATCAGCAATCCCAGCAAGTTGCGTGTGGACTTGCGCCTCTTTGCTGAGCTCGTCAGCTCCGGTGTCATCCAAATGAAACCGGGATTGGCTCAGCTGGGCGTGGTGTTGGTGCAATTGATTGCCCAAGACAAGGATGATCACAGCAATTTCTCAATTATATTATCGTTCTGCCGCCACTGCGGCGAAGAGTATGCAGGCCTCGTGCCACAGAAGATGCAACAGTTGGCCAACAAATATGGATTGGAAATGCCTAAGTCGGATTTCCTCAGCGCCGACAAGCAGCTCAACTTGCGTACCATGCTCAAGGGCTACTTCAAGGCGCTGTGCAAGCATGTGCTTGCCGAGCAGGCGGCGCTGATGAACATGACCAAGAACATACGACGCACCATGGAGTGCAAGGGCGAGATAAGCCAGGAGAAGCGTGAGAAATGCGAGCTGATGCAGGCCAGCTTCGATAAGTTGCTCGCCTCGGCGCAATCGCTATCGGAGCTGCTTGGCGAACCGCTGCCAGAGTTGACCAAGGAATCGGAATGCTGTAATCCTGGCACGGTCATCGACAACATGCTCGATAGCGCCGCCTTTGGCACGCTGGATCCATGGGGCGATGAGGAGGCGCGTGCCTTCTACACCGATTTGCCCGATTTGCGGCAATTTCTACCCAATTTTTCGGCACCCAAAGTGGATTTAGAGACGCTCGAGGAGCCGAGCGAACTAACCGAGGAGGCCATCGATGCCAATATCGATGCAGATCTCGACATGGATGATCCGCCGTCGGCAGCCAGCGATACGGCGCTCGACAAGGATTCCACGGATGATCAGTCCATGGTCTCAGCTACTTCCAATGCGGAGGCAACTCCAATGGCGCCCGCATGCTGTCCATTGCTGCCCAGCGACAAGAAAATGGGCAGTGCACTCATGGAGCTGGGTCGCCAGCAGCTGCAACAACAGCAGCAGCAGGATCAGCAGCAGCCGAGCAACCAAACGGTAGGTAACCATAACCCATGTGCCTATTTTGTAAACTCGTATTTTGCAACAAGTTGTTCTTACATGAGTCGCGCGCTCTTTCTAATTATATCGCTGTGCTCCCTCTCTATCTAGCTCAGACTATCTTTTGCAATCTCTCTCTCACTTTCTCTGTCTGTTTCAGGCACAGGCACAATCACAATCGCAGCAGCTGCGCAAACAATTCGACGTCTTCCTGCAGAACCTGTTCAACTGCGTCAACAAGGAACTTATCGACTCGGCCGCCATCGAGTTTCTGCTCAACTACAATACGAAACATCAGCGCAAGAAACTCACCCGCATCATATTCAATGTGCAGCGCACACGCCTCGATATCTTGCCGTATCTGTCGCGCTTCGTGGCCATTGTGCATATGTGCAACACCGATGTGGCAGCAGATCTGCTCGAGCTGCTGCGCAAAGAGTTCAAGTGGCACATTCGCAAGAAGAATCAGTTGAACATCGAGTCAAAACTGAAGATTGTCCGCTTCATTGGCGAGCTAGTGAAGTTCGGTTTGTTCCGCAAGTCCGATGCTTTGGGCTGCCTGAAGATGCTGTTGCGCGACTTCATTCATCATCACATCGAGATGGCGTGCGCCTTTGTCGAGGTGAGCGGCGTCTATCTCTACAATTGCCGCGACTCGCGGCTCCTGATGAACGTCTTTCTCGATCAAATGCTGCGCATGAAGACCGCCACAGCGATGGATTCGCGGCATGCCGCGCAAATTGAGAGCGTCTACTATCTTGTGAAGCCGCCGGAGTCGGCGAAACGTGAGGCAACGCCGCGTCCCACGATTCACGAGTACATACGTCACCTGATCTTCGAAGAGCTGTGCAAGCAAAACGTCGAGCGTTGCATTAAAATGCTGCGTCGCATCAATTGGCACGATCCCGAGATTAGCAGCTATGCCATCAAATGTCTAAGTAAAGCATATTTACTGCGCTTCCCCCTGATTCGATGCCTGGCCGATCTGGTGTCCGGTCTCAGCTCGTATCAGCCCCGGGCGGTGACCATTGTGATTGACAATGTGTTTGAGGATATACGCGCTGGCTTAGAGATTCATTCACCGAAAATGTCTCAGCGCCGCATTGCAATGGCCAAATATTTGGGCGAAATGTACAACTACAAACTGGTTGAGTCGACACACATACTCAACACACTCTATTCGATCATCTCGCTGGGAGCGAGCATGGATCAGAGCATCATCTCGCCGTTGGATCCGCCCGAGAGTCTCTTCCGTCTCAAGTTGGCCTGCATGCTCCTCGACACCTGTGGCCCCTATTTCACCAGCCAGGTGACTCGCAAAAAGTAAGTGCTTACAATACAATACATGTTTCAACTTGAGGAAACAGCTTAAGCTATAGCATACATGCATATACCCAACATAATTATGGCCCTATTATATATACATACGAGTGTTGGACATAGGAAAAATAGGATTAATGTTAAAAGTTGTTGGCTATATAAACTTATAGATAGATATATGTGCACATTAATTCACAGACATACAGTTTGCAGTTATTATAGCTTATTTCGAATATTTCTGATAATAATGATCTGAATTATTATTTGTACTATATATTGTTAAAGCTGTCCGTCCATCTGTGTGAACACTTAGATCTCAGAGACCATAAGAGATTTGTTATTTCTGCACTCTGATCAAGTTTGATTTTGATTTTTACCACCCCAATGCATACAATAATAACTATCGAATATATGATTCCTAAAAATTTGGTTGCAATGAGACACAAAATGTTGAAGTTTAAAAAAAAAAAAATACTTTTGAATGGCAAAAAGCGTGTACGGTCTTTACTGCTGTAGTTGCAAATCTGGTATACTTTGTAATCGGTGGTGTATTTTGACTGTGGTATTATATAGTTATACTAAATATAGCCCTCGGTATACTTCCGTATTTTGGGGTACATGAATTGAGTACATTTTTAGAATATTTCGAGCACACTCGACAATAGCTTTCGTACTTGTTTCTTATGTGTTGATTCTTCTCCGCAGATTGGACTACTTTCTGGTGTTCTTCCAGCATTACTATTGGTTCAAAAAATCGCATCCGGTGTTCAGTCAGTCGGAGAACACCTCGGACCTGTTTCCAATACTGGTGGATCATACGTATCGCGACTGTTTGGCTGGTGTGCGACCCAAGCTGAAGTTGTACAAGAGCTTGGAACAGGCCAAGGAGGCTATTGATCAGCTGCAGGAGCAACTGTATCCACAGCTCAAGGCAAATAACAATGCGCAGGATTCCAATTTGGCAACCATTAGTGAGATCAGCGAACTAGATGAATGCGTAAGTTGCGAATCTCTCAAGTTGGTTCTTGGTGTACTGTATTGTTATTTTCAATCTTGACTTCTTACCCGACACACAGGTGACTGACGATTCAGGCTCGTCAAATAATCAGCAGCGCGAGCGTCAGGCAGCTGGTGGCTCTGAGGCGGATCAAATTAACGATTGGACCGAATATGAGGCGGAACCAGCGCTGCCTCCGCCGCCACCTGAGAAGTCCAAAGAGGATCTGGAGTTTGAGCAAATGTACGAGAAAATGACGAGCGATTCGTATCAGGAGCGCCTCAAGGAGCTTCCGCTTAAGGCCACCAACAAGGACATACCGGTGCCCATGATGGCGCGCCGTCAAAAGAAATCCTACGATCAAATTCAGGGCAGCAATCAAACGCCACAGATCTCAAAATCAGCTGCTGCTGTCGCTTCCACAGCTGCAACAGCAGCAATAGCCGCCGATGCCGATGACAGTTTCCCCGTCGCTTGCAGCGAAACCACTGCCGTCGAGGGCGGCAAGGGGAGCAACAGCGGCGCTGTGCCATTTGTGCTGATGATGCGCGGTAATAAAGGTGGCAAGCAGCAGTTTAAAACGTTTGTGGCGCCCTCCGACTCACAGCTGGCCATCAATCTGAAGCTGCAGGAGCAGAAAACGCGCGAGGAGAAGGAGAAGGTCAAGCGGCTGACGCTCAACATAACTGAACGCATCGAAATGGAGGACTATCAGGAATCACTGCAGCCGCTGCAGCAGCGCAGCTTCACGCAAAGCTATTACCAGAAGCCAAACAAGCACAAGTTCAAGCATCAAAAGGGCGCACCCGATGCGGATTTAATATTCCACTAAACACCAACGCCAATGAGACCTGGTTGCAAACACGTTAACAAAGTAGACGCGCCGAGCCGTCCCAGCTTCAGCTCCAGTTTCAATTCCAGTTGCAGTTAAACGAGGAGAACATCTTAAGATCTGTCATGGTAGATGATGATGTGCTGTCTACCAAGGCTATCTATTTCTTTGTTATTGTGTGGAGACGTACTTAACTGACTAGTGTCTTGTCCTGACCTCATCTCACCTGACCTGACCTGAATTTGGCCTGATCTAACCACTTCTGTCCTGGCCTCCACTTGGTCGCTCCCCATGGCGATGTGCGGCGCATACGAATGTGTTGTATGTGTTGTTGAGCAAATACTACGTGTTATCTCATCGATCGATATATATGTATATATATATATTAGAGTGTGTGTGTACATAGCGCTATAAAGAGTTTTAGATTTATGTAAATATCAGCGCTCGCAGACTTGTTTCCAAAACAACATATTGATTGTTTTTTATTCAATAAAACAAAGAATAATACAATGCGAATTGCGATTTTCTCATTCAGCATTCTAACTGGGATTTATGTTACTCTGTAACATGTGTGTTATCTAAAAAAACGACACTTTTAATGGGTAACAACACTGTAAAATTTAAAATAAAAAAATCGTATTTTTTTGCTTAAAAGATAGAGTCACTAGCAAAAATAAATGTTCGGAAAAACTTTGCACCCAAATTTCGAATTTAGTGGGACGGTCACACGTAATGTTTCTAATGTCATAACAAAGTTTTGAACTCGTTTTACTCGAAAAAACGTTTTTGAAATTGACACGCAGCATAGCTCGAACAATTTTCAACATTTTAGCTGTAAATTTCGACCATATCTTCAGGTGAATACGCCGAGAATTTCGCAGGGATTTTTTTTTAAATTGACCGAGCGATTTTTAGTTGATAGAAAACTGACAAAAATCTATATTTACAAAAATCCCTACGACATTCTTGAGATTTACCGATTTGGACCAGGAGGTTTTTGTTTTCCACCCAGTAGGATCAAATTTACTTGTTTTCCCTTGCTCTGCGTTCCGCGGAGGCCTTCGAGCCAAAACACGTCTCAGTACGTGGACCATATTCTCTTTCTTTCTTTCCAATTTCTCTTTTTTGCTTTTAAATATTTGTTTCACAACTACACAAATTTCATTCTATTGCAAAAAGGCGCTTCAAAACGATAAAAATTCCTCATTTTTGTAGATATTAGAGTGTTCACTGTTGGATCGTAGTGGAACAGAAAAATGAAACAATTAGTTATAATAGTTTTTTGTTTTTATTTTTATTTCACTAAACATTAGCATCAAACAATTTTGTTGTTTGGTAATTTCCATGTCCAATTTCGTTAAAATTGCTTTTGCATTTCCATTTCTAAACAATTATTTAGTTTTTTTTTTTTTGTTTTTCTTTTGGTATTATACATTGAACTCTATTTTTGTTAATCAATAATCAGTACAAATCGCAAAAATACATGTTTATTATCATGTTTAAGATAAATGTTCAATCAAAAAACTGGCAAATACGCGACGCGATCGCGATATATCCAGCATATATCGTATATAAAAAAAATACAAATCGAGCGATCTTCTCCTGTCCATAAATAAAAATCGGGGCACGCTTCTATGGTTTGATTTCTTATTCTTTTTTTTTCTTTGTTGCATTCGTCGCTCATTACAAAATTAACAGTTACAAGCTTAAATGTTAATACGCTTAAATATTAATTATAAAGTTAGATTTAGAATAATAATAGATCTCATAAAAAAAAACATACACACGAATGAATTGACATTGGCAAACATAAAAGTGGGACAACAAAAAATAATAATATTTTCGCTGTTTTCGCATATTAATTAATTGGCATAAATTCAGGTTTGGTTGTGGATCGTTGCTCTGCTAATAAATAAATTGCAATATTGCATGGACATTAATAAATAGTTAGCGATCCGAAAGGCGGGAAAAATGAAAGAAAATACAAATTGAAAATTGTGCCACAAAATACGAATAGACTTATGATGTAAAATTAAAAACACAAAAAAAAAAATAATAAATAACACGATGTGCTCACTCGTGTCTTCAGCTCCGTGTTTTTTGTTTTTCTTTTTTTTTTTTGTTTTTAATAATTTGTTTGTTTGTTTTTGGAATGCTCTCCGCTCTTGGGGAGGAGCACACATAAATATTTAAAACGATCGTTTCGTTGGTTAGTTTTTTGTTGTAAGTAACATAGGCACAATTTGGTTGTTCATCATTTATGTAGATCGTTTGCAGTGTCGATTGATTGGTTGAGTAATTTCTTGAATGTTGTTGTGCGTCGTTTGTTGCTGCGGTTAGTTTGGCTGCTTATTAATGGAAGCATTTTCTTTCTGGTGTATACGGTATACAAATATAAAATCTAACACATATATATAATGTATATATATATATATATATATTGCAAGGCACAATCGTTTTGCTTTTGTATACTCTATGTATATATATGTATGTATATTGTATATTGTTTAATAAACATGTTTGACTTAGTTTAGAACGCGTTTCAATGGCAGTTGACTTTTGTTCAAGCATTTCTCTTGCACGCGCACCAGTTGAAGAAGCTGCTACGTTTGAAAGAACGGATCGATTGGGCTGGAGGGTTAACATATTAGTTGCTGGTTACAGACGAGACGAAACAGTGGGGACAGATCCGATATATGTATGTATATAAACAGTCGATTGTTAAAATGGCAAAAATTTCACTATTTAAAACAAATTGTAGCAGCTCGCTTATTTGCCCGCATAGATGGGATTCTTGAAAGTTGAGGTGGCCTGCTTGTAAATGGGGTTCTCGCCCTGTAAAAAATAGAATAGATACCATACATATATATGATTATCAATTGTCGTGGTAAGTCAATGTCACTGTCTTACCGTATCCCACTTGGCATTCATGCGCTCCTTCTCGAATCGCGCAAACTCGCGACGATCGTGAATGGTGGTGAGCAGTTTCCAGAGCAGCAAAATGGCCAAGCCGACCAGCACAATGGCCGCGATGACGCCCAGCACAATGCCCAGCATGAAGACCTTGGGTGGGCATTCCTTCTCCTCTTGGGCATGCACCACAAGCTCCCCAACCTCGCTGTATTTGAACGTGAACTTGCAATCATCCTCATCGAAGAACACGCACAACTGTTCATCCTTATCCTCGTCGATTTTGACCTTCTCGACGCCGACGGGCGTGAATGTGGTGCAGTTTTTTGCACAATCATCACCGTTCTTCAGTTCGCCGGTGTGATACATTTGACATTGCACACAGTCCTTCAGCTCGTGACAGCGGCCCGAGCATGTGGGGCACTTGTCACAGTATTTGCCCGAATAGCGGCCGTCGTCGGTGGACTTGCATTTGCAAACGCCGCACTCGCAGGTGCCGTGTCCGGAGCATATCTCGCCGCCATTTGGTGGCATGCAGGTGTCCTTCGAAGTCTGGCAATCGCAGCTGCTGCCCGTCCAGCCGGGTTTGCAGACACAGCGATTGCACTCGCAAGTGCCATGATCGGGGCCCGAGCAGAGAAGATTCTTGTTGCGCTCACAGCTGAAGTTTTCGCACTCGCAGTACTTGCCGGAAATGATCTCCTCGGGATTGGGACGCTTCTTGCATTCACAGGCGCCGCATACACAGCTGCCGCGTCCATTGCAGTCGGCGGCATTGGTGTTGTTGCCCTGGCGGCACATGTTGTTGTTGCCATTGTTCAGATGCACATCGGACATGGAGCATTCGCAGGTGTTGCCAAAGTGCAGGTCATCGCATTCACAGATGCCGCACATCAAAGTGCCAGACTTGCTGCAGCTGCTCGAGTGCTTCTCATAGCCAATCGAGCCGGGATGCTCGCAGGGACACGAGCAGAGCATCTCCAGATCAATGATCATGCTCTCATTGATACCCACCGGATAGATTTGGATCAGCTGCGAATAAGAAAGGATTGTGGGGGGGGTTAACAAAAAGTATTTGGATTATTGTCAAACGCCTAATTTCATTTGAACTATAGTAATCAGATGGCAATAATCAAATATCATACGTTTATGGCCAACTGACAAATGTAATTCAATTGAATAATTGCCTCAACTAAACTCCGAATCTTCAAGAAATAAGCAGCATGAATGAATTTCAACATTTCTCATATTATATTTAATTGCCTAACATAGTACTTTATAATATCGATAAGTGCACAAGCTGATTCTTCGCAAAAATATGAGCATTGTCATAATTTGAATATGCGCAATAAGCTTGAACACAATACGCTTAGGATCGGTTTCTCGTGGCGATATTAACGACATTTAACATAATTCAAACAAAAAGCTATAGTCGGGTATGCTCGACTGGGAGACACCCGCTACCCATTTTTGATAAAAGCAAATCAGTGCCGTTTTATACTAAAAATACTATGTCTGAAAATACTAAAATACTATAACAGGGTATAAATTGTATATCTTTCAAAAATTACATTCAAAATTTACCAAGTTGTCAGCCAAAGTAGACCCGACTGTGTGATCACAACCACAGCTGGAATCATGAAGACTGTATGTATCAAAAATCATAACAAAAATCAATAATATATACATACATATATATATATATTTGTCTGTCTGCTTGTCAAATACATCTTTCTACCCCTATGCATATCGGGTATTAACGAAATTCAACTCATTTCCATACTATGCACATTAAAGCCTTTCTGCCAGTTGTTGCAATTTGGTTTTCAATTGAGAAGTGTGCTAAATAGTAACTACCATATTTCATTGTATAAGCGTTCTTCCTTATTAGAAACTAGCAGACTATTCGCTTTGCCTAAATTTTGAATGAAATTTACGCACCTGCTTCCAGAGTTTTGGATCCGTGGGACATTTGGTGACTGTAATATTAGCGGTGAAGGTGACCTTGTCGCCAACCTTAAGGCCGCTGCACTTGTTTGTTTTGGTGAGTGGACCATTTGACAAGCAGGATGAATAATACGTGATCTTGACATCACCTGTAGCATTATCCTTCATCTCGACCGTTGATGAGATTTTCTAGAAATGTGTTAGAAAGAAGTGAAATTTGCAATAAAATTCGCATTCGCTGCCAAGTCACACTGAATAAATACACTTACACTGTACTCCTCACGGACAAGATCAACGACGTTGGAGGAATCATTGGAGAGAATGGCGCTGGATGAGCCCTCAATGTGTCCAGACAGCTTCTGATAGACGGAATACTGATTCTGTGTGACGGCGAATATGATGTTGATGGCATTCTGCTTGACCTTCTGATTGATTTGCGAGATGCTCGGATAATCCTGAATAATCGAGTGTGTATACATGCCCTCGGCATTCAAGTGGCATTCACCATCGTTGGGCGTAATGACGCCACCCAGTTTGCCATCGCCAGCATAATGGAAGCCAGCATCCGTGGAGAAGACGAGCAAACGACGCGCCTGCTCGCGCCAGCCGACCTGTTGACGGCATGCAATGGCCTGCATGATGGCATCGAAACCGCCTTCGGGGGCATCCAAGTTACCCGACACAGCTGCCTGCTTTACCTCGTTCTGATTGTGGATTGTTTGTGTGTAGTTGTTTGCGGGGTGTGTGTAATAATAAAAAGAGAGATTATAATAATAATAAGCCGAGCGCGCGTTTCATTGCAAGCAGCAAATGATGCAATTTTCTTGACCCATTTTGAGTCCGACGATGACGGCATGATGTTCCCAATTCCAAAATCGCCAAGATATCGATATCGATATCGCGTTGGTTCAATTGGAAACAGTAGCCATGGCCAAAGCAGCTCTCAATCTTAATCATTTCCAACTAGCTGGCAGTCTAGATAGGAGGCCAGCAGTTGGCGACATTGATAAGATTGCCTCAGACTCAGTCAGGTCTAGAAAATTGCGTTGCACAGCGGGTTAAGAGGATATGATTTGATAGGGGATATAAAAGCGATAACATGCAAACGAAACATTCGAGTAAGTGAATTACAATCTCATGATAAGAAGTGCAACAAACATAGCAGAACAACAAAATATTAAGCATAGTCCCAAAACCAATAATTATTATTATAAAATCGAGAGATTACAAATTATCATATATGTGTATGTATTCGGTGTTAGCTGCTAATTCAACAAAATGTCATTTGAGCATGGATTTAGTTAAAAAAATGCAACGAATCGAATCTGTTTCGTTTTCTGCTTTTGTTTTGTTTCGTTTTCTTTTTTGCTTTTTGGGTGGGGACAACTTACAGAGAATCTATACGTGTCCGTGCTCAAGCCCATGATGTTACGATAGCCGTAGGGAGCATCGCATTTGGGGCATGGCTCCTCCAGGCTGAATTTTTATATAGTTTTTGATTTATTTTTAGTGTGAAAGAACAAGCAACCGATTTTCACAAATTTTATAAACAAAATTGATATGAAAAAAAAAAGGTTTAAAATTTATAGAGCGAAAGAAAGAAAGAAAGAGAGAGAGAGAGAGAGAGAAGAGTGGTGAGCATTTGTATGAGAGAACACACAAAAATACAACAAACATAAATAAACTAAAATCAAATTACAATGTAAATATAATAATAATGTCCCATATGTATGTAAATATGTAACAGATAAATGGCAATCGATATGTCTTCCCCAATTTTTTAACCAGACGCCGAACAAGCATTTCTGACAACTCGATCTATATTTCTCATTCATGAAAGTTGTTAACAATTGAAATGCTCGTTTTGCGTCAACTTAAAAATAAACACATACATACATACACACAGATTTTTATAGATCTAGAGTTCCAATGCTTATGAAAAACATACATACATACGAAATATGTAAATGTATGTTGATTACAACTAAATATTCATACATACATACATACATATAAATAATGAGCGAGGCATACTTAAGATAAATGCTTTACAATACGATACGATACGATTTACGATACGATTTACGATATATATATTTATACGAGTAGATGCAAAATGATCGATAGTTAGGCACCAAAGCAAGGCAAGACAATAAATAGAGAGCGTACACACAATGATATGATAGCAAAAGAAAGGGGGAGGTAATGAAGAAAGGTGCATATATTATTGTATAGTGTATAGCATTGAGTATTGGATGGGTAATTGTATGTGGAAGGAAGGAAGGAAGGATTGCAAAAATATTAATTTGGCTCTTACAGAGAAGCTTTCGGTGTTATTGCTCAGTGGCATGTGATTGCGGTAACCATAGGGGGCCTTGCAGTTATCGCATGGATGCTCGAGTCTGTATAATAATAATACGCAAATGTTATCGAACAGTTATCGGAGGTTGTATGCGTTGATTGATGATGGTTGGTTCGTGTTCAATATATCAATTTGTTGTTGTAGTTGTTGTTGTTGTTGTTGGAGTTGTAGTTTAATCGTGGCGTTAGTTTTGTATTTTTTTTGTTTTTTTTTTTTGCATAAAAGTAAAAATTAGGTAAATATAACATTTTATGAATTAGTCAAATAGATAGAACATACAAAAAAAACAAGTGAAAAGGATCAAGTTATTCTATTTTAAAACAAAGTCTGCATATACATTAGATGTAAATTCGGAAAGAAAGTTTAATTTGTTGCCGAGTAAAGCCAATGAATGAAGCGTAAATCTTTTTGTTTGTTTTTGTTTTTCTGTAAATTTTGTTTTTAACAATTTTGGTTAGGAATCATGATGTTGAGACGGTTTGGTTCTGTTCTTTTTGTGTGTTTGGCAAACTCTGCTCACTTAAGGCTTAGTAACTAAGCTACAAATAACCATATATTTCTCATATATTCAATATTCAACTTTCGAGGAAGCCGGCGTGACTAATCCACTCAATTGATATACATACTTTGTCATGGAACACTCATATTGGTTTGCTGGAAAATTACTCAAATCTTACAAAGCTATTCTACGATTTATAACGCTAGCTACCCTAGAAACTTTGGTCTCTGAATATATTTGCACTCACTTCTTGGGTATAGTGGAGACGTATGGCATGAGAACCTTGTCGACAAAAGAACCGAAACCAAGACGGAAATTGGAAGTGATGCCTTTCATGGTTTCGGATAGTTTGTCGCCCAGCGCAGACAGTTTCTCCTTATCGTCCTCCATAGACTTGGACAGATCCATCAAATAGTAGAGATCAACAGGGTAATCCACGGCCTGTGAATAGCTCACATCCAAATTGTGCACCTCATCTACAGAGCGAGCAAAAAATCAAGGTATTGTTCTATTATTCAAATCTTGAGGTCTACTTACTGATGCGCAGCTTGAGACTGACACGCTGTGGCTTGATCTGCACAATTTCACCGGCTGCAGCGGCGGCAAAGGCACTCTGAGATCCCGAGCTGGAACTGAAGCCTGAACTCGATCCAGAGCTGGAGCTGGAGCTGGAGCCATAACTGGAACTGGAGCCGGATGCACTATACGAACCAGAGGACGAGCTCTGACGACTGCCGCTGCTCTCGTAGGAACCACCCGAGATATATTGACCACCACCGGACATGGCGGCGGCGCCACTGCTGTCCCACGTCAGCGCCTTGTTGATTCTGATGCTCTCCGATGTGTCCGGGTTATAAAAGAACTCCTCCGGACATATCTCCGGCTTGGGCGTATTGGGGAAGCAACGCGCCTTATCGCCGTAGTCAGCCTTCATGCACCAGCCGCAGTTCTGTGTCTGTATGCACTCATGGCAGGTGGCTTTGTTCGTGCATGGATCCTGCTGTAATTTGGCGGGTGATTGATCGAGCTGTGCTGCCAAAGTGTGGCTCAGTTGGCTGGCGAGGATGCACAACAGAGACAGGTACATTAGCTGCTGCATCTTTCGTGTCGTGATTTTGGAAGATGTCACTGTTCTTGGTTTTGTATGTTTTTGTGTATCAACCATCGTATCGCTTAACAAGCGCACGTTCTTCCTCTCGGTCTTTGTCTCTTTCTCTTTCTCTCTCAATCTCGTTCTCTGTTCTCTCTCGGTTGGTGTCTTTCTTCCAGCGACTCTCGCTCTAGTTGTTTTGTGGTGAGAATGTTTCTAGTGCAGCGGCTGGTGGAGACAATAGAACATTATTATTTCGAGTATTCGTATTATTCAAAAGTAGCTAAGTATTCAAAAGTTTGCAACCTATCAATGCAATAAAAAAAACTATGATGATCGAAAATAAAAATGTTTGTTTTAATTTTATGTTTCTTAAAACAGTAGATAATGTCTAAACCACAAAGCTCCAAACTGACTGAATACTCTTTATAAATATAGTTTTTAGTTTTTCTTTTTCTTTCTTCTTCTTCTTCATCTTTTTCTGTCAAGCATAGATAAGATTACAAATATGTTTTATTGATTTAATTGTCATAAAATTACTCAACTTCTTCACTTCTTCTACACCATTTTGCACATCTTAAATACACATGCCAAGCATGAACAATCACTTTGATTGTTACGCTTCCCCTATAAAATAGAATGACTATATATCACATTCGAATGCTTCTAAGAGGCATGGGTACTCTTATGCCCATATAATTGAAATTCTTTGGCCCGACTGATCGATCGTATAACAAAATTAAGAGCTTGTGCAATAAGATAGTTTTCAAAAGCTTCAAGCTTGTACTATTTTAAACCCCTTGAGTAAACTAACATGCAGCTCCTCTTCTATTCAGTAAATTTAAGTTGATTTAACAAGTTGATACAAAATTGCTTAGCTGACTGACGGCTGACAAGAAACTGATTTAGATTTTTGTTCAACTGCCATAAAGTGCAGTCTGCTAAACTTGGTTCAAACGGAGCTGCGTTTTGAAATCGCTAAAAATATTTCAGAATTACTTGACATATTAAAACAAAATTTAACATCTTTTTTATCGAAAGCTTACAAAGCGTCAGAAATGAGCGCGAGAATTGGAAATTGGAAGTGAAGCTTTTTATAATTTGTGTATGAGCATATTCTTGAAACAGTGCACCACGATATAAATTAAATTTTGAAGCCCGTTACAGAGGGAAGATGGGTATTACAACTGTGGGGCGGTAAGCTGGATGCATTTTCGACCTCATGAATGCACATATGAAAATGCTGAAGATGTATTATCTCATTATAAGGACAAACATCATCAATTCTATTATCTAACAATTTTTAAATCATAGCTTATCATGAACAACGCGTTAACTCGTTGACTACCAGATTGCCTTCAATCACAGTTCCTCTGACATAATAATATAATTTAGCATATATGCAAATCCATGACGTAGCGTGTACAGTATTTATGTACATATGTAAATGCTATTTAATAATTATGCTCGTTCACCTTTCGTAAGAAGGGTATAACAAACATCTGCTTTGGCTTTCTTTGTCTTGCCTCATGTTTAATTTTATTTCTCCCGCTGCTTCTGTTGCCCTCGTTGTTGTTATTGTTGTTGCTTCTGATGGTACAATCAGCGCCATTTCATACGAAGCGAACGAATCGAAAATCAAATTGGATATGACTCATGCTCAACGTTGTTGTTCGTTGCGGCTGCTGTCGTGCGAAGAAATAACAAAAAACAAACAAAAATACACACTCACACACACACACACACACACACACACACACATTTCATTCTCTCTCTCTCACACAAACAAGGGCTGCCAAAAGCAAAGTAAGGCGACCCCAACATTGATGATGAGTGACAAAATGTCAATTATGACACGACCCACGGCGCTCTCTCATTCAGGTAAGTGCCGCGAGTAAGTTTTGTGAGTGGGAGAGTACAAAGGAAGAGGAAGGAGACGAGGGCGTGAGAGCGCACTCGCTCGGGTAACGGTTGCCGCTGCGAATTGCAAATGTAAACAAAAGAGGGCGCTCTTGGCAGGACGAAACAAAGCCGCTTAATTTATTGCAAGCGCGCCTTACACACGTTTTTCTTCATATACAAGTGAGTGTGTGTATGCATATTTGCAAATACATATATACGTTAGCTCTCGGGAGTGTGCGTAACTCTTTCCACAGCAGCTTAGTCATTCATGCTGTGCATGCAGCGCTGACGTCTCTTTCGGGCACGTCCAAATGAATAATCAATTAATATATTGCCTTGCAATAGTAGCCCTGGTTAGGGTGGCCCACAAACAATCAAAATATGCTTATGATTTTTTGTATCTAAATATAACGACAACTGAAATGGAGGGAACTCTGTGTTAAGAATGAAGGCGATGCAATTTGCATGAACAAAGAGCGAAAAACAACATTTTGGGCGCCCACAGCATAAAATGCGGCACACAATATTATTTATGTATAGATCATACTAATACATACATACATAAACTCGATATAATCGTGTACAGCATTTCGGCCTCGCGCGCACGCCCACAAGAGTATTAAGCAAACCATCTGTGCCTGTGCTACATAAAATGTGGGCGTACAAGTTCCTCGCCTCACAGCAACCAAGCAGCCCATAAAGCAGAGATAAAGACAGCTACACAAACAAATGCACATGCACAAACTGAGAGAGGGAGAACACCAATTGGAGCTGCAAAACTCCTTGAGATCAAAGCAATACGAGGGCGCTGCTGTGTACACTATAATCAGAACGATCGTCAACTTGCAGAAGCGTTGCCACCCTGTTGGGATAAATGCATGCCGTACTTTGTTCTTTAACTCCAGTAATTTCAAGTGGAGGATATTATTGGCACTCAGCAAATAACTCTTATGACAAACACTCACACACACATAGCGCTTTCGTGTCTCTCGTATATGAGTATGCGAGTTTTATGTGCATGCGTGTGTGTGTGTGTGCGTTGGCTGGTCGCGTAGTCATCGTCATCGTCAATGAAATCATCAACACACACGACCAAAGTAAAGTCAAGTCGACTCTCTTCCCTTTGACCAAAGAATGCAGTCAAAATTTGATAAATTTCTTACGTAATACAACTTCATTCGCATTATTTCACACACATTCTAACACTATTCGCTATGATATTTAATGGTTTGATGTCATATCAATTAGTAATTCTATAAAATATTTCCATCAGGGGAGCAATATCACTCGTTGCTGTGTTGCTATTGCTGCTTTTATTTTGATTTCACTCACACACTTGTGGAGTGCCCACACATACACTTCTTCACATATATGTTTATGAACAAATACAAATGCAATTATGATGTTGATTTGAGTTCCACTTTTCACAAAATATACTTGTTTATCACCGAAAATGGCATTAATGAATTTGATAATTTTAAGAAAGACAAAAAAAATAGATCAGTGTTGGCAAAAACGCTTACAATTAGATTTTGGCGACGGCTCCGCACTGCCTCTCGATTATCAAACAACTGACGTCGTGTGACCAGACACACATAACTTATAAAATGGGCGAAGAGTGTGACCAGGTTTGCTATGCATGCGCATGCATCTCTGTAGACCCTTAAATGACAAGAAGAAAATAATTTTTGCAAATAAAAATTTTTAATCACTGTTTGCACATGCTGTAATGTAATATTGTAGGACTTGTACAAATGCATTGGATTTAACATAAATCAAATAAAAGTCTATCGATAACAAGTTCTAGAATATAACATGTGTAACGGCGAGCTGGCATTAGTGTGGCCAGATGGCATAACTGCATAATAACATATACAAGAAAAAGAGAGAATAATAACACAACACAGTACACATAAATAAACAAAAACAATAGTGAGAAATGTAAATAAACGAGATCAGGCCATATTAAAATTGTATAGAGTAACTACTGGCCAAAAGCAAATAAAACGAGCGGTTAGTGAAGTCAAAACCGAACGTCGAAAACGAAACGCTACGAAACGACAGCAAAGAAAGATAAACGAAAAAACATTGTGTGCAGTGCACAAAAGAAGGTGACGCCCGCGTTGCAGTTGCAGTTGCAGTTGCAACATGGACGACTACGACATCGATATCGATTTGAACTTTGTGCAGCTGAGTAGCCGGCAGCAGCTGCTGCAACGCTACACAAACGCAATGCATCAGCTGCGTCGCTTGGCCGAAATGAATTATGGTGTGCGTCCGTTGAGCTTCGACAACTATGTGATCTTTCAGTATTTCCAGCAGCGCAGCCAGGTAACAACGACGCGGACGAGGGGGCGCAACACGCCCACAACGCCACCACTGATGGCCTACCTCAAGCTGGAGGTGCTGCATCATTTGCTCGACCGGCGACGCAAGATTCTCTGTTGGCTCTTTTATCTGACACTGATGTCGCTGTGCGTCGTCGCCTATCGCTATGAGAGTGCCAATGGTGCAAACAATGGACGCATGATGCAATCTCTTGTGTATCCCGGCATGCGAATGTGGCGTCGCATGACCATGCCGCTAATCCAACGCTTTCCCCGTCTCACCGAACTGTACGACGAGTCCTGCCTCATGGGCAATCCGTTCTTTCAGCTAGAGGATCTCAATTGTGGCCCCTGCGCTAATATCGAAAGCGTATGGCTTGAAAGCGATGAGTGCGCTCAACTCTATGCCCACGTAGAGGCGGACAATAACGCCACATTGACGGGCGGCCTCGGCTACAAGCAGCTGGCACAGCAGCTGCAGCTTTGTCGCAAGCCCGCAGAGCACATGCCATACACGTTTCGCAGCAATCAGCATGGCTTCGATCTGCTGGAGTTTCAACGCATATATGCCAACAATTTGCAGATCTTTCAGCGCGATGCATATCGTGTGCATTCCACCAGCCAGGGCGTTCACAATCTGGAGGATTTGTTCGGTCAGTTCAACAGCAGCAACAGCGGCGGCGGCAGCAGTAGTCAGGATCAGGATGCGACGCATAATCTATGGCGCTGCAATCGCATGCTGCCCGCTCGCCTGCTGCGTCCGATCTTTGCCAGGCCACTGCGTTTGCCCAGCATGGGCGTCGCCCTCGAACGCTTTGTGGCCATCGATACGTCGCATGCACCGGCCTATACGCTGCCCGAAACCGCGTGCCATAACGTGTATGTACAGCAGGCGCTAGGTACACGCTTCATCATACTGCGGCCGACTAGCGAGTGTCGTCAACGCTGTCGCACGCTGTCCATACGCCTCACGCAGTCCTTTGTGCGTAAGTGCATCGCAGATCTCAACCAGTTTCATCCATGCAGATCTCATATGTTCGTGCTTCCTTCTATTTCAGTCAATTACAATTGGTTGTACTGGAAGCCAATCTCAGCACCTGATCCCATCTCGGAGTCCATGTCCATCAGCCTGATTGGTTCCTATTGCTAAGCTGCCCGCAAGGTCCTCTCTAGAAATACTATATTTGAACCGTGCGTTACGAGTTTCTTTTGGCAACCGGCCCAACAACACTCAACATTGAATGTAACATGTACCGTATGTTATGTGTTTGTATCACAACAAATCGACCATTCAAAATGGTTTATTAAGCGCCGCTCTAAGTAATTAGCACATAAGTTCCCATAATGTCCTTAATTTCTCCTTATATAGTCGTTAAGTTTATTTTTGTAGTTAAGCGCCAGCCAGCCCCAATCGTTATCTTTATGATTTTGTATAACTATTACTACGATGATTTCGATGGGCTCTATAAACATTGAAATCATCGAAAATTATTTTTAGTTTCTTTTGCATTTATTTTTTGGATCTAAGTTCGGCTGATTTTCGTAATCAAATTGTTGTAAATAGGTATTTTACGTTTACGATGTCTTTTTTTTAATCTATGAATCTAACCATTTTTGCCAAATTATGCATTAATAAATTCTGCAGCTACATTTAACATCAATTGCTTACGAGCTTTTAATCCTTTAGTGAAGTAATCGGTTAATTTTAGGCGTCTATCTCCAGCAAAAAAAAAAAAACACTCTTGAATGATCAACGCATATTGAATTTACTATAAAATAGATTCAATTTCTTTAACGCCATAAGAGTGATTATCAATTGTATTACAATATGTAATCTTTTTAGTTTCCTGTCTGCCGTTCAAATGATCTGCTATATTTCAGTGACCAAATAAGATATGTTTAGCAAATTTTATGAAAATACTCTTGAAAGATCAGTGCGTTTCGAGCTTCTTTTAAATATAGATTGATTGCGCTTGTTCGTCTCCAAAATGCAACTTGTAATCAATCATGTTATTTTGAATTCCTGCTGCCTGTGTGTTCACATAAATTATCAGCTTTATCTCAGAGACTATATCGACTAGAATTGCAACTCTTCGCCTTAAAGCATTTTCATAAGAACTTGTATATTTTATTCTTTTCATCTTATCCGAAACATACATAAATCAGTTTGCTGGATATCTGCTTAATTTCCTATTTGTCGTCCTTGGTCAAAGCATCGAAATATGAGCCAGTTATTAGATCGCTGTCCAGAATGCCGAAAGTCTTGCAAAGCTCCTCGGCTATTGCCTGACCCTGCTCCAATGTCTGTTCCGGCTCCAGGCAGACCTCAAACTCCATATAGTGTCCCAAATCCTGCACATCGTCCATGTGTATGCGAGTCTGTTCATGCAGAAAGAGTATACGTCGCTTGGCCAGCACACCCAGCGTACCATTTGACTGGCTGAGGATCTTCTCGAGCATCGCCGGTTCGTCCACTTCGATCTTATTAAATTTGGAGAGCTTAGGACCGGCGATGTCGGGTCTGTCGTAATAGACTAGTTGAGAGCGCGCTGGAGCTTGCAGGTAGCGCAGCTTCAGACGTCCACCTTGCGGAGAATTGAAGAATACATCGCGTTGCACAATCAACTCGCCGGCGGCTCCACTCAGCTTCTTGGCGACGTCCAAGCGGCGTTCAAATTCTTCTGAGCCACCGGGAATTCGCGCCTTAATCTCAACATTTCGTTGATCTGGAGGTGCAGCTGAGTCGCCCATGTTGTTTATCTGCCTTATGTATTTACTGTTCTTTTTAACTGATAACAAATGCCTAAATTTCATTAATTTACGTATTTAAATTGTTTATTGCGCTTTTTGTCAGTAGTTCTCACTGAAAGCACGCGCGTTTTGTTTATCGATATCGATAAGGCTCGCGAGTAATATCGAGAGTACTGTCGTAACTATAGATTCTACAACTATCCTAGTATCTTTCGATTATTTCGGATGCATAGTAAAACTGCAAGGCATACAATTTTCTAATTTTCATTTTCATGCATTCTGCTTTTCCGCAACGTTTTCGCAATACGCGCCATTAACTTATCGATATCGATATTTCTAGGGCGCAAATTTTTGACAAACAATTCATTACAAATTATGTATTCAACATGCAATATATTAATAATAAATTTTAATGTTTTTAAAAATTAATTTGTGTTGGAACTTTTGTCTAATTTCGAAATACCAACACTCCCTTGTGTCCAAACTCGCCCCTCATATGGCAACACTGTTGTGGGTATACACTGTTTAATGACTTGGCGCCAACTTATCATATTTAAAAGTTTTCAACTTATCTTTTAATCGGAATGCTTTGTGTTTGCCATTTATTTTTTAATTTATATTAAATATAATTAAGTGTACTGTTTTGTCGACTTCCAGCTGCAAACACGTGAATTTTTGTTATCGATAAAAGGCGCAAGAGTTACATACAATATGGCAGCACTACCGTTGATATACACTTATTGGCATTTTGGCGCCATAACGTATTATTCAAAATTGTTTTTATATTGACAATTAGAAATCAGTTAATTTATTAAATTTTATTTCTTCGTCTACCATATGTTATAAAAGCAAAAGTGTGCACTTTCTAGTTTGGCGCCAAAAGAATTGATATTACATTTATTTAGTTATTTTAATTTCCATTAAAACGGTGTGTATTTATTTAACAAATGGGGCAATGCATTATTCTAATTATGCTCTTTAATTAGATTTGTATTTATGTTCATTCATATGCATATGTATGTAAATTAATGTATGTACTTTGATTGACTAACAAACATACATTACCATCTAACAGTAATGAAAACATTAAAGAAATTGCTTTAAAGAGAGAGAGAGAGAGAGAGAGTAGATAAATGTATAAGATTTCGTGGCACAAATAAATGCACATACAATAAGTATGAACAATACATATGTACATATACCAGTGAATAAATGTAAGTACATATATACATACATATGTACGTACATATGTAAGCATCTATGAGTGCAAAACAAAAAAAGACAAAAAACAACGACAACAAAGCACAAAATATAGACACACACCACTTGCATAGTCTCCTGGCAAGGCCCCACTTCGTGTCGCGCAATGGTACATGGTGGGTCGGGGGCAGAGGGAGACGCAAAGACTTCGACGACGACAACAACGGCGGCAGCAACAGCGGCGGCTATGATGACGATGCCGCGCAACAACTTTGGCAGCTCAACACAGCTACATACATATGTACATACAAACATACAGCATTGAGTGAGCAAGGGCGTCAGAGGCGGTGGCGTTTGCGTACCCTGGGCGTGTCACAGTGTGGGTGGATGGGATGGAGTGATGACGGTGAAGAGGTCGAGAATAGGAAGGGGAAGAGCAACTGGGAACACTGCCATCAACTTCCCATTTGAAAGCTTTGTGCTCGTTTCGTGATTCGGACTTCGGCCTTTGGCTTTCGTCGTCGCTCGGCATTCGATGTTCGGTTTTGAGTGTTCGGCTCTGACACGATTCGATTTCGTTGTTGTTGCTTTTCTTATTGCCCTGCATGTTCGAAATGGCAAAAAGCAAATTTACTTTTAATTTGCTGCCATTTCACTCTTCATCTCCCTTTTCCACATGCATTCTTCCCACCCCTCCTCAATCGGTTACACAAACGGGCAGATGTATAAGGGGGACCCTTGATTATATTAAACAGTCTATTATTATATGTACATATGTATGTATGAAATACACTATTTAATAAACCTATATTCATATTAAATTTACTATTTAAATAAATATGTACATACATACATATGTACATATTTAATGCACCATAAATATTCTGCAAAATGTGTAGAACATAACACAAAAAATTAAAACTCACATACACATGTATACACTCTTAACTGAGCATACACCTATGTACATAAATTCATATATACATATACTTTCATAAGCATTTCTTGATATTTATCTATGTACATACATATGTATGTATGTATGTATGTATATGCATATGTGTGTATGCAAAGCCGCGTGTTTACTAAAAATGGAAATGACTTCCCGCAGATTTCTACGAAGACAGTGGGATTCCCGCACGTACAAACGCATGCGTACATACACATACATATCAATATATAATGTGTGAATTGATAAAATTGAAATCTGACCTAAATTTAATTATTTCAGAAGAAATTGCATACAGAAGTATCGATATTTAGTAGCTCCATTTTGGTATTATCGATATCATAATATTTGCTGCGAAAACACACTTATTGCTTCACATAATTATGTATTACATACATACATATGTACATATGCATGTTTCATTTTAATTCAAGATCATTGTACTCGATATCGACGACTACCCCAACATTACAACTCCCCGCGGGCCACCTTCTTGAGCATAGTAAACTATCAGACAAGCTGTCGCTGAACTGCCGATGTATGCCAATACTCCCCCTTCACCGTCACCTTCACCCTTTCTTGCCTTTAGTTGTGTTCTTTTTTCGCCGAACATTCATTTTTCATCTGTATCTAGGGAATTAATATCAACTATATACACACACTTTATATACATAGATACATACACACATACGTATATATGTATGTACATATATACATACATACATATTAATGCTTCTTCAAACGAGTGAACGGATATCAAACAAAAAAACCCGTATCTGAACAACCGGCATACATATGTACATATGTATATGTTTGTATGTATGTACATACAAAGCACACATTCACACTTGCCTACACACGCATGCACATACATACATTCATACGTATGTATGTATGAGAATGTGTAGGTCCGCAAAGCTCCATACATACAAACAAAACAGATACGAAAATGTAATGCAGTTTTCTCGATTTTCTATGTGGAATTCTCCGTTCCCTCTGCCGCTGTCGCTGTCGCAGTCGGCGCGAACAACGACGACGGCGACCTTCGCTGCATCGCGTTTTTGTTTTTCTTTTGCATCTTCATGCTGTTGTTATTGTTGTTGTTGGTGTTGGATGTAGTGGTGGTGGCGGTGGTGTTATTGCTACTGCTGTCGCTGTTGCCGCTTTCTGATGTTGCTGTTGTGGCCCTCAGTTTGGTGGCCGCAGCGCTACCGATGGTATAAAATGTATTGGCCATGCCCACACAAACGCACACACACACACACACACACACATACATACATACATACATACTTATCTATGCACGTGAGTGTTTGTGTATGTGTATGGGTTGGTACCTTTTGTGTATGTATCTGTTATGTGCTCCCTTCGCTTCTCTTCTTATAAACTCTCCTACTCACTCACGCGCTCTCGCTTACTCTTTCTCACTCTTACGGGCTCTCCTCTCGCTATACGTATAAGCACACATACATACATCCAAATACATATTTTATGTACCAGTGTGCGTGTAGCCAGCTGCGACTTTAAGTTTTTGTTGTTGCTGCTGCGAATTCGCTCCCAGCTGCGCGTGTATGCAACTGTAGACGTGTGTGTGTGTGTGTGCGAGAGAGTTTTGTATGTTTGAGAGATACTTTGACCTTTTTCCACATTAAGAAGACTTTGAGCTGTGGTTGTTGTTGCTGTTACTGCTGCTTCTGCTGCCATCGCAGCCGCAGAGAGATCATTGCAGATTATAGAGGGCACGTAAAGTTTGTTGTATATAGGCGTTTATCTACTACATAAAACATGTACATACATACATAATAGCTCAGATATGCACAAGCTCATATACTTACATACAAACGAGGTGAGCTCAACAATTAACGAAAAATTCTGAATAGCATTTCTTTAATTACTCAAACCCCAGTTTCTTCAACTCTACAAATTTCATTAATATTTGGTTTGCGCAAAAAACAAAAATTTGCTTTATGTATGAATGTATGATTTTTACAAAAAATTCAAAACTCGAATGTAATCTGTAGCAGTTCAACAAATTAATTTAAAATAATTTAATAATATATATGTACATAATTTAAAATAATTTAATAATATATACATATGTAATGTTTCCAATTTTAATTTCTATCCTTTTAAGCAAAATATTTGGTTTTTCAAAATTGTAGTCGATTTCATATCAAAGAATCTAAGGAAATTTAAGATATATCATATTTAGGAATGGAGTTGGTAGCAATTAATAGCAATAATAGGATAATAATATCCGCCTATTATCACTCGAATATATCTCAAGTAAATCAAAATGGAATGGTTTTGATCGATCAGACTCACCTGTCGCCTTAGGCAAATGGTTATACATACATACATACATATGTTTTTGCATTCTGAATAGGAAAAGTTTTAAAATGCGATTACAATATATAAAAAACCCATTCGGTTGGGCATTTATAGCATCACAAAGGTTAGATTCGTACGTCTTTAAACGAAAATAATATGTCTAAAATAAGCAGTATCCAAAATGATTTTTATGCGTTTTATGCATTTTTTATAGCTTTGAGGACAAACTTCGTTTTCGAATAAGGGATTTCATATTTTCCTCCATCTTAAAGAATGCACACATACATACATATGTAAGTCATATGAAAGATACATATGTATTTAGTGCTTTTTAATCATAATAAAGTTGTGTAGTTTTATATTATTAGGCACCATTATGAAGAATTGCTATTGTTTTATTTAGTTTACAATTTTTATTTATATTTATAGCGATACATCGTGAACGTGACATATGTATCGTAAATTATATGTGAATTTGTATAGTTTTCGCACAAAAGTTTTTGCGGACAAAGTATAGAGAGAAATACTTTTGACAATCAAGTACACATTTTGTACTTTATTTTATATTTTAAATGTAGTATTACATAGATATTCCAAATATATAGCCATCGGTGTGTTTTAGTATTTTAGTGGTATATAAATTGGGTATAATTTTATAATATAGTCTTATTGCAAATGAGTAGTGGATATCTCACAGTCGAGCACACTCTACTGCAGCTTTCTTATTTGTGTACTTTTTCTTTATTCGTTTTTGTTAAAAAATCATTGAAATTTGATAGTTGAAAATTAAGAAATTTATAATGAATTAATGAGAAAACATTCAACATCTCTTGAAAATTGCGTATGTGAAACTTCAAACTAAAACTATTCAAAAAACCAAAAAAAAAAAAAATTACTTTTTAGACAAATACTAAAAAAATGTACACACATATCTATCTCTATATGTATTTGAATGCTTTCAAAACTTTAATAATTATGACTTTATTTAGCTTCAATACTATAGTATTTTTGTTCCCATTTTTTCCCGGTTTCAGATGTACATATGTACACTTATGTACATGTACGTACATACATTTGAATGAAAATATGTATGTATATGTATATATTTATGAGATACATTTCTTGCGGTCGCCAGCATCGATTGTATCTGGTATATAAAGAAGAAGAGTGGGGAGATGCCAGATGGGGAGGTGTGAGTGATGGAAGTCTGAGCTTGGGTCTTGTGTTAATGTTGGTGTGGTAAGGGGTAAGGAGGAGTGGGGAAGTGTGGGGGGGTTCGCCAACAAGTGTCGAGGCATACACAAAATGTTGCTGGCAGTCCAGAGACCTTTCTCACTCTCTCGCTCTATATCTTTCATTTGCTTGCTCTCTCGCATCCCTTGTCAATGCCAACGCCGCGTCTTAGTTCCGGTTCAACGGACTTTTTTTGTTCTTTCTTTTTTTTTTGTTGTTTTTTTTTTTTTTTGGTTTGGCAATTTACCAAAAAAGTGGCAACGCTTGGACGCTCTCTTCCCCACACTGTCTCACACCACTTCTCTTCTCCTCCTTCTCCTTCTCCACCTCCTTCTCTTCCTCTCACTCTCGACCCCTTTTTGCTGTCTTTTCATCTTTCTTCATTCTTTCGTCGTCGTCTATTTGGATTTTCATTGTTGCACTTTGCGTTTTCTTTGTCTTTTCATTCGCGCTGCAAAATAAATAAATTATAAATGTGTTCAAGTGTGTGTGTGTGTGTGTGTGTTTACTTATGTACTTCAACAATGTTTGAATAATCGCGCCACACACACTCATGCAAACTAATATGTACATATATTTAAATACACATAACAGCTCTCTCTCTCTCTCTTTCTTTCTGTTTGTCTCCCCATCTCTATTTCTTTCCCGCTGTGTGAAATGCGGCATGAAGAAAAGCGCAAAACGCAAGACAAGTAGAAAATCCATATGAAAAACCAATTTTCTTTTTATGGTTTGATTTCTATATGCTCATGATTCAGACTTTGCAACAACTGTGGGAACCACATGCCGATTATTCGATAGCCAAAGGGGGAGACCGAGATGTTCGGTTGATTCCCTTCACCTAAAGGGGTGCAAAGCAGTGTAAATAGTATAGAGAAAGTTTTATAAGTAAGCTGCTTTCGGTATTAACTCTCTCTCTCTCTCTCTCTCTCTCCCTCTCTCTCTCTCTTTCTCCCTTTCAATCTTGAAGTTCTCTATAACTTATCGAGGTAATATGCTCCGCGGTTGATCCTTTTTCACTGCTAAGCTCAACAAAAAGTTTTTTGAAATTAGGCTATAAATCATGTTTCTAGATCATGTATGTACATTGTACATATATCGACACTTCCACGATGATAATTTTTAAACTTGATCAACTAATGAGGCTTTCTCTTATATTGTTAAAGAACTTTAAGAATTTAATAATAAATAAAAATTAATCGCTATCGTAAGTTTGACATATTAGAAAACAACATTTTTTTATTATGCAGATGAGTAAAAATAATAATAGAGAAGAATCACGACGATACATAGAAAATATGAAAATGGATTCCCACAAGCTCCAGAAGAACCTTGAAAGTGCTGTACTGAGGATGAGGAGCACGGCGCGAGAAGTTGAAGTAATTAATAACCAAAAACAAGAAGCTTCTGGATTCCAAGTGGGAACAGAATCGTATAAAGCAACAAAATCCTGGGAAAAATTTTCAGAACAATCTAAATCAAGAGCTGAATGCAAAAAGAACGCCAGTGGGGCCTCATACAAAGGCTGCTCAGCCTACAAAAGAGCTAAAAATGTTTTTGCCCCCAAGCGGGCAACCTCACGTTACCAGCCGCCCCACTTCGGCAAAATCGACACCAACGCAAGCAGGATCGACCCCAATGTTAGCTACGCCAATATAGCAAGAAACGCTGCCCCACAAGAAAACATCCTACATCCCAACGCCAATTAAATCCCACCAAGCGATTCACTGGACGTGGCAATGGCCAGAATGGAGGCCATGTTCGAGCGCATAATGGAAAGTTCATGATTCAAATGACCCAAATGATTGCTACCGTTTCCAAATCACTATGCAAACGGGATTAAACATCATGATCTGAAACGCTAACGGCCTGATTAAAAGCAGGCCAGAGGTGGAACACTTTATCCACACTCACAACACGGACACACTCCTCCGAAACTCACTTCTCTAGTAGATCATACCTCCGACTTCATGGGTATGACGTCATCCACGCTGACCACCCCAGCGGCAGAGCTCATGGCGGAGCGGCAATAAATATTAAAACGGGCATAAAGTACAACGAGTTGAGTACCTGACACAAAGACTGGATACAAAGCGCAAAAGTCAATCTGCCCAGCCCACTAGGCGACACTAGGGGATGCAGAGTCAGCAACCGTAAAGGAAGCGCATTACTTAAGTGCATCCAGCGCAAGGGCATCGTATGCCACACCACAGAAGAGCCCACCTACTGGCCAACAAATCCGATCAAACATCCCGACATCCTGGACATGGCCCTCTCCAAAGGATTTGATAGTGCCAAAGTCTCGTGCTCTTCTAACGCGGACCTTTTCTCTGACCATAGCGCAGTGAAGCTGCGCTTGAACCTCCCTGCATTGAGAAAAGCTGAACATCCAAGGATGATCAAAAGGAGCACAAGACTGCAAGCC
Organism: Drosophila niveifrons; assembly: GCA_035046325.1. Lineage (NCBI taxonomy): Eukaryota > Metazoa > Arthropoda > Insecta > Diptera > Drosophilidae > Drosophila > Drosophila niveifrons. The sequence goes on along the minus strand of JAWNOC010000063.1, from coordinate 12,218,405 downwards.
TACAAAGCCTGGCTAACGGTCAATGTCAACCCAGTACAAGATCTTATCACCACCGAGCAAGTGGATACCGCCATCAACGAGCTCACGCAACACATGCACAACGCCGCAGCACATGCTTCCCCCAGAACCCCGATCTCTCCCAGACCACCAACGGTGTAGGACCCACCTCTGGTCTCCAGAGATCGCCTCACTAGTAGCTGAGAAGAGACGGTTGTGACGGGTCTGTTTCCTGTTCAAAAATCCAAGAGACAAAATGGCATTCAACAGAGCCGCACAGCACAGCTCCTTAAGCTCAGGCGGAGATCGTTCGAGGAGCTCCTGGCCAATGTTGAGCCTGGAGACCCCCAGCACAAGCTTTGGCAGGTCACTCGTCATATAAAATTGCCGACCAAGAGAGTTGCTCCAGATCAGGGTGCTAGTGGCGCCTGGTGCGGAGCACCTCAGCGAAGCCTTCAGGCCGATAATAAGATGCACCGACGCGGATATCTCAGCTACTCAACGTGCCCTGCACCTTTTAGATGAAAACACCAACAAAACAAAGACGAGCTAGCTCTGGTCTCGGTGGATGAGGTCAAACTTGAGATTGAGGGACTCAAGACGAACAAATCGCCGGGCTCTGATGGCATTGAAGCACTGGCTGTTAAGCTTCTTCCCCCTCCCTGCCTACAGCTCCTTGCCAACATATACAAAGGTAATTCTTACTATATACCTAAACCTGGCAAGCCTGAAGCCAATCTTGGCTCTTATCGTCCGAGAAGTTTGCTGTCGATACTCTCCAAAGTACTCGAAAGAGTGTTTTTACGCAGAGTATTGCCAGTACTGGACGAAACTGGGTTAATCCCGGATCACCAGTTTGGCTTCAGGCGTTTAGTCAAAGCGATACTGGACGCATTTGAGGAGAAGAACTACTGCAGCGCCGTAATGCTTGACGTGAAGCAAGCCTTCGACAGAGTCTGGCTACGTATTCCTTTAATCTTACCTCGACAACAGAAGCTTTTACGTTAGATGCGGAGATGCGCGATCTACCATGAAAGGTATCCAAGCCGGTGTGCCACAAGGCATCGTCCTAGGCCCTCTACTGTACACGCTGTACACAGCGGACATGCCTACTCTTCTCAACGAGAACCTAACGGTTACCACATATGCCGATGACACAGCCTTCGTTGCCACTACACGAACCCCACAGGATGCGTCGGAAATTCTACAGAATCAGCTAAACACCATAGAGCCCTGGCTGCGGAGGTGGAACATCTCAGTAAACTCTTAGAAATCCACGCAAACCACATTTGCACTCCGCAACGGAAACTGCCCGCCCGTCAGTCTCAATGGAGATAATATTCCCGAAAATCCCACGCCCAAATACCGCACACACATCCTACGGAAGGGAAAGCAGGCTAAAGAGAGGCTGAAGCAATCCCAATGGCTCATTGAAAGACGCTCGAAACTTAGAAGCAAACTTAAACTGCTTGTTTACAAAACCATTATCAAACCAATCTGGACCTATGGCATCCAGTTGAGGGGCACTGCCTGCAAATCAAGCTACAAGAAAATACAAAGGCTGCAAAACAAGGCTCTGAGAATGGTCTCAAACGCTCATCCTTATCACGACAACAGCACCATCCACGAGGTACTCAGGCTTCCCTGGGTAAAAGATGAAATTCGAAAAGTGAGCACGAATTACATGAACAGGCTCCATAACCACCCAAATGTATTAGCCATCAACATCTTGGAGAACAGCCAAACTGTCAGAAGATTTAAAAGAAAACACCCCCTCGACCTACCAATTAAGGATGATGATTAGCACTCTAGGACCCCACCAACCATCTCTTGGGAGAATCTAATCGACAAGGGTACCTCCAAAAATTTAATTATTTTCCATACAGACAGATTTTAAATACATAATTAACGAGAGTAACAAAAAAAAAAAAGTGTACGGCATAGCAAGATTTAACTGTAAACAGAAGCTTTCAAAAGCTATAAAAAAGGTAGATAGGATCACTTTACAGGAAACATGTTCCAATAGAAAAGCTGGTTATGGAACACGAGATTAATTAAGATTTTAATGTTTTGAATATTGAGATTTTAAAGTATTGTCTTAGAAATTACTCGTCACATATCGCGCACTTTCACTTCACCCGCATCGATCAGAAGATATTGACAAATCCCAAGACACAAAGACTATCAAATAGCATAAATCTACTAAAGCAACTTTAAACAAGCTAGAAAATGTCAAATTTAACTACAAACGTATCTAACCATGAATAATATTGTTCGATATAGAAGCATGAAAATTATTTAAAAAATCGACAAGTGAAATATTTAAGTAAAAACTCAATATTTATTTCATTGTTACTTTAGTACTTCTAGGTATTTTATTTAATTTTAAATTTGAATTTAGAAAGCTTATTTTCTTGAAGTCAAATCCTGAAATTTTATTGAAGAAAATATGAGATCAGAATTTTTAATATAATATAATTTTTAGTAAAATCTCTTTGCTGGTATGAAAACAAGCCGATGACCAAAGGGGTTTCTCTAGTTCTTGAGTATAGCATTTGTAGTAGTATTATTGTTGCAAATTTGCAAATGCAATATTCAAATTAGTTTCCACTGATTTGAATTAATTGCATATGCATAAATATACATATATGTATGTATATCTGAAAACGTTTTATTTACAGGCCAAAATCTTCAACAACGATCCGACTTAAGGTTGCAATTGTCATGGCAGGTATCTGACTTCATGCATATGTATGTACATATGTATATATAATATATGAAATATGCATGTAAATTCATAATTGATGAATCACGCCAAACAGCAACAGTAATAATAATAACACCAGCAAAAACAAAGTAACAGAAAAAGCAAGTAAGAAAACTGCAATTAACTTTGTGCTGCGCTCAGATACCGCGCTCAGGAATCGCGTCAAAATAAATAAAACAAAATAAAATATGTATACAAAATACGAAAATAAATAATAATGAATATGGGGAAAACATTAATTCATAGAGGAATACAGGCAGTCCATTTAACAATGACAATGATTTTACTATAAACATACATACGTATATGTAATATTTGTTGTTCCTTGGAGCCGAGGTGTGCTAAATAATATAAGTACATATAATAAATAATAATGTTATAATAAATAAGAATTATAATCATTGTTATATATGTATTTATTGAAGGGTTACTCTGATGATCGAAAATTAAATACTCCCCTTTAGGTGCCCTTTGCTTACCGGGTATAAATAACGCGTGTCGTGTCAACGAAATAAATTCACAGACATACATACATACATATATGTTAATACTACATACATTTGTATGTACATATGTATGTTCATACATACATGACCTAAACTGAGTGCAAAATAAGTAAGCAAAAACAGTGACAACGAAAATTTCTAAAGCAACAAAATACCGAGCAGTCTCAAGACTCTATAGATACAGATATTATATGTATGTACATATGAATACACCGATAAATATTCACACATTCACAGGCTATTTATCGAACTTCTGGCAACTTTTCGCCACTGCTCTCGATCGCCATCTTGCGATGAGCAATTTGTGGGAGGCAAGAGGAAATGAAGTGCAAAAAATGGCGACGCAAAGGCTGCGCTCGTTTCATTTCGATTTGTAATTTTGGCAACAACTGTACTTTCAATATTTGAAATCTCGGCTGTTGCCTGACCTCACTTCGCCTTGTCTAACACAAGTATGGCCGCGGACACCCTTTCCCTACCCCGTCAACCACCTTCTCCGCAACTGCTCCTCTCACATTCTTTCTCCCTCGCCTCGTTCTCTTTTTATCCAGTATGCTGCTAATTTAAAAACATGAATTGGCAAAAAGAAGAGGAACGAGAAAAAGCAAAAAAAAAAACAAAAAAAAAACAAGAACGACAAAAACACCAAATATGTACATGTATATGTATGTGAAAACGAACAAAGTTTGCTGTGCTGGGTGCGCCGGAGCCGGCGTCTCTGCCAGCGTCAACGGTTGTGGAATTTTCTGCTGTTGCTAATCTTGTAGCTGTCGCCTTCTGCTGCTGCTGCTGCTGGGCAGCCAGCACACAAACACACACACATACACAATAATTAAGCAAGTATGTTCATGTGCGTTTACAGTTGTATATGTGTGCTCACCCTTACAAGGGCAGCCACCCACTAAGCAGCTCACATTTTGCCTACTAGATGGCGGTAGCAGTCAACGATCAAATTTCTGGCACAAGTATCATGCATGTTCGTGATAAAAGCTACAAACACACACAAACACTACGCATGCACAGACACTTGCACAATAGCAAGCTTATGACTGTGCTTTTGACTTCCAACATGCGGAAGCGTTGACGTCGTGGACTTTGTTGTTGTTATTATTATTGCCTATAGCTGCATGGGAAAATTTCGCGGCTGGCGCCAACGCAGCCAACAGCAGAAGTAGCACTTGAAAATTTTCGCCGACGCTTATGGTCCCGTCATGTTGAAAATCTAAGCGAGCATCACAAGTGTTTGTGTGTGTCTGCGTGTGCATGTGTTGACACACACAAACATACATGTTTGAATGCATTTACAATTGAGCTGAAGTCAACGCCAACGCCAGCGCAAGCAGAAACAACAACAATATCGCCGTCATCAGCATCGGCAGCACTGCAGACAGCTCGACTGTGGCTGGTGCTGTAATCAATTTACCGGCCAGCCAGACACACGAATGCGCTGCGCCTCAAGGTCGTCGGCATTTGTTAGGATTGCGTCGAAAATGTCATATAAAGCCACATTAAAGCTTGTTGATAAGCTTATTGAAACTTCACAAAAAAGCTTTTTGTTCATTGTCTGTCGTGTAAAGTTGATCACATTATCGATATGCATGTTGATTGTGTGTGTAGCGCACACTGATAACGATAACAAATAAACGAAAGGCAAGATACCGATGACGATGACAATGACGTTGTCAAAAAAGAGCAACAAGCAAAGCGGGGAAGAGCGTTGCTAAAATTCATGACAGGTCTGCGTTGTTTAGGCAACAAAACGACAACGGCACAATTTAAAATACGTATGTAAAAGAAAATGAAGTCAGAACACGAAATGCACAAATAAAGCAGAGTGCAATGAAGCGCAGCAAAAGAAACAACGAAAAGAAAAGAAAAGGAAAGAAAAGAAAAGAAGAGAAGTGATGGAAATATTAAACAAAAACGAGTTAAAATTACACCAACCTCACGCACACTGGCATGCAAAAGTAAAATAGAATGCGGGAGTATGAGTGAGCGAGCAAGAAAGAGAAAAAGGGAAGAGAGAGAGAGAGTAGGAGCAAACGAACGAACGCACATGCAATCACTCACGCGACCCGTCAGACAGCCACCACCCGCAGCAGCCAGCCAGCCACCCACAAGGCCCCGAGCCAGCAGCAGCAGCGTCGTCGTCGGCAACAACATCGTGCTCTGTCGCAGTTGCTGCGTCGGCAGCGCTGAAGCGTCGTCATCATCTTCGTTTTGCGAATGAAGATATCAATCACCAAAAATCATTGTCCAGCAAAGAGAGTGACAGAGAGAAAGAGAGAGGAAGAAAAGCGGGTTGTTCTTAAAGTGTAGCTATTAAGGTTAGAATACTCTGCATGAATAACTAAATACGTACATACATTTATACATATGTATGTAAATACATACATATGTATGAATGTATGTATGAATATGTTTAGGTGTGAAATATACAGAAATGTATACATATATGTATATATATATAAATTTCACAATACATATAATTATATATATGTATGTAAGTATGTACACATAACTTCATATATACATATGTATGTTTATATGTATGCGTGAATTTTTCGCTGTTTCGCTCTGCTCTCTTCTCTAGCTCCATCGGTGTCTCTGTCGCTCGTTAGCAGCCCAGTACAATGGGCGGCCTTGCGCAACGCGCTCGCTTACTCATGCTGCCGTTTTGCCGCTGCCTGCTCTTTAATCTCGAGAGTCAACAGAGCCCAAAGACTCGCAGTCGATGTCGCAGGCCCCGTTCCGTTGCGGCAGCGGCAGCAGCGGGCACAACAAGTTTTTCAGCAGAGGCGCCGACGGCGATGGCGGTGACATCGACACACACACAAACACACGCGCATACTAGTACATAATATAACACCAAAATCCCCTAACAGCAAACAGCAATTACATACATCAAAATATTAAGAAATTCATTTAATCATAAAAATGCTTTTTTTACACTGCATGTAAAAAGTAACAACACAACTTTACACAACTCGCTTATCTCTCGCTGGCGCGCTCTCTCTCGTTCTCGCTATCTCTCTCTGCCAGCATGTTTCGACTCTGCCAAAGTCCCCCCGCCCCTCTCTTACCCACACCACCATCGTAAAACATTTCTTATTTTTTTTCGCACGCTACGTTGTTTCTGCGGCCACTGTTGTTGTTGATGTTGTTGTAGTAGCTGCCTTCTTTTTTCGTTAATTCATTATTGAGGCCAATTGAATTTGTGTGTAGCTGTGTGAGTAGTATACATACATACATATGTATGTATGTACATATATGTGTGTGTGAGAGTGTCGGTGTCTGTGGCTCTCTCTGTGTGTGTGTGTGTGCCTAGCTAGCGGCGTGCTTGAGTGAGTGACGAACTGACGGGCCGACGACAACGACGACGACGAACGTTCGCCTTGCCTGCTTTTTGCTTGGCGCGGGCCGGCTGACGAGAGCCTGGCAAGAGACTATGCAACACGTTTAAATATGCGCATCGACGGCTGCCGACGGCAAACGAGCGAACGAACGAACGATACAAAAAAACAACAACAGAAGCAAAGAAAAAACGCACACAGCTATACACAGCAACAGCAACAACCAATACACATACACACACACGCATAGCCCAAAATGACGGAGCGCGTTGCGTGGCAGCAGCAGCAGCGACTGCGACAGCGGCAGCGACGCTTTCATGTTTCTGTATTTGTGAGTAAGCCAATCTGTGTGCATGAGTAAATTGAAAGAAGAAGCAGCAGCAGCAGCAGTAGCAGCTGATGCAGTCGCTGCTATTCGTGTCGCTACGAAGTTTGATGACGACAACAATTCGACTATAGCAAAGTCTAACTGTATGCAAGTGCCTACGTATTGGTGTATGTGTGTGTGTGTGTGTTTTAACATCGTCGTCGCTCGGTTGCTTCGACCCCACCCACTCAGTCTCACACACATACACATGCACACACATAGAGCGCCCGCCAAACGTTTTGCGCGTTGTTCGCTTGTGTTTGGTTTTTTCGTGTCTTCGTGATTCTCTTTATGCGTTCTTTTTTCGCGTCTTTTTATCGTTTTTCGATTGTTCTTATTGCTTGTTGTTTGGGTCAAAAGTTCGCTGCGCCGGCTTGCTTGACATTTGTCATGCGCTACATTGGAACAGCAGCAGCAACAGTTGCTTTACTCACCTGTGCGAATTTAGAACTTTCCCTGCTACATTTCTGCCTGTAAGCCTAACAATCTTGGCTGTAACAAACACACACGCACACACACATCCCCTCAAATATGCATTTGTAAGTGGGAGTGAGGAAAAAATGCAAAATGCAGCTCTGTTAACATTTCTAGAAGAAAAATGTTGCTCTTCTCTTTAAGACCGAGCTTCTATAAATCTAAGCTTAAAATTATAAAATTTTACTTCATTACCTTTCTATTTCAATCTATTATAATTCATCTGAAATATGTACATAAGTGTTATGCAAAGAATAATACGTTGTACATATTCTACATATGTATGTATGTATTTACAAAATTTTTTCTAGCTTCCTTCGAAAAATATTCGCTATTCGTTTTCAACTTTCCGCCATGAGTGATGTTCCAGAAGGCTAAAATTAGTGAGAAAAAGCACTTTATAGGCAACACTGCTAACCAGCCCTACATAAAAAGCGAAGCGCAAGCAACTGTAGAGCTAGAGCCGGCTCTAAAAAAAAAGACAAAAAAAAAATGGACGCTGTCACAGACGCCATGCGCAGCTAGAAAGAAAGAAAGAAAATGCAGCTGACACGAAATCAAATGAACGAATGTTCACAACAAGCGACAATATCAGTGGTATACTTTGACGCCAGGTGGCAACGCCAATTATGGCCGTCAAAGGACAATAATTGTTTTTGGTTTCTTCTATTTGTAAACAGAATGAGCTTGTTAAAATAACAGCGAAGAGAGGCGCAAAATAAGAAGAGCAGCAACTCCACATGTGCGCAAATGAGCGGGTTTTCATGTGTGGGGGCAGAGGGGTCAGTTGCACTTTTATGTGAGTTGGAGCGAGAGAAAGAGAGAGCGTGTGTGTGTTACTGTGTGCAAGCGAAGGAAAGTGCATGACGAGCAAATAAAGTGTGTAGTGGGCACGTTTTTCTCCGCCGTTTAAACGCGTTTATTTGCTGCTTAGATTGCAATTGCAGCAACTGCTGCAACAACAACCATGTTATTAACAAAATGAAAATGATAAGAAGAGATGCGGACAGTGATAATAAAGCTTACTTGTTGACAAAAAAAAAAAAACGAAGCATGAAAACGTGTAATGCTTCTTCACGTTGTTCGATTAAAGTGCTGCGACTTGTGACTCACCACATCACAACGCAACACACCACAGCACATCTCACCACACACAACTAAGCTCACCTTAATCAGAAAGAATTACGCCATGAATTACTCAGAGGCCCCAATAGATAATTGCGCTTTAATGTGCGAACATTTCGATATCTACATTTTGTAATTTTTATAATCTGTTTTCCGTTGAGCGAATCCAAAATTTCTGTAACATGTCGATGGAGTTATCTTCATTTCAATAAAGTATATATTCTTGGACAGCATAATTGGAAAATGAGAATTGCCATGTATTCTCTATAAAGATCAAATTTACATATGTATCTTTAGTATTGAATTTAGTGACTCTTGTTTCCAATTGTTCAAATGAAGATATTATTAATGAGAGCTACCCTTTTTTAAAAGTGATAAATGTTTATTTATCTTTCTCAATAAAACTCCAGTTACATTTTGTAGTTTCATCTTTTGTAATGAGTTTGCTAAAAAATCAAAAACTATTAATTTATTTAATGGATCTTACAACAATTATGAACAGTATATTATGAAGATTTACAAAAAAATTCTAGTTCTAGGACACGAAGAAAAACAACTGTTTGGCTAAAAAAAAGCAGGTGGTTACATTTTAACCCAACAAATGACATCAAGAAACCTGTAGGATTACAATCCATAGCCAAGTCCATTAACGCTTGTATTCTGTAATCGTATTTTGTTAGAGTAGAACCTATAAAACTCCATGAAAATTCTAAAATAAAGATATTGAAATCCTTCTTTACCATTATCAATATAGATTGATTCTTACCTATTATATTTAAAAAAGTACATTTTAATTTTGTTCAAGTCTATGTGACTGTCAGAAAAATAAATTGTTAAATTCTTGATCAGCACAATAGTAGGGTTGACTTAGCCAAGTCCACCTGTCTGACTATGAAAGTCACAAAATAAAAGAACTGCACTATATTTTAAATCTCTTCACTTTTAGAAAAGGTATATTGAAATTGTCAAAGTCAATATTCTGGTAAGCTTCTTTAGGTCACTAATACTTACGAGTTTATTTTTAATTTTATAACAGGAACAACTAAAACCAGTATTGCAGTTATGCATGTAATTTTATGTTTTTAACCGCTACCCATGACATAAAGTATATATATTCTTGATCAGCGTCAACAGCCGAGACGATCTAGCCACCAAGATCTAAGAGGCTATAAGAGATCGAGCTATAATTTCGACAGTATTTGCTGTTTGTTTAAAGTTTTTGGCACGCCCACATCCGCCTCCACAAATCGACAAAAATCTAATAACAATGGTAATTTTAAATCAAGAGTCGCGAATTTTGGTATATACAATAATAATAATAATAAATAATAGTTTTTGTGATTCCTGACAATTTGGTTGCGAACAGATAAAAATTGTGGAAGTTACTTACTAGGGGTCTAAGTCGCTTTGGGTAAAGTATATAATATTGTACATATACAATATAAAACTATACGTAGGTAATATAAATGTTAGAGTTCTTCTACAGTCAGATCATGACTTTAGCTTTCATAATTTTTTGATTGAGTAAAATTTAAAGAACTATTGAAAATAGAAAAATTTACAATTTGTATTATTAACTACAATGACTAATAAAAATGATTAACTAGTGGCATTAAATAAACATATAACATATTTTTAAGAAATGTAAAGATTTTCCACTTGCAAAAGATAATACTGAAAATAATATTGCGCATTTTGTAATATCCGATCGTATTGCACACATACATATATAAAACAAGTAGGAAAGCTACAGTCGAGTGTGCTCCACAGTGAGATACCCGCTACCCATTTTTAATAAAAGCAAAATATTGCGGTATTTTTGTCAACATATACTAAATTAATATACCATAAAATATCGAAATTATACTGAATTGTATATTTGGTATTTATATATATATGGTACTACACACAAAATATACTTTAGAGGGCAAAATATACTAGATTGTCATTTAAAGCAACCAAACCCCTAGTAAGTAGGCGTTTTGGCCTATACAAAAGTATTTCTCTAATACTTCCACAATTTTTATCTGATCGTAACCAAATTTTCAGGAGTCACAAAGTCTATAGTTCTTAATGTATATTAGCTTTATTATTACGCTTGTTATTCGATTTTTGTTGATTTTCGGGGGCGGAAGTGGGCGTGGCAAAAATTTGAAACAAACTTGATCTGCGTGCAAATAAAACAAATGCTGTCGAAAAAAAAATAGAGCTCTATCTCTTATAGTCTCTGAGATCTAGGTGTTCATACGGACAGACGGACATGGCTAGATCGTCTCGGCTGTCGACGCTGACCAAGAATATATATACTTTATAGGGTCGGAGATGCCTCGTTCTACCTGTTACATACCTTTCCTGCCGGCACAAAGTTATAATACCCTTCTACCTTATTGGTAGCGGGTATAATAAACTAACATAGCAAGAGTAATATGATAGTTATGTACACATTTGTAAATTTTCTTAGTCGGGATCGGAGACTTATTTTTCGAAACTGACAAATTGTGAATTTCAAAAGAAATCTCGAAATTGCGCAACTTTTATAATAATAATAAAAATATTGAAATTACAAGAATAAATCATGTGCTCTAAACACAAAATGGAGAGTGGGAGAGCTTTTGTTATTATGAAATGAATATTGTGGGTATGAGAAAGGGAAGTCTGTAAAAGTTGTAGTCTAGTATTGCTTCGTGGCGGGTTCCTTGCACGGTTTGCAGGTGCTTGCTCTTACTTTGCGCTCGGCAAAATTCACGAAACACACACACACACACACACACACACACACACAGAGGCACACACCCCATTTCTCAGAAATATCAATGCCGAAGTATTGGCAGTGTGAAACTAGCAACAACATGGCGAACTACCAATAACTCACATAACCTTCCCCTGTTCCCCTACCCACCCACAAAGCCTCCTCTCCGCCAACAAACCAATATTCACATTAATGGGAGAAGGCGGGCGCACTCTCTTACCCACACACACACACACGCACACACATACACACACACACACAGAAAGTGTGTTTAGCTGTGTTTACATAGCAAAGCGCGCACGAAACGGGGCCTCGCTTTAGCGTTGCGGGCTCTTCGGGCTCGACGACGACGACGACGACCGAAAACGACGCTTATCGATGCCTATGCGTGCTTATATAAATAAATATGTATGTATGTATGTATGCATGCACATGTGATTGTGTGTATTTGTGTGTATGTATGATTTATGATTTTTTTTATTATACTTATGTATGTACATATGTATGTATGTATGTATGTATGCATAGAAAGTTAAGTTTGATGGAGAAAAACAGCGTAGTGGGAAAGGCCCATAGAGCTGACTAATTAGAATGGTGCTGCAAAAACAAAAGCTGCTTCTTGGAAAGTACATTACACGTATGTACATATATATGTACGTACATATGTATGTATGTATGTAATAATATGTAAATGTGTATGTAGTTAAGTCTAAATTTAGACAGAAACAACTCTGCTCGAAAAACGAAGTAAGAAAGCTGATTTCGACTAAGCGCTGTGAGCGCGAGAGAGTGTGAGTGAGAAGAGGAGGAAGAATGAGAGGGGTCAGGTAAGTGCTTGGGCCATAAAACCAAATGTATTTTTATTATTTCTTTGTGCTCGCGTTGCTGTTGTTGTAGCTGTTCTTTTTTTTTTTTTGTTATTTAGGAAATGCACTCAAAGGGCGACCTTTTGTGCTGTGCTGCGCAGCTGACGTCGCGACGCAGCGTTGACGCTTTAGCTGTTTTGCTTTTACCGACGTGTTCGTCGCCACACACACACACAAACACACACTCATACATGGAGTGTGTCCGCTCTGTCGACGGCAGCTGTCTTGTCTGCCGCCGCCGCTGCTGCCGCAGCCGCTGAGACGTCGACTGAAGCGGGGCCTTTCTTGAGCACACACTGTGCGCGAATAACACGAAAACTTCATGCATACACACACATTCACACACACTAACAATATGATGTAGCGTATGACAGCAAAGTGTGAGAGAGCGAATGCGATGAGAGAGAGAGAGAGAGGTAGAGAGCGAGAGCGAGAGAGAAAGGGAACGTGGCTAGAGCCAGGGCCTGCGAACGTGCTGCCGCCATGCTGCATGCCGCACAAATTGTCTATTGCCGGGTGGTGAGGGCGAGGGACGATGCCAAAAATAGAGACGCCCCCGCTTGCTGTTTGCTCTGCTGGCCCGACTCACACACACACACACACAACAACGGCACGTTTGACCCACGCTGCAACGAAGGCAGAGTATAGAGACCCAGAGCCAAACCAAAGCCAATGTCCGTTGTCCGACGACGCCATCAGCTCTAGCTCTATGTGCTCGCATCGCTTCGTACATGGCTTAAGCTTCGCTTCTACAGTGGTAACACACTGATGATTTTGGGGCTAAAGTGTACATGCTTCAATTGTCATCTTTAAGCTACAAAGAGAAGTTGTGATACAGTGCAAACTCCACCAGTGAACACCTCTACAAGTCGGACACTACTATTGGAGCCTAGTACAGTCTGCCCTTCAAAAAACGAAAATTGATCAAAGAAGGAAAAATGTGTATATTTATCATGTGATTCAACGATCGAGATTTCATAATATTCCATATTTGCATTTATACTTTTTCATTTTTAAATTTAAACATTGTTTTCTGTTTTAATTATATTTGCATTCTAATTAGAATATTAAATGTAAGTCTAGGGGAAAGTTTAGCAGTCATTCATTGAAAAGAAAAATTCTCATATTTTCATTAATTTTATGTAAGCAATTCGTTGACTTTAATTTTAATTTAATTCGAAGCTTCGTGTTATAAAAAGTTCTTCGAAATAAAAACCATACTTCACTTATATATGTATGTATGTATATATTTATATATAATAATATAGTATCAATTGACTAATTGCGCAAACTTTTCGCAGTGCAGGATACTTAAGGATTTTATATATAGCATTTAATTCAACATATCAAACTGGTTTGCTGCTTAGTCATAGAGAAAGTGTTGGGCAATGTTCAACAGCAATTGCTCCACTGTAACTGTGCCGTTGTAGAGCAGCTTAGCTAGTCGATAGAAGAAGTGCATAAGGGGGTTGCAAGGTGTGCGCTTGGTGGACAGCAACAAATTCTACAACAAAAGCAGCAGCAACAGCAATTCGGCAAAATGTTCGGTTGCATGCTCGGCGTCGTGCCTCTGCCCGACGTCATAGTCGCAGAGTTGTTGTTGTTGTCGTTGCTGCGGCTGCTGCAGCTCTATGTATTCTGTATTTCTTTTCGCTCATTATATGTATGTATGTGTGTACGTTAGCGTATACACACACAATGCTGCTGCGCTGCCTGCGTCGGCGTCGCCGCTATGTACACACACACACAGGCACACGCACAGACAGTTACTCACTCGCACTTACACACACACAAACACGTTGGCGCACACATTTTTCAGTTGACTTCGTTGAAATAATTTTCGTAACAACGATCACACTCGTTTGTGTATTGCGAAGACGGGAGGACGTCTCGTCGCAGTCCGCAGAGCAAAAGCAGTTTTTTTTAGCGTCGCTTCGTCGTTGTAGGCGGTCGCGTCGCGTCCGCGGTGTATAATCTAAAGCAAAAACAAAATAATACAAATTAAATCACACAAAATAATAAGCTATAATATATTGCACCTAATATATTCTACAATATACAAGAAAAGTGACTATGTTGTGTAAATTTTTTTCATGTTTTCCTCTTCAACTACACAATGCCCGAAAATTATTGTAAGTGTCAATGGAAGAGAGATGTGTACAAATAAATCCAAATTATTTATCTATACATGAGTGAGAGTGTGTGTGTGTGTGGATTAAAATATTTGCCAGTAAAAACAACGAGAAAAAAAGAAATTTGCAAAAAAAAAAAAACACCGCACTCTGCCGCCGCTACAAAAGCAACAACAAGCAAGCTGAAACGCATACATCAAACAACAATAAAAAGTGCGCGCGAAAGAAACAGCATGATATACAAGTAACAACAACAACAAGAAAAACATCAACAACAGGGCAGCACGTTTTGCTGTGTGTGTTTGCGTATGTGTGTGCGCGCGCCAGTGTTGCCATATCTGTGTCAGCTGAGAGAGCTGACGCATGCCGGGAGAATGACAGTGAGAGAAAAAGCGGCAGCAGAGCTGTGTGCATGTGTATGTGCGTGAATTATCAATCAATTGGATTTGTGTGTGTGTGTGTGTTTTTTTTTTTAATTTTTCGAATTGTATTCTTGAGTTTTTAACCGAGTTCTTGTTTATTTTTTTTAAACACCTAATTGCAGAGAATGCAAAATATATTAGAAATTGCACTCAACTAAGTTAAAAGAAAACAGCAACAAGGCAACATCAACTCAAGTAAAGTAAAAGAGAGCAGAGAGAGTGCGCAAGTCGACGAGTGAAAGAGGGAGAGAGCAAGAGAGAGCAGTCGCCATGTCGAGCAGCGACGACGTGCAGATCACCAGCGTCGTTGACGCCAACGGACAGTCGCTGCCACTGCATGGCAACAGTTTGGGCGGCGCACTGGGACCTCCCGTCAAACAGGAGCGACCCGACGATGCCGAGATCCGTGAGCTGGCCGCCAAAATGAAGGAACAACAGAAGCAACAGGCCGCCCAACAAGCCAGTCGACAAGCGGCCATGCAGCATGCCAACGGTGGCGGCGGTGGCAATGCAGCCAATGCCGGTGGAGCGATGCAACCGCCGCTGACCAATGGCAATGGACAAACGAATATCATGAGCTATTTGTCGCGGCATCAGAAACTACCCAACGGTACAATGCAAGTGGTGCCAGCGCTGGCAGCCAATGGTCGTGCCAATGGCGCTGTTATCGATAACAACGGGAGTGATAACAACGGCAAAGCGCAAAAGGGTAGTGGAGGGCCATGCGATGAGGAATCGATAAAGGGCCACTTTGGTTGGGCGCAATTTGGCAAAGTATCGATACCATACATTTATCGACAATCGGAGAAATATTGCTCGGTGCGCATGATTGAATTGAAATTGCTGGGCAAGTATCTGAATTGCCTGCATCCGGATATTTACTCGAGCTGCACATGCGTGCGCAGCTATTACATAACGGACGCCGAGGCACGCCTCTTCATCGAGATCAATCACAAGCATTGCGACGGCGAATTTGGTCGCGACATTTTCACCCAAAAGGATTTAGTGGTGCGACTCAGCGATGCCTCCAAGTTCTATCAATTCCTGGACATTTGCTATCGCAAATTGGTCTCAGGCAGCAAGACACCATCTGAGAAATGCGGCTTTATACGCATCAACAAGGAGTCCGTTGTCCCCTATACGGTGCGCAACAATCAGCAGGTGGTGCCGCTGTTTTACTTCGAGGGCGAAACGGAAAACTTGAAGACCAAGGCGGAGCTGCTCAATGGCTGGGATTTGGCCTACTTAAAATTCTGCTGCAAGGTGCAAGGCATACGCAACGAGCTCTTCTCCAGCGAAAATGTTGCTGTCATCTCGCTGACAGACATCAAAAGCTATTTTCCCAATGGCACCGAATTCGAGGATTATTGGCCCAGTAAAGTGGTCGATTCCAATCTGCTGATTGGCAATCGTGCCAATGTTAACAACTCCGTCAACTGGACACGTCAACCATCCGCGCCGCCGCCAAAGGTGACCAACAGCGTTAATAGCAACAGTGGCAGCGCCAGTGGCGGCGGTGGCAGCGCCGTCAATGTAAATTCCCAAAAGTCGCAGCAGCAACAACAACAGCATTCCACTGCCATCAGCGCTGCTACGCAACAGCATTTGATGAAGCAACGTGCTGTGGCCGCTGCCGCTGCGGCAGCCAATGCTAACGGTGTGTCCAACTCGGGCAATTTTCCATCGCCCGCTGCAGCAGCGGCCGCCGCGGCGGCGTTCAATTCGCAGGCAGCAGCCGCAGCGGCGGCTGCAATGCTGCAACAGTCGCAGGGCAACACACGCATGCTGACCACGGTGCAGGCTTTGGCCAGCGGTGGCTGGATGAATTCTACGAACAATGTCTCACAGATTCATGCTCAAATGTTGGTGAGTAATTATTACCGCTATGTTATGCATGATCCTTGTTTTTACGCATAGATCGATTTATCGATGACCTTTTTGGAAGTATGAATCGGAGTTGGGAGCACCACTTGCATTTCATTCGTTTGATAAAGTTATATTTGCTAAACTTTATAGTTAGATTTTCATAAGTCCCCAGCGAAATCAAAACTGTGGTGGGGAAATAAAATATAGAGGTACTACTTATAATGAACTGACTTATAATGAATATAGCTCAAATTGATATCATAGTTATCTGCGCTAGTCCGTCCGATGAAAATTAGACAAGGAACTAACTGTTCCAATAGTATTAATCAATTGTTAGTTTCGCATCTCTTTGGATGACAAACCTACAGCAGAAATGCTGCAATTAACAATAAATTTCGGCTTGCAATCTTATAGCCTATTTCCACTGCACCCAAAAACTCGGTTTTTTTCGGTTTTCTTCTTTTATATGTATATGTACATAGGCATAAACTGATGGCAATTTCTTTACTATTGGCAATGGCCTATACTCTATACTCCGTTAATTTTTCTTTCACTTCGTCAAAATCCTCATCAAAATCTTGCAATTTAAGAAAATCTCCCATTTTAAAATGCGCGTGCTGTTTTTTGAATTGTTTGCCAACTCGTGTTTCAATTTAAACAGCTGACATTTCAGAGCGGTCATATTGAGAAATTTACCGTTGCCCATATTTTTCGGTTCGTGCCAATGGAAACCCCAAAACGGGACTTTGAAAAACGTAGAAAAACTGAGTGCAGTGGAAATAGGCTATTAGCTTCAAAGTTGCATTTTGATATACCCCAACACCCTTTTATTTTATATATGCACGTATACTATCGATAGACCAAGTGATTGTTTGCCAGCTCTAATAATCGCACACGTTTGTTTCGATGCCGCAAAGCGTGAATTAATACATTGGTTGGTATATGTTGCTGTGTGTGTGTGTGTGTGTAGAAGCTCTCTCTCTCTCGCGCTCTGTCAACACAAAAACGCAAACAGCCAAGCATGGCTGCGTGCGTATGCGTATGCTTATGTGTATGTATGTATTTGTGTACGTTTGATATCACAGAAAAAAATTCATTAATAAATGCCTTTGAGATTACATTTGTTGTTATTGTTGTGACGGCACATCTGCTTAGCACATTTGGAAGCCAATGGTCAATGCAAAGAGTGTGAAAGAAAAAGAGAGTAGCACTGGTAAAGGACAGGAGAAGCATAAGAAACTTGGAGTCGCATATTTACGGCCACGTCTGTAATTGCACACATACACACAGAGATGGAGAGAAACATAAGTGTATGTGTTTGTGTTTCTAGCTGATTTTTCTTTTTGTTCACAGTTTGGCAATAGACGTAGTAGTTGTAGCCGCAACAGCTTAGAAACTAGGTCATGTATAGATACACTCTGCTGCTATGCTCTCTATCTCACTCTCTCCCTCTCTGATACATAGCTTCATATAAGCTGTAAATACATACATACGCATGCATACACACACACACACACACACACACACATACATACGTGTGTTCGGCAACCTGTTGAAGCTTTTTATGTCGCACTCTCACTCTCCCACACACAAACACACACACACATCTAAAACATTCAGTGAGCAGTGAGTTTGTTGGTTAAACAATTTTTTCACCGTTCTCTTTATCTTTCCCCTCTGTGTTGCAGCAACAAACGCATGCGAATGCAAACCGCGTCGGCCCCTATCGCGAACACCTAAACAACATGATGCTAAGTGGCAACAGTCGGCAAGCGTATACGTACAACAATCCTGCGATTTCCATGTCCTCCGTCAACAGCCACAGTGGGGGCGGCAATGCGCCGCCGCCGTTGGTTCGTTCAGCGGCCGGGCAGAATGCCAATCACATGTAAGTACATATATCAGTCTATCGAAATCGAACTCGAAATCGAATTCGAAATCGAAGAGTGTGTTGCTATCGATCTGTTACTGCGCGAGGTTGAAATCAAAGCAAATTTGCAATTACATCTCTATTTTCAATTCGTTTTTGCTGCTTACTTTGATTTTGCTTTTTTCTTTGCATATTTTTTTATATGATATACAATATGTTCTATAACATTTGTTGATTTGATAATTGATTGATTCATTGATTGATCAATGGTACAAATAAAAAAATCGTTTTTTTTTTGCGCAGAAATTGTGTTTTTCAAATTTTGTTGTAATTCGTTTATTATGTGTACTTTACTTTTTCACTCTAAATTAAGTTGAACATTTTTTATTGCCATTAGGGTGCCACACGAAAAAAAAAGAAATCAATTAAAACTAGCAGCATTTTTTTTGTTCTTCTACCTTGCACCAATTGTTTTTCCATCTTAGTTGTAAAAAAAAAGAAAACGAAAGCGTTAATTGAATACTGAAATCGGCGTTTGTGCACGCATTTTATTTTAATTTTAATAAATATTTCGACTGTGTTGCCAATTTTTCTTTATAAATCTGGTATTTAAATAAATTATGAAAAATAATCGTTACCTACATAACTTATTTGCTACCAAAATCGTTTGCCCCAAAGTCACGCTACCATATTATTTTTCGTAATTTTCCTAAACTAAACAAAGAACAATTATTATTAATTCCAAGCCAAAAACCTTTTTTCATGTTTTTCTAATTGTTGTTGTAGTTAAAACCAAAAACTTTAAGCTTCCTCATCGCATTCGGTATATTACAATAAAAAAAAAAAACAAAAATAGAAAACTGCCTCAAAGTTCTTAGCGAAATTCATCCAGGGCGTCACTACATTTTATGTCTTTCAAAATATCCAAACAAAACAATCAAACACACTTATTTACAAAATTGTTAGGATTTTTTTTAACATTTGTCGCGTTACTAACACAAACTGAATTCGGGCTAACTTCAGACAAAAAAAAAAAACAATAACCACATAAAAAATCTTATACATATTTGGCAAATAGTAGAATGTTCAGCTGCCAATAATCGATATTCAAAATATATGTATACATATAAATTTTTATATATACACATATATATCCTTAAATAACTGCACTCATTGGGGTAAGAAGCGAAGATTAATGGTGAGCTCAGAGCATTGGGCGCACATTTCTCTATACATACACATACATATCCATACACGCACATTTTTCACATACACACAAATAGAAGCATTTAATTTACCAAATCCATATGCATATATTCACTTTGTAGTTAAATTTTGTAACTTTTCCTTCAATGTAGTTTGCATGCCCTCAACTTGAACGCTTTTATATCAATTTCTATTTGTTAAGCTTGCTCCAATCAACTTGATTAATAAACATATACTTGTAATGCAATGAAATAACAATGACATGTGTACATAAACATGTATGTGTATGTACATTCTTACATATGTTTCTTTTTCCTTCTCATTTGATTTTGTATCTTATAATTTGGTTCAATTATTGATCATTTCCGCATATATTTCTTCTGTTTGTGTATTCTACTACATAATATTATTGCAATGAGATTTTTGAAAAGATACTCGCGCTGATAGGGGAACTACAACATATATTTTGAAAAACATAACTTCGCCTAAAACCAGAATTAACAATATATATACATAGATGAATATTATATTTGATATATATTGTGATTAATATAAATATATAAAAATATTGTAAAACTTATATATATCTATATATATAATTTATGGCTGTGTGTACTGACTGCCCCTTATAATTATTTAAAGACTCAAACTCACAGACGTTAGCAATTACAATAACATCGAAACAACAACACCAAGAATAAATCAAACCATAATATATACCATATGTATATGGAATTTCCCAAAAATTCTGGTGACAGGTATCCCCTCTATGGCAGAGACTCCCATCCACCACAACACAATCCACCACCACAACCCCCGCGGCCCCGTGTCCGGCCACAAGAAACGAATCGAAATCACAAGAACCGTTATGTGCAGCACAGTTTTAAATACCGAAAGCATCCCACCATACAGTGAAAGAGAGAGAGAGAGAGAGAGAGAGATCAAGATAACATTATATATAATGCGTGTACAACAAGTTGATAATTGGCAAACAAGAATTACAAAATTTGTTCAGGCTTTATGCACTTTGCAAGATTTTCATAATGTATATTTAAAAAAAAAAAAAAAACAAACAAAAAACAAAATGAGAACAAATTCAAGACCACGAATAAAATTAAGAATAGGCCAGTGTGACCGTAGCTTTTCCGTGGAGATATACTAAATAAATACACAACATTTTTCATATTACTTTCCATTAAATGGATAATTAAAATATTGTACTTGCCCGATCTTGGCTTTAAAATATACTTAAAAAAAAGGTCACTCTGGTTTTGGAATACCAAAATATATAGTAACAATAATCGCTGTGAAATATAGACTATAGACACATACATATCTAGCAACTTGCAAGTTGCCATAAAGTAATATTTATCACATTCACACGCACACAAAACACGAATACATTCACACAAGCTCACACACAAACAAATTCATTAAACATTGCATTTTTGATGTATACAAAAGCACATTCAAACACACAAACATTCACGCATTTTACGTACCAGTGTGCGTATGTGTGTGTGTTTGATTGTTAGGCATTAAATGACAAGAATAAGCTTAGCGAAGAATAAGCAATAAAAATAAATGTACATATATACATAAAAGAACCAAAGGCACAGTTCAAAGTGTTTTAATTGGCTGAGCAAATAGCAAATGCACTAAAGAAACATGAAACTTGTAGTAGAGCAACACTGGCAACACCAAATCACTAAGGTAACGCAGGCAAAAACAAATACAAATACCAAAAAAAAAACAAAACAGCGATAGCATCAGCAAGCTGAGAGCAATGCAGGGTTGCAATTATATCGATATGTTATTGTGTGAGCAGTTAAGATTTGGATAAGCAATTCATTGAATTAGACAATACACATAATAAAAATACTACACATATGCATATATGTAAGAATGGAACATAGTTCTATAGCGAGTATAAACAACAAAATTTGAAAAATGCTTAAAATCGAAAAACCACAAAACCAAAACGAAAATAATGCAACAAAATTTTTACAAAAACCAAAAACAAAAAAATGGAAATTTTGCAGCCAAGCTTAAAGCGACACTCATGTATTGTATATAATGTTTCTAGGTCAAATGTCGAGCAATCACTGATGCAACAACAACAACAACAACAGACACAACAGCAACAGCAACAACAACGACAACAACACCAAAATAGCACATTTAACCATGCACAACACTCCCCAAACACGCACAGTCCACGTAGCCATCACGGCCATGTTCTTGCCAACAACAACAACAACAATAATAATAATAATTCGCATTCGCGCAACTCTTCGTCCTCCTCCTCCACGTCCTCTGGCAATCAAAGTGCCTCAGCAGCTGCTGCTGCTGCTGCAGTGGCTGCTTCAGTTGCTGCCAATATTGGCAGTCTATTTAACAGTCCCTTCAACTACAATTTGCCATCCACACGTGCCGATTACACAAATTTGGCGCTGTGGAATCAGCTGACGCCCGCCGAACGTTTGCTGTTCACACAGCAAATGAAGGGCGCCGGCATTGGCATTGGCATTGGCGGCTTGGGTGGCAACGCTGGTAGCGGTAGCGGCGGTGCTGCCAACTGTTTGACAGCTGGCGGTAGTATTGCCAGTGCGTCACAAAAATCGCACAGCAATTTTCCGCCGTTGCCATCGCTGCCCTTGGACACGGATCTGATCACTATGTTGGACTACAACAATCCCAACAAGCAGCAGCAGCAGCAGCAGGCGAGCAATAAAAGCCAGAAGGCATCTAGCAGTGGCACCTTCACAAAACCAACTGTGCCGCCCTTGATACCAGATGAGCATCAACAGCAGCAGCAGCAGCAACAACAACAACAACAACAGCAGCATCATCATCATCATCATCAGACAAGTGGGAAGCGGCAGCGTGGTGGTGGCGGTGGCGGTGGTGGTGGAAGTGGAAGTGGAGGTGGAGGTGGTGTCACTACCATACCATTGAACTCCACACAAGCATTAGAGGATTTCGAGAAGAAATTCAATATGACAGACGAGATGCGTGCCGTGATACACAAAGTTCTGGCGAATCCAGATCTTTCTACGTCCATTCAAACGAACGCAAATGCCAATAACAACAATAGCAATAGCAATAGCAATAGCAATAGCAATAATAGTAGTAATCATGCCTCCCATCATCCTCCCGTGCCCTCATACATCTCGCCGCCCATGTCGCCGGCAATTGGTGGCACAAATGTAGTGACCACATTGTCGCTGGCATCCAATCCCAATGTGACCATCACACCTCAATTGCCCGGTCACTTTCTGCACTCGCCATCGAGCTCATGCTCCAGCTCAAGTGCATCCACGACGGCAGCATCGCCGCTGGGCAGCAGCAGTGGCAATAATGCTGCTGCTGCTGCTCCAGCTGCGGCGGGCTCACGTCAAAAGAGCGTCATCTGCTCGACCAAATCCAATTCACTGCCATTGGCGATACTCTCGCTCTCTAGTGGAGGGGGTGGCTCCTCTTCGTCGTCAGGGTCACGGCATAAGCAAGTTGCAACAACAATTAGTGGTGGTTACGGACGTCAGTCACAACACAGCCATCAGCAGCAGCAACAGCAGCAGTTTATTGGTAGCCACTTGGTGGACACCAGCATAGGCAGTACAACAATTACACCCAGCACAACGCCCACTGACGTTATCGATTTGTCTTCATCCCGAAGGTCGTTAGCGGCCTCCGCCTTTCATCAGCAGCAGCAACAGCAGCACCACCAGCAGCAACAGGCCGCCGCGGCCGTGCAACAACAGCAACAGCAGCATCAACGCATGTCCGCCGCCTTGGCGCATGCGCAGCATCTACAAAATGGCGGACGTGGCAGTGGCAGCAGCAGCAGCAGTAACAGCGGCGGCGGCGGCTCCGGTTCCAGCGGTGGCGGTAGTGGCTCCTCCTCCGGTGGCAGCTCTAGTGCCAACAGCGCATCCATGCATCTGCAGCGGCATGCGGCATTGGCACATGCAGCGGCCGCAAGTGCAGCGGGCGGTGGCGATGGTGGGGCACAGCGATTGTGCGTCATACCCGAGATACCGACCAGCAGCATGAATCTGACGCCTTACAAGGTGCAGAGGGTGTGTGTGGATAAGCACTTGGTGCCCTGCATCAACATGAAGGCTTTCAATGACTCCGAGCAGCTGATGACGCTCACCGAATTCCAGAAGAACTTCTTTCCCACTGTAGCCCTCGATCACTGCAAGCGACTAATCGAGGCGCTGGGCGTGGAGCTCTACAAGGCAAATCGGTAAGTGAATTGCAAGCTTCTACCACCACTGTGTGATGCTTTCATTAGAGGAATCCAGTTTCAGCCTAACTGAGCTTAATTTCTTAATGAAGAATTACACAAAAAGTGCCTCTTTTGCGAATAAGAATAAATTAATTAATTAATATCGAACGGCATTTCAATTCGAATCGAATGAAACTAATTTAGCTTCTCAATGTTGTTGTAACCTCCACAGGCGACAGGTGCAAATACTCATGGAGTACGATCGTTCCTACAATGAGAATATGCCACTGGTCCAGGTGCGCGACATTATCAAATATATGACACAGTTGACTTTCATGACACGCCAGTCGGAGCAGCCGCCCTCGAAGCGTACGCGCACGAGCTAGGAATTAAGCTGGGGAGCACAACATTTGCCTAATACTACAACAGCATTAAAAACATTTACAGCCACAGAAAACAGCAACAGCAACAACAACAGCAACAGCATCACAAAAACATCAACAGATACGAATGCCAACAACAAACAAAAGACGTCTGCACCTTCGCATATGGCACACTTGGCACCGCCACCAGCACCACAGCAACATCTGCAGCAGCAGCATCTCCACAGCCATCATAGTCATAGTCAGCAGCAGCAGCAGCAACAACAACAGCAGCAGCAGCAGCAGCAACACTATCAGCCACAATCAGCACACAACAATACATACGAAATGTTGTACTCCCACAACCAACACCCGCAACACCCTCACCCGCAATTGCAACCACTGCAAGAGCTGCAGCCAGCAAGTGCAACAGCATCAGCATCAGCAGCAACAACAGCAACGGCAGCAGCAACAACAACAGCTGCACGCCAGCACCATCAACAACAACAGGAGCAGCAACGCCAGCTTAAGAAGCGTCAGCATGCAGAACATAATACTATAAGCAGCAGCAGCAGCACCAACAACACCAAAAGCAACAGCAGCAGCGCCACTGCTGCCGCAAGAACTGCAGCTCAGCAAATGGCCGAGGCGGAGCACGCCTATTTGTCAACGCTGTATGGCAAGGCAGCCGCCAATATGCTCAGTCCGCCATTGACCGCAGGCGTTGCGCTGCAGGATCACCGTCAGAGTGGCAGCAGCAGCAGCAGCAGTGCTGCCTTTGACTGGGGCAGCACAAGCGGTGAGCAGCAACACCGTACTGCTGCACGTCGTTGTCCACCATTGCCGTTGCCACAGGAGGCGACAACAACCGCAACTGCAACGGCAGCAGCAACAGCAACGGCAGCAGCTGCAGCAACGCGTGTGGCAGCCGTGGCAGCAGCAGCAGCTGTGGCAGCTGAGCGGCAGCAACGTCATGCCATCATGCATCGACGTCACAGCATTTGCGTCGCAGCCGCAGCTGGCATCGCCAGCCTTTCGCCGGCATCCTCAACGAACTCCTCATCGGCAGCTGCGTCGCCAACGGCAGCGGCGGCCGCGTTGGCAGCTGCCTCGTATTATGGCGCCTTCTCAGCGCCATATCACCACATGAGCGCTGCGGCTGCCGCAGCGGCCGCACATCATCATGCCCATGGGCAGCCGTCACCGACGATTTATCCGCCGACACCTCCGCCATCGGCGCCTTGGGTGCATCCCTGGTATGCAGGCGATGCGTTCTGAATCTGAAACAACCATTGTCCGTGATCATATGCATATATAGATATACATATATATATGATATGATCTATTGTACATTATAGTCTATGCCTAAGTTTATTTATTAATTTCGCTTTATTTTTGTATTTCTTCTTCTGTTTTTTTTTTATTAGCGCGTAAGTAGGTTAACTAATTTCTGGGCATCATATGTCGCAAGAGTAATCGTGTTAATCGATAGCTAGTGAAAAAGTATCGATGACAGCGCTCGCAAAACTATATAAGCAAAGAATTTAAGCCTAAAAACTATAATCAATAATTTTCGCTTTTCATGTTTTAATTTTCGAATACCATTTTCTGAGAAGGGACTCAAAGAACTGATTACATTAAAGCAAACCACAGCAACTAAAACAATAACAAATTGAAACTTGTTTCAAGGTCAGCACACTTGCACTCTCACACAAACACACTCACACATATGCAAGTACAAGTATAAATTATTAAAAATTCGATGTTGCTTTCAATGCGCGCTGCCCGCTCGAAACAAATTAAAGAAACAAAAAGAACAGCAGCAAATATTGCTCGTTCGCTGGCGTCAAATTCGACTGCATTAGTTATAACAACAGCAAACAAATTTTTTTTTTTTTTTTTTTTTTTAGCAATATACAGACATATATGCGTATATGCATATATAAAGTCATTAACTTGTAATTGTAAGCAAGAAATTAAATTTCTTGTATCCTCCTACTCATTAAATCAAATCAAATGTATAAACCAATTCATTCAGATTGCGACGGGCATTTGCCCAAACAACGTTGAACATGTTCCATATAAGAAAGAAAAACAAGAAGCAAAACAAAGCAAGGAAAACAAAAATAATAAAAAAAACAACTACTTATGTACTTTGTAAATGAGAAAAGTTTCCAAGTCTTAGCATTATTCTAAAAAAATACACAAAAACCATACACAACAAAGAAATGAAAAATGATTAACGAAATGCGAAATATGTTTAAAACATAAAAAAAAAACAAAACAATGCTTGTGTTAAACAAAAAATGTATGTATCAAAAAACAAAGAAAAAACACATACACATGAAATATGCATACTTGTATATGTGTATGATTTACGTAAATAATATCCGTTTTATGGATTATTTTTGGCAAAGAACAAGCTGCAGATCATAGAACATATTTATTTGTATTATTAAACTTATAATTAATATTAATTCAATCAATATTTTAGACGTTAAATATATATATAAATATATTTATATTATTTATATATGTATATATTTTTTGTGCTGTTATTAAATTAGATAATGGGATATGATTTAAAAGCATTTTTTTTTGTCATTTCAATTTCAGATCACAGCAGTTTCATATTTACCATATACAGATATAGACATACATACAGACATACATATATAGATACATTAAGACATGCAAGTATGTTGTATACATATATGTTATGTTACGTATTTTAATTGTTAGTTGAAGCCGTCAAAGTATTTGTAATTAATTACTTCTGTTTATTTATGTTTGAATATGAAAAACCAACAGAAAATAAAGCAAAAAAACAATATAAACAAATCCAAAAAAAAATAAATGAAGCAAAATAAATTTGAAAACAAACGCTAAAGATAAAACAAACATAATCCTAAACCGAATTTTTCTTTTTGCGCATGGTGTGTAGGCTGAGCGGGATACATTTTGTTATTGGCTGGCATTTGAATTGTGACCAGTGTGTACACAATGCAGTTTGTGTGCTCATCTGGTCACATGCAAATCTGCATAATGTGTTGGACAGTGTTACCACCGCAGTGCATCGGCGGCATACCAAAAAATAACAGCTCAGGCAAGCACATTGATTTCGGTATATTCGGAAATGAAATTTGTGGTCACACTGCAGCCAACAAAACATTCATATAAATAATAATAAAGCGCAGCGCACGGCCCTGAGGCGTCGCCAAAATAACGTCAACGCAATGGGTTTTCCGCGTATTCTGAGCAAAAACAATAAGTTATATACGAAACTGGGCGAGTTCTGTTTGTCGGGCGACAGCTTCTGGATTGTCTGCCACACTTGCCAGGAAGAGTTACAAACGCAGGATGCCTTTTGGAAGCACATACAAGATGAGCACAACTTTCTGCATGGCGTTGCCAAGGTAAGTCCACTGCAGTCTAACTCGCTGCGCACAAATGCTGCGACAAGTGCAAAATTGCTGCTGTTCAGCTGTTCAGCAGATAATGCGAATTGTTTTGGCGCCCAAAATGCAAAATACTAATGTCGATTTGTCTTCGACAGGAGCACAGTCGCACTTCTAGCTATTGCTTGACGGACGTGGAGGCAGCGGCGGCCACCAGTGGTGCCACAACGTCGCAGACGGGGCCGGGCAGTGTGACGGCGGTGTCGGTGCCGTTGGCGCTGTACCATTGTGCCACCAAATACAGTGAGGAGGAGCAACGTGAGGTGGCAGCCGCTGTGGAGATGCATGAGGCCCAGCAACAGCAGCAGCAACAACAACAGCAACAACAACAACAACAGCAGCATCATCAACAGCAGCAACATCTGCAGCAACAGCAGCACCGCGAGGCCAAAGACTTGGCTGAGTTGCACGCTGTGGCAGCAGCAGCAGCCGCTGCCGCCGCCGGCGGCGATGGAAACTCACGAAACAGCAATAGCAATAACAACAACAACAGCAGCAGCGGCATCGATATCAAAGTGGAGCCCAGCAGTCTGGTCACGCTGACAACCGAAATGCAGGCAGCTGCAGCAGCAGCCGCGGCGGCGGCGGCGGCAGCCAACAGCACCACCATCTACCATCTGTCGCAAGTGGTGCCAGCGCCGCCGCCACCGCCGCCCACACCAAATTTCGTCAATGTAGGCACCTCCACCAATGCCACCAGCAACAGCAGCAGCAGCAATAACAACAACATCAACAACAACAACAACAGCAGTAGCGGCAACACTGTCTGCTCAACGTCACCGCATGCCGTTCAACTTGCTGGTCCTGTTCCCTTGCCCGTTTCCGTTTCCGTTTCCGTTCCCGTTGCCAGCAGCAATCCCGTGATGCAACAGGCGTGCAACACGCTGGGCATGCCGCTGCTCACGACGCAAACTGAACTCGCCCCCAAGGACTCGAACAGCACAACGGCGAGTGCCAGCAGTGCGGTGTCCTCGGATGACGGCGAGCGTTGGTACATCTGCGATTATGGTGCCTGTGGCTTGAAATTCAAGTACAAGTCGCGCATGGAGCTGCATCGCGTGGTGCACAGTAAGGAGCGGCGTTTCAACTGTGATATGTGCAGCGCCTCCTTTAAGCAGTCGTGTAATCTGTCCACGCATCGCAAAAAGAAACACGCGCTTAGGGGCATCAAAAGTGATCTGTTGCCGCAGCGCTTCTAGACGGCGCTTCCCATCAGTGCAATCAATGTGCAGTGTGTTTAGTGTGTAGTTGTAATCATCTCTTCCCGTATCCCCAAATCCTCAATCCCAATCCTAAAATTCCCAGTTCCCGATTCCTTTTGTTTGCGTTTATTGCTTAATTAAGCCACAAATGTATGAATTTCGATTTAAGTTAAGCATACAACTATAGATAACAATGCACAAGCACTCACGTACATCTATAGTTATAGATATGTATGTGTAAAGTGCTTATCACCCTCCCTCTCCCAATAGACGCTAGGCAGTGTGTAAAGTGAGGTTATGTTAACCTCAACGGGCAGTTAGCTGGGCCTGCGAATTGGTTTGACGTACTTAAACCGATTTCAGACTATGCTACAATATACAATATATATATATATATTTATAAATATACATAAACATACATACATATGTTACGATCTAGATGTACATGCAATTTTTATGTAGTAGTTAAGATGATTTTTGCGGGGAAGCAATTTACCGTTAAGTTAAGTCACCATTCTCCTTTTAAGCAGCCATCTTGAAAGTGAAAAACAAAAGAAAACCAGTTTTAAAACCAATAGTCAGTTGTTAGCAATTGCATAGTACATAAATTCATATAGAAACATATAAAATTATATAACAAAACGATCGATCAATCCAACAACGACAACAACAACAACAAGAATACATACCTTACTGATTGTTCAACGATAATTTCCTGCTTTGTTTTTCTTCTTTCTTACTCTTATATAGAAAAATCGCAAATTCCCTTGGAATTAAAATTCCTTGTATATAAAATACGGGGTTTGTGTCCAAACTTTGCTGGCTCATGTCTGAATGTGGTCTAAATTCAAAACGGCAAAATTCAGACGAAATCAATTTTGGATTTTGCCCGATTGTTGATATAAATCCACATAAATCTAAAAAAATGTGACGCCACATAGAAAAATTGCAAATTCCCTAGGAATTTAAATTCCTTGTATATAAAATACGGGTTTGTGTCCAAACTTTGCTTGCTCATGACTGAATGTGGTCTAAATTTAAAACAGAAAATTCGGGCGAAATCTAAAAAAATGTGACGCCATAATATTGTATGGTTCATGGTTTCGCTAAGGATTCTCCACCGTCAAGAGGAATTTATAGCAATTTCTGCTCGGGCGAATCTAAAATTTAAGAGAAATGCGAAATTTTATAGCTCGTTATATTATAAATTTTCTAACAATTCGTTCAGCACGCTTCAAACCTCGACGAATAATTAGTGGGAATTGCAAGATAATTACCTAAAAGTAATTTTTAGGCAATTACACAATATCGATTAATTGTAATCGTTTAATTTTGTTAACAGTTATATTTGAAAAACGAGTCACCAACATATTTCACTAAACTGTTTGATATTGATATCAACTTTAATTTTAACTATTTTAAGGCTCGAATTTAAGTGAATAATGACTTATGACATCTAATTGTTTGGGAAAGATCAGGGAGTGAATATTATTATGATATTGTGCACTAAGTTTAACAAATCAACTCCCAGATTTTGTCATGTACCTGTCCATGCTTTTGCTAGGCATCGCGGCCCTATAAAGCTACAAATTACCAAGAGTGATCGGAGCAGAATCATGGTTCCAAGATGATTTCCAAATTGACTTCCCAAGGGCTATGATGGGCTCCCTCAATTCAGATGTGAAAAATATTTCGTTGACATGAATTCAATGTAAATAAAGCACAATTGTTAAAGTGTATTTAAAAAAAAAAAATGGATTTATTTTGTAGTGGCAATATTGAACCGCAGTGTCATTAATTTATCATTCCCCTAAAAACATTCCATTTATTTGACTTCAGAATCACAAATGAAATTAAAATTGTATGTTTTAAATACGAATTCGTTTTAAACAAGTAAGAAAGCTCCAGTCGAGTGTGCTCGACTGTGAAATACCCGCTTAGGCCAAAATATTGTTGTATTAATACAACATTATTAATACAGTACTACATTCAAAATATACCATAGAGTGTAAAATATACCAGATTGGTAGCCAAAGCAAGTAAGACCTCATTGCAGTAGGAGTTTCCCCATACAAAAGTTTTTCTTGAAAATAATCGACATTTTTAATCTGCTCGCAGCGAAACTTTCAGGAATCTTAAAGACTTTAGTTATTATTGTATAAAGACTATAGTTATATTTATTTAAAATTACGCTTGTTATTCGATTTTTTTTTCAATTTACGGGGACCGAAGTGGGCGTGGCAAAAATTTGAAACAAACTTGATCTGCCTGCAAACATAACAAGTGCTGTCGAAAAAAAATTATATCTCTCTCTCTTATAGTGTCTGAGATCAAGGTCTTCATACAGACAGACGGACATGGCTATACTGTCTCAGCTGTTGACGCTGATATACTTTATAGGGTTGGAGAACGCAACTTCTGCCTGTTACGTTATAATATCCTTCTATCCTATGGGTAGCGGGTATAACAAAAACAGAAAGTGAGGCAAACAAATATTGATTATGCATGGAACGTACACTGGAAAAAGATCAGATTGAAGAGCATTCGCCTTTGAAAACCACAATAAAACTACTTTAACAACACATTTTAAAACTAAGTACAATTGTCTGAAAAATACCAAATTCTTAAAATAAGACCAAGTATACTAGATCTCGATTACAAAAGGCGCTCGGTTAAAATGTTGTGCGAATCAATAATAAGTATTTTGTAAGTAGAGTGATAAACTTAAACTTAATAACAAGAATGCGTAAATTAAACAATAAAAAAAATAAAGAAATATAATGTAAAACCTATACGATTTTTTTTAATCTTATTAATTAGAACTTGGTCTTATATCAAGTGTTTTCAAAATCAAGATGTGTTTTCTAACTATAAGATTTACATGTTCTTAGCGCACTTTTTGGACCAAACTTCTTTTTAATAAGACAAAAATTTAGTTTTTAAATCTTTTTTTTTTTCAATGTAGCGATGAATTTGTAATTTGTTGAAATTGTTAAAAACAAGTATGTAATTTACAGTCGATTGTGCTCGACTGTGAAATACCCTCTATATATTTTCACTAAGCAAAATAGTGCGGTATTATTCTAAAAATATAACAAATTAGTATACAAATGCAAAAATACTACGGTGTACTACGTAAAAAAATACCAGAGTGCTAGTTAAAGCATATAAGATCTAATTTCAGTAGGCGTTTTTTTTGCCACATAAAAATATTTCTTAAAAGTCTTATTCTTATCTAGCAGCGATCTAAGCATTTACTTGGTATAAGCGCCATCTATTGTTGCTTACTACTTTCTAGCACATCATTGCAGTGGTTTAAGTACATGCTAAGTGCGCGTGAGTCTTAACTTGTTGGGTTGCAGAACTAGAACTACATGCGAATTTTCAACATCAACTCGAAAGGATTGGACTTCGTCTTAGACTAGCCGCACAGTCACAGTAGCCACTTAAAATGTGCAATACATATTCTCGGCTGATTTGTAAATAGAAATTACAATTAATTATCGCATTCAATGTGTGCAGATTGCGTAATTAATTAATGTGCATAAAATATTAAAAACTAAAGACGTGTACATCATTAAAAATGAATGTGCGCATTAATATGTCCTGCGTTCCGATAAATACAATTTGAAAAGCTACTTAAATTCAATTAAATGAAATTTGAGAGATTTTTATTATGCCAGTATATATGTGTGTACATACATACATGTATGTATGCATGTGTACATGTGAGAAATACGGAGAAATGTTGACTGTTGTCCAGCGAAAGCTGTCTGCTGTGTCACTTGAATGCAATGTGAAGAGCTGACGCCTCTTAAAATTTAATGAACAGCCGACGTACATACAACCGTACTGTCGATATGAGTGTTTGTTGTTGGTATTGCAGTGTATTGGTATTGATGTTTGTGTTCGAGAGTTTGCATGTGTACGCGAGTGTGTGTGTGTGTGTGTGAATAGCTGAGTGAAAATATGTTGAAAGCACAGTGAAGAGGAAAAAAGCGTAAATGAAGCGGAAATTGAAATGTGTACGCCAAACGAATGTTACTCACTGGATTTTTGAAAGGTTTTTTGTGTTGATGTCTGCTCTGCACTGTATGCACATACACACACATGCACACAAATATATGAATGTAAATATGTAAATACTTACATACATATAGTCCAGAGTATGTAAGCACGCCCAATTTGTTTACAGATCTTGGCTCTGCCTCATTTAAGTGGATACATGAATACATACATACATATATACATACACTAACACCCACGCATACAAAGAGATAATGAATTTTCAGTCTGGCTTGAACTTGAACTGCATGCCTAAAGGAGCTTTCGGGGCAATGGCTAAGCCACGCTTACGATGCCCGAGTGAGCGAGAGTGAGATGGCTAGACGTACGCTAAATTGTTGCAGTTGCTGTTATAAATGGCACTGCTTACATAATCGCAGATGCGCTGCCTGCTGCCTGCATCTCATTGCACTATTTATTTTAACAGTCTTGCATGGAGAAACTACTACTACAAAACATTGTTTGTGCTTTTTCTTTTTTTTTTTCCCCCTATGATAGGGTGGGGGGGTGTGTGTGTGTGTGCTGAGGGGCCCCTATCCTTTTCAGTCTGCTGCTGCAGCTACTGCGATGCGTTCGCTTTTGTTGTCGCTGCTGAATGCGCCGCCAAATTAAATATTTCACCAAATTGTTGGCTTCCATTTGTCCGCCATTTGTAATGAAGCAGCGTACGACAAAGGAAAAGCGAGATGCCGACAGTATACGCGGTAAAAGTGCTAAAGACAGAGAGAGGGGGGGCGGCGTGTGTGGAGTGTGTTTAATTAGCCAACGAGGGCTTAAATAGATCAGCGCTGAATCGCTGCGAACCTCTGAAATGATAATAATGCAAGGCCAAGTGAAATATGTAACTCTTCAATTGAAAGAGCTAATTAAAGCGAAACAGCATGTGTGAAGCGTATAACTGCGAGTTTCTCTCTCTGTAAGTGTACAACTGCGTGTGTGTGAGTATTTTTACAGTAGACGCCGATTTGTTCACTTTAACATTCTCGATTATGTGCGATTGAGGATATTTTAACAGTTGGCATGACTGCTTCCATTCGATACATAAACTTATGAGCGCCCTCGATCATTTTTTAAAAAGGTTTTTTTTTTGTTTAAGTCATTTACAGGACTAACTGTTGCATGATCGGATTATTAAAATTAAGTTCTGTAGCAATTGTAAACTCATTCAGCATACAAAGAAGTCAGGCAATCGACTTAATCGACTATCGATTCCTAATGATAGAAATAATAATCGACATATTGTGGCGCCATTTTTAAAGCTGCTTTCCCACTCTTCGTAAAAAGTATAAAGAGTAACTGCGACTTATTTCCGGTGGCTGCATCTGCATCACAGTTTATTTTTCAGTGCTTTGTTGTCTTTGCCTTGTTTGTTGTTATTATTTAGTGCTACAGCGTTGCAGTTTCCACATTTGTAACAGTTGCAAGCTGCAGCATCTGTGCTCTTCTCATTTCCCTGACTGATGAGAGCCGTAAACGTTCGTGATAACTTGGGCGACTAATTAGAGCGCTAGGTTGTGATAAGGTTGTGGATTCTTTTCAGTGGCGTAGAGCATGGATAATGGAGAATGGAGCACAGAGCACAGAGCACAGAGCATGGAGAAAACCAATTAGCAAGAAGCTATACGTACAGCCGCTGCACTTTGCGGCATGTCCCCAAAAGTATTTGCCCCTTCCAAAAACAAACACGGTTTGCAATTTGCAAACAACAGCAACAATAATTAGAGCAACAACAACACACCGAAAGTTTTGTTAATTTCAAGGGCCTGTTGGGCGTAAATTATCGCTGGCTAGTTGTAAATTTTGCCACTGATGTTACGCAGATAATGGCTCTTACTCAGTCACTTACACACACACACACACACATACACAAATACACAAATACCTCCTCGTATTTGTGCAACTGTTGCAACAATGCAGCTGTGTGGGCAGCATGATTCAAATGGAGAGATAAAAGCTTGAAATGTACAATTAATTACTTTGTCGAAATTCGAGTAGCCGCAAGGATGGACGATGGGCATCTGGACATCTGGACTGCTGGACTGCTGGCCTACTGGACGACTCCCTGGACAGCCATCATCGCCTTAATAAAATGTTTAAAGCCTAATAACAGTGCAGCTGCACTATAACGAACTTTAAGAACACCACATAAAATGGCAAATGGAGAATGTGCAGTTACAATTTGATGTCTTCATTTGGCCAACTCTTATCCCTAAGAAGTTTAGGGGTATCATCAAAATCATGCTACAATACAATGTTCAAGTTCATTGTATGTTTTACTGTGGATCGCTATCAATATCTATAGTATTCTGCTTGAGTGGATTAAGAGCGTCTCAGCCACACTTTTTATGTCGCTTCACTTTAAGAAATTCATTGTGTTCTGTAACATTGTGTAACAAATTCAATACTTAAATATATCGTTGAGTTAAGCTATCCTTCAAGGATTTGTTTGACTGTAATTCAGTCTCGGCCTCTGAAACTGGACACCGGGCTGTCATTTGACAAATTAGTTTGACAGGCGTTAGTAAAGAATGCATCATTATTTGCAATTAATTACATTATAGATGTCAAAAATGAGACCAAAATCCGACAGAATCCAAAGTCGTTAGCAGTCGTTGAAATCGGATTTGAATTACAACTTGCGGTTAACATTTCCAAGTGTTGGGTAATTTGCTCTTTACTTGCATTCGCTCTTCACTCTCTCTCTCTCTCTCTCGATTTCCAACACTGGAAGTGAGGCAAGTTCAATTTGTGGCGTCTTACTTTTTAGATGCAGTTTGTCATAGTTTATAATTTCTGAATTAACGTTGTTATTAAAATACTCAATAGTTTAAAGTTTCAAACTTTGATTTGATTTTATTTAATTTAAATTCTTAAACATCATTTACAACATTTGCATTTGTATTGCATTCTAATAAATTTATCTTGTGTTGCACATATTTAATTAAAAAAAAAAATCAATGAAGGTTTTTCAAGCACTTAAATTCAAGAAATGTCTTTCATTGTGTTGAGTGTAAAATATTTATATGTATGTATATATATTATGTTTTATATATGTCTTTGGTTAAATACACAATTATGTTATAATTCACTTAATTATATACAATCGATATTCTAAGAGTCTAACATAGTAGTAGAAAAACTCGTCGCTCTAGCTTCAAGATTACACTTTTTTTTTTTGATTTTTATACCCGCTACCCATAGAGTAAAAGGGTATTGTAATTTAGTTTCGGCAGAAAATATATGTACGAAGAATAAATAAAGTATATGCGTTTTCTTGATCAGCGCCAACAGCTAAGACGATCTATTCATGTCTGTACGAACGCCTAGATCTTAGAGACTATACTAGATACAGCTATATGTTTTTTTCGACAGCACTTGTTATGTTTGCACGCAGATCAAGTTTATTTCAAATTTGTGTTGGCGTGGTAAATTAACAAAAATCGCATAACTAGCGTAATTTGAAAGCTAGAGTTACGTACAAATAATAATATCAATAGCATTTCAGATAAAAGCTGTAGAAGTTATTAAAGAAATACAATAGTATATTATATATATAATCTAGTACTAAACAAATATACCAATTGTAGCCTTTGAAATATATTTTTATTGTTTGGTATTATTTTTTTGTTTTTTTACTGTCGCACTATTTTGTTTTTATTTACTCGTAAATCGGGTGGCGTGTATATCTTAGTCGAGCACACTGTAACTTTCATACTTGTCTTGGACGCCTTTTGCCCCTGTTTCTGAAGGAACGTTGAGCAAGCACATAAGGCCAGTCTATGAAAATAAATCTTGGCCTAGAAGCCGTAAAAACGAAATGAAGAGATTAGGGTATTTTGTTGGCGGCGTTGTGTGCTTGGCTTGTTTTCCAGCCAGTTTCCAGCGCGCTCTCTTCATTGCTGGGAAATTTACTCTTTTGCTTGTCTGATTTGGCAGAACAACATTGGAGCATGCTTCTTCCACTTCCTAACTGCCGTCCCCGCACCTCGGTCACAAATCTGTTTCATGCCACACAATGGGGACTGATAGACTTGCTTCTTAGGCGAGCTTAGAAGCAGTTACATGAGGGATAACGTAAAGGATTTAAGCTACTTGCCGGTAATGCCAGCAGTTGAGCCCCGTTGCGGAACATGAGATGTGTGTGGCTCTCTCTCTCTCTCTCTTTCTGTGTGTGCGTGTGTGTGTGTGTGTGTGTGCGAGGGCGATGCTAAGTGGCATGCAGGTAAATGTGTAGCCGCTGTTTGTATAGGCACACACTAATTTTGGGGGCCATCTCTGGATTATGTGACTTAGCCGTTGAATGTCTGACGCTGCCACCGAGTCAACTGAGTCAACTGAGTCAACTGAGTCAACCGAGTCAAGGACAAATGAGAGGCGGCTTCACTTTTCATAGCCTACTTACGGGCGTGCCAAGGTAGCTGCATTAAAATCAACCTGGGAATGAGATTTCAGAGACTAGTATAGAGGTAAAGAGTGACAGTGAGAGAGAGAGAGAGAGAGAGAGAGAGAGAGGGGGAGGGAAAGGGCAACGGGGCAGCTGGCACAATAGCTGTTCAATTGAGCACCATTCAAAATGAGGGGATAACAATGAATACTTTGTGCTCTGCTCTGCTCTGCTGTGATGTGCGGTGGCAAACATAGCTCCATTCATGCGTCATCCTCTTGCCAAAATACTAACAATTGTGGGCGTGGCCTCTGGCCCGCCCCCAAATTACAGCTCATGTGAAACAAAAGTTTCGCATGGATTTTTCGTCCGTTCCCCTTGTTTCATTTTTTTCGCTTTTCGAATTGAGCAAAGTTTTATGGAATTTGTTTTGGGATTCGCTTGTTGTTTTATGCATGCAGCTTCCTGGGAACAATTTTTTGTTGTATATTTTTATTTTCATTTTATGTGATTCCTTATTTTGTTGTGTGTAAAAATTGCTTAATGGTTTTGCATTTTTATATTGGATTTCCTTAGCCGGGATTAGTTGGACCATTAAATGACGAAAAGAAAGAGAGAGAGAGAAAGAGAGAGAGAGAGTGAAAGAGAAAATAGCAATGGCTGCAGAATAACTTGCCAACATCGTCCTTAAAGGCAAGAAGCTGCCATGGCAAAGCTAATGCCTGAGATTATCGTCATCTGTCAGCCAACCTCAACACGAAGTTGGCTTTGTTCGCTTTAAACTGTGTGTGAACACACCGTGAATATTAGCCGAGTTGAGTGCTCGAGTTCATTCATTTGAATGGTCAAGTAAACTGAGAGCGCATTGCGATGAATCTTTTTGGATGTGTTAAATGAGCCCAGTTCAGGGCGATAATACTCGTATGTGTATCACAACATATTACGCCTATCGTTCTATCATAAGTAAAAGGAGCACGCACGGCCATCGAATACCCGGTACTTAATCGGACAAAAAGGAATGGGAATAAGGCCAAATCATCAAAAACGTGCTAAATTCAAGAAAAAATTCTTTAATCATGATTATACAAATTCAAAGTTGAACCAAGAAGATTAAAAATGAAATTTTACATTTACATACATATATTTAAAATTCGAGAATGAAATTTTTTATGCAACTTGATCTTGCGGAGAGATGAATATTATTGTTGCTGAAACATTGAGAAATATATCATATATTGTTTTTCTTTCGTCTTGTATCATTCATTCCGTTTTGATCACATAAGTTTTTACAAGGGAAGTTCGTGCAAATAACGAAGAGCATTAAATGAAAATATATATATTAAATATTTAAGTATCCATATAAAAAGGCTGTTCTATTATTTGGCTGGTATACATCATCGTATTGGTAAAGTATTTTCATAATTGAATCTTCAGTATATTATTTGAATATTATATCGCACTCTTTTTTTGCTTTTATTGAGAAGGGATAGCTCGGGTATCTCATAGCAGAGCACACTTGAGCTCACTTGCTTGCAATCAATTACATTTATTCGCTATTTATAGTTATTTTATTATTATTTAACATTTTTAACACTTACCCTTGATATTCCAACCGACTAGAGGGGTTGGCAAGAACAAAATTCTTGAATTCTTAAATCTCAAATCGATAATTGAAGATCGAAATCATATTTTGTTCAACCTAGAATTCTTGCTCCAATTCTTTTTTAGATCGAAGACGTCCCAAATTCAAAATTATGCAATCTCCTTTTTAATCTGGATTTGTATTTCTCTGTGTAGATCTAGACAAGTAAGGAAGCTACAGTCGAGTGTGCTCGACTGTGAGATACCTGCTACCCATTTTGAATAAAGCAAAATATTGCGGTATTATTTTCAAAATATACCAAAAAATACTACAAAATACTAAAAATACACCAAATGGTATATTTGGTATAACGATGTGGTACTAACATTCAAAATATACCATAGATGGCATAATATACCAGATTGTCGGCCAAAGCAATTGAGACCCCTAGTAAGTAGGCGTTTTAGCCCATACAAAAGTATTTCTTTAATAACTTCCACAATTTTTATCTGATCTTAACTAGATTTTCAGGAATCATAAATAGTATTGTTATTATAATATACACCAAAATTTGAAGCTTTAGCTTTAAAATTACGTTTGTTATTCGATTTTTTTAATTTGTGGTGGCGGAAGTGGGCGTGACAAAAATTTGAAACAAACTTGATCTGCATGCAAACATAACAAATGCTTTCAAAAAAATTATAGCTCTGTCTCTTATAGTCTCTGAGATCCAGTGTTTCATACAGACAGACGGACAGACAAACAGACGGACATGGCTAGATCGTCTCGGCTGTTGACGCTGATCAAGAATATATATACTTTATAGGGTCGGAGATGCCTCCTTCTACCTGTTACATACATTTCCTGCCGGCACAAAGTTATAATATCCTTCTACCCTATAGGTAGCGGGTATAATTAGTAAGCAATTGGAGAACTGCAATTTTATCTTACCATTACCGGGTATTATAATATGTATCAGTTCACAAGTATGTGCGTCTGTGTGTTACTCGCAATGAATTTCATATAATGAAAATTTAACATATTCTCGAGGCAACTTTCTGTTCGACGCGCTGCTTTTTGTGTAAACGAAGTGCGTGTGTGTTTGAGCATACACTGAGAAAAAAGTGTTCTATCAAATAACCTACAATGTACTAAAATAAGTAGAAAATACAAAACATCGGAATTTTTTTTCAAGTTCATTTCTTTTTTCTCTCTGTATGTGTCGGGGGGCTTTTTGGTTGCCTTTTGACTTGGCCATTTGTCCATTTGTGCGCTTTGTTCTCAGTTCTCATTCCGCCTTAATATAGTATATTAGTAATGTCTGTCTGTGTGTGTGTACGACGCAGGCATTTTATTTTATTACATATTTTTCTTTTAATGTAATTTATTTGATTTGCTTTCGCTGGGCTTTTTATCTGCTGCGCCGTCTGCTAGGTTCGTCCATCCCTCCGCTCTCCGCTCTTCTCTGTCCTCCTCCTCCTCTTTTTTTTCTTATGTGTAACTCCTCTTCCTATGTTTCTCAACGTTTCTCCAAAAACATTCATTTGATTTTGTTATTTTCGGCACTTAGTTTGGCAGTTCAGTTTCAGTTTCTGCTCCAGCTCCAGCTCCAGCTTCAACTCCATTTCCATTTCCAGTTTCGGTTTTTGGTTTCGTTTTCGCTTTTCGCTTTTATATCCGACGCAATTCGACAATGTATTTTTTGCCTTCGACCTCTCCAACTTTAGTCGTAAATCACACTCGTTATGAAAGTACAATAGTCAAATTAACACACACACACACATATATATATATATATGTATATATGTTATTTGAATGATGTTGGTAAAATCTGGCAACGACAGTCGACAGTGTATACTATATAGCTTATATATATATTCTAGATTATTCAAACAAAACACAAGGTGAGTGCTATTTATTTTACATTTATTCACTTCAAATTACAAAAATTGACAACAGATTATAGATTATGCCCAGATGTGTTGCTTTTAAACTTTGCTTTACTTCTCCTCTTTCTCCGTCCACTTCTCAGTTGGATTCTCTCTCTCTTTATTTCTTGCTATGCTATTGCACTCACAATTCACGTATCGTTTTACTTTCTTAACGTTCAGCCATGCACTGGAAAAAAGTTTTAAAATAAATAAGAATATACAATTGCGTATGTTTATTAATTATAATAAATCAATATATATGTAAATAGAGTATTTAAATGTAATATTAAATTATGGTTATAGTTGTTTCATTTAGTTATTTTCTGCAAGTATTTAAAGTTCCGCCAAAGCCAAAGGGTGTTATTTAACACTAAAGTCTTCCGATTTGAGTCGGCTCTGGCCTGACTAGTTCCACGCGGGTTCCAGTTATTAAATGCACCTGCGAAATGAACTTGTTTTTGCGGGTTAACAAAAGTTCAATTTTCACAAAAACGGCCAAAAATTGGTACATAATATGTACCACATATGTACATATGTACTACATATATTCCTTATAGTTGTATCTACGAAAATATAATGTGCGCATGGCCGACAAGAAAGTCAAAAAAAAATGATGGTCATTAATCGGCAACATTGATTTTTTGTGCTCATTTTGTATGGGACTGGAGCTGAGGTTATTGTACTAAGAGAAATTTATGATTTTTTGAAGGTACATTCATAAAACAATACTCCTATAACTTGTCATAAGCCGATTTGGCCGACAACTCGTCAAAGTCGAGATATTGGCAAAAATGCTGCTACCCCAATTATTCATTCACGATTTTAGTGCATAATTTTTACTGCATTCAATTTGACGAACATGGATTTAATAGAAAGATTTATTTTAGTTTCTATTGTTTTGCATTTCAATTTATTTAATTTAAGATTGAATATCGCGTAAAAAGAAAATAAAAAGTCTTTAGGCGAATATTTTCTTAAGCCAGTTTACACTGAGAGGAACGGCAAATGGAACTTCATTAACAATGATGCGACAATGATTTTCGAGAAAAGTACTATATCGATAAATATCAAGTTACAACTTTTGGCACTTAAAAATGATTTCACAATGCTTTGCAATTCTTAAATACAAAACAAAAAAGAAAACAAATATTAAAGAGGCAGGAGAAAATGTTAAAAACGTGCAAAAGTTTGTTTACGATTACACCCCAAAACAACCGTTTGAATATTGCCCCGTCTATGTTAAAACGCATCATAGAATTGCAGAAAATACCACTAATAATTAAGCCAGATCATAAAATGAAATTATCGCTAGCCCTTCAGTGCCTTAATAAATTGTCAGTGAGGTGTACGATAGTTTGTGCATTGGCTTTGGGCACTTTCGTCAGTATAATCACAAAATTAGCTTCTGCAATGTGAACACTTGCTTTTAAACTGTGTCCTTTTTTATCCGATTTGGTCACACTGTAGCGTTGCCGCGTTATATTAATAGTTGTTCGTGTAAAAGGGAAGAGGCAATTGGTGCTTTTCCTTTGAATTTCAATTGCAGCAATTAGCAATTTAAAGTTAAATTTATTCGTTCAATACGCCGCGATAATGGACGCAATAAACAACTATTGCCTGACCGACCAGCTGGCACTATACGAAGCCCAAGGAGACGAAACGAATTTGGATCACATAAATCTGATTGCCACCTGGAAACAACAAACTCGCATTGAACTTACTTCAAAGAATTGTAAGACACTTGCAAACAACAAATCATTGTTGAGGACATTTTTGTTTTGCATCAGTAAAAGCGTGGAGGAAATCAAACTAGTGGGTGCCCCAATTGACTTTTTGATGATCTGTGAAAAATACTCTTTACCCAGAGTACGAATACTAGACTACACATTGGATGACTATGAAAATGCTTTTGAGGCACAACGACTATTGACGAGCATCTTTCCTGGGGTGCGCACTGTGACACCTGATAAATATATT
Source organism: Drosophila niveifrons (assembly GCA_035046325.1). Taxonomy (NCBI): domain Eukaryota; kingdom Metazoa; phylum Arthropoda; class Insecta; order Diptera; family Drosophilidae; genus Drosophila; species Drosophila niveifrons. The sequence goes on along the minus strand of JAWNOC010000063.1, from coordinate 12,175,510 downwards.
TGCTACCACTTGTTGGGGAAGTGGAAGTATGTGCGTAAGTTGGTCATTAGAGATCCGCACACGAAATGCAACAAGAAGTGCAAATGTACTTTGGAGGATTGCCCGTTAATTGAAGAATTGGATGCACCTGAGCGATACATTTTAGTAAATACGCTTAGTATATTTGAAGATTTGCCCAATCTGCGGACACTTATAATTCGCATAGTCAATTTATTAGAGTATATGGGTGATCCACGCATTACGACGTTCTTGATTCTCGATTGGATACCCACTACAATAGATCTAGACAACATTCACGCTTTGAGGATGGACAGAATTGAGTACAAAAATCGCGACGTGTGCCATATGGTTGGTATTTTAAATAACCTTGTGCGACTGGATCTCGACAACGATAGCTGCTTTATTGAGAATGATCTATGGAGAATTGTATCCAACTGTCCATCGCTACAGATCGTGAATATATGTGACGTGGATGTTGAACTGAAATTTTTTGCATTGAGCCGAGGTTTCATGTGCAGAGCGTTATCCGATCGCCTTGCTCCTCTGACAGTCATTTACGCTGATATTGGACAAAACAGGGAGATGGTGAGTTAATGGTCATTAAACTTATGCTTCGAGTATTTCTTATTTTGTCTTTATCTTATTAGATCCATCATCACTTCATACATCCACGTCTGCAACTTATATCAGGGCGCAAAGACCCGGAAAACATCGATGAACCCTTTATAAAATTGGAACTAACTGCTTGGGCTGAAACTTAATATTTTAATTTCTAAAACTTTGGTGTCACACAGAGACAATAAGTGTTAATTGAATTAAAAACTGGTGAAGTTTGTAAACAACATTTCATATGTTTGTTTCGTTTTAAGTTTATATGTATATGAATGAAGTAATTAAGTTAAATAAATTGGAATGAATTACTGATATGTCAAGTTTTACTAAAAATTACTATGTCCAAGTTTAAATTTGATTAATCAGAGAAAATCCAGGGGATCTTGATGGATGGAAAACAATATTTCGAGCATTATCATTATATTTAATTTTCATATTCATAGTGTGAAATGAAATGGGAAAAATGGTAGGAATAGGAATGCGGAAAAATTGCCACAGGCCCCAAATTTTAAGTTTAATTTCACATTATTTTGCTTTTGTCGAGTGAGCTCGACTGTGAGATACCCGCTACCCTTTTCCTTGTCGCCGCTCGAATCAGCTCCTGCTTCATTAAAATACATTTTATTTATTAAAGCAAGACCCAGGGAACACCTCGAGGAGGCCATTAAATATTATGGAGTCTTTTCCGAAATCTAATTTCGGCAAAAAAAAAACAAATTGATCTGAAATATTGTATATAGCGTTAAAAATAAAAAAAAATAATAAAAAAAATGTATGAGTCCCGACCGATATTCGAGCCGGCGCACTACACACCAATATAGGCAAGCATGTTAGACATTCATAAATTTAAAAAAAAAAATTTTTACCCCGAGCGGGGCTTGAACCCGAGAACCACAACATGCTCGGCTTGGACTCTACCACCAGAGCTATCGAACTCTCTATGCAGACAGACACTAATATAGGCGAGCATGTTAGACGCATACATAAATACAAACGAAAGCATAGAAGGCGTTTTTGCCCATACAAAACTATTTCATTAAGGAGTCACAAAGACTATGGTTCCTAATGTATATCCCAAAACTCGCGACTCCAGCTTTATTATTACGCTTGTTATTCGATTTTTTCGGGGGCGGAAGTGGGCGTGGCAAAAATTTAAAACAAACTTGATCTGCGTGCAATCATAACAAATGCTGTCGAAGCATTTAATGTATAGCTCTATCTCTTATAGTCTCTGAGATCTAGGTGTTCATACAGACGGACGGACAGACGGACATGGCTAGATCGTCTCGGTTGTTGACGCCGATCAAGAATATATATACTTTATAGGGTCGGAGATGCCTCCTTCTACCTGTTACATACATTTACTGCCGGGACAAAGTTATAACTTCTACTAACTGAACCATGAGCTAATTAATAGAACAAAATATTATAGGAATGTCAATTCAATCGAGAATTTTCAATTATTTCAGGACTTATTTTGAGAATTTGATCTGAAAGGAGAATTATTTAACGAATACAGTTTTTAAGATGGACGCTTATGATTTTAGAAACTGGTCTTTTTTCTAGTGTATAGCTAACTTCTTGGTTTCCCACTTAGTGTAAAACCTAGTGAAATCTCAGAGACCATAAAAATTTGAGCTAACAAATTTTGGGAAACAATTTGGGGAGCTCCTCAGACTTACTCCTTTCTAATTTAGCGGAGCTTGCGGCGAATCTCATCATGTTTGGCTGCCAAGTTATGACGCTTTATATTTTATTACAGCTGACCGAGCGCTTGTTTTCGACTGTAGCAAGATTACGAAAGCTCATATAAAATAATAAAAGCAAAGGCCAGCGCCAATAAGCAATGCGAATGCGAATGGTGAATGGTAAATGATAAATGGGCAAGCAGCCAGCCAGCCAGAAAAGGAGTCGGCAGGAGTTGGCAGGCACATTGAGGCAGTTTGCGTTTGGCAAGCAAGAGATTCAAAGCGTCAGTCAGTTAGTCAGTCAGTCAGTAAGAGAAATAATAGAGCAGTGAGTCAGTCAGTTAGTCATTCACTCAGTCAGTCAAGCAGCAAGTGAGTCGCAGTCAGTTGGTCTCGGTCGAGAGAGTCTTTTGCCTGAGCTCTACTTGTCTCTAGTTGCAGCCTCTTTTTCGAATTCGCATTCGCATTCGCTTTCGCTTTTGCCTTTCGTCTTCGCCTTTCGCTCTCCTTAGTCATCCGCTGCCTTCCTCATGTGAGCAATCATCAACCCAGCGATTCAGAGCTACATATGCTTGTATGAAGTAAAAGCACACAGAGAGAAAGACGATTACTCAGATCACATTTTATAATTGAGTTTAAGGATTTAATCATCTTCACTTATTATAATAAACGAAATTAAACAAGTAAGAAAGCTACAGTCGAGTGTGCTCGACTGTGAGATACCCGCTACTCATTTGGAATAAAAGCAAAATATTGCGGTATTATTTTCAAAATATACCGAAAATATTGAAAAATACTTTAAATATACCAAATGGTATATTTGGTACCACATTCATATAGTACCACATTCAAAATATACCATAGACGGCATAATATACCAGATTGTCGGCCAAAGCAACTAAGATCGTCTCGCCTGTTGACGCTGATCAAGAATATATATACTTTATAGAGTCGGAGATGCCTCCTTCTACCTGTTACATACATTTCCTGCCGGTACAAAGTTATAATACCCTTCTACCCTATGGGTAGCGGGTATAAAAAGTTGTGCTTTTACATTTTTAAAATGTATTTTGCACTATTTATTTATTCACTATAGAAGATTCTTGGCAATAACATTAATAAGTTCTAAGAATTTTGGTCTAAAAAGTGCGGCAGAACATGAAAATCCTTATTCTAGAAAACACATCTTCATTTCAAGAACCAAAGTTCTCATTAATAGGAAGAAATAATTTTATAGTTTTGGGACCAAAAATCTACTTATAAAATCAAAAATATATATTTTGTTGTTTATTTTACTATTTATTTATTATTATATCTTTTTATGGGTCTTGGCCTACTATTTACCAGCAATACTCTATATAAATTCCTCGTATATCCTTAGGTTCAATTTATACAATCTTTATTACTTTATATTTATTATGTGCTGCTGACATAATTAATTTTGTGTTATTATTTCTGATTTAAGTTGCCCAGTTAGATAACAGTGCACCTATCTTTGTTATCATTTCGTTATTATTTTAATAATCATTTTATGATTTAATTATTCAGTTATTCAGTTGTGTGTTAATCACTTTGTTTATTATTGATTTGCGCAGCATTTAAGTTTAGGAACTTCTCTCTCTCTCTCTCTCTCTCTTAAACTAAATATATTATTATTAATAAATATATTTATTTGAAAAAGGAAACTAAATATTTAATTCATTTTGATTTTTCAATTTTTTATTTTCCATATATTACCAAAACATTCAACTATTACTATACTAAATTATATTATTATTATTATTACTTCAGATTTTTGCAATTTTAAAAAGTTCCTATTTAAAAATGGAAACCAAAGCATGCATTTTATTTAGTTAGATTAAATTATTAGTAAAATTAGTATTGATTTTAAGTATTTTCATTTGATTATGCAACATTTTTGTAAATCTAAATCTTATTAAAAAAAAGATTGCAATTAGTTAATTTTACTTTTGTTTGGACTTTCTTTAGTTAGCATTTGTTGAATTATTATTTTAATAAAATTAATATTGGCCCATAATCTAATCTGAGTTTGTGCATTAATTCGATTTGGAAATTGACTCATTACTAATCTCTTCAATCAGACAGTTTTCTCCAAGTGCATTTCTATCGCATTCACTATGAATCCATGAGTTTACTGCTTTTGGCTATGACTTTAACTAGTCGTCATCATCTTCATCTTCTTCATCGTCATCGTCGTCGGCAGGCGCAGGGCCAAGTAAAGACTACAGAGCATTATGTAAAGTGTTTTGGCACGGGACACGCACAAAAGCTGGCGCTGGCGCTCGCTCTGGCTCTGGATTGGATTACCAATAGCATAGAGGAGGGGTAGGCGGGAGGTGGAAAATAGTAGAGAGTGCTCAGGCTGTCAGCATGTGAAGGAAATATCGTTTATTATAGTTAAATGTCTGCTGCACGTCAACGCCAACAACGCTCCCAGTTGATGACTGACTGAAGCTGCCAGAGCGGCCCTGAGAGGCGTTGATAGCTTCCGTGTTTCCGGCTTCTGCTCCAGCTTCAGCTCCGTCTGCCCCTCCAACCCATAGATAAGGTCCCGCTAAAGTGAGTGGAGTGGGGGGGGAATAGCAGTATTTGTAGCGTGTGCAAATGTCTCTTCATGGTTTCCATTTGGCTGCACACACACGAAGAGGAGAGGTGTGCAGCTGGCAACTGAGGCACAGCGAACAAGATTTGCTGAACGAACACTTTAAGATTTGCCGCAATGTGCGAGCAACAATAGGATAACGGAAATACTGAATTATAAACCTTAATTGCGTTGCGAACAACAGCCGCAGACTAACAGAATTGAACTAATCCAAGGACGTTGGGTATTTCGGTTCGTTGAATATATCAACGTTTCGCTGTTCGTCCATTCCAGGGTGTCATCAAGTCGAGTCTGCACTCCGACAATTCGGATAGCGTGTTTTTCTGGGTGCTTGTAATTGTCATCAGGCTGGTCGATTGAATTGACGTTGAAACAGCTTGGCTAACAACAGTTAGCCAGGAGCAGGGACAAAGCGGACAAAGGGGGAGGAGAAGAAGGCCAGTCTTATGGGCTCCCCAATGGGCTACAAATTGAAAATGGATTTTGTAATTGTAACTGGAATGTGGAAATAATGCTGAGCAAATGGGCGCAGGGCGGCGATTATGCCGTTGCCCTTGCCGTTGCGGTTGCCATTGCCTTTACCAAATGCAACTATTGTTGGTTGCAACCAAGAAGGTCAGTAATAACAACCTGAAGACATTTCCTTTTCGCTGGTTCTCCCCCCTATCGCACTCAGTTGCTTCCTTTGTTGGTCCCCTCTTTCATTATGTGCTTCAATGCTTGCGCTTTTCGGTGGCGGCGCGCGCACAAAAAGTGTTGCCTGCTTTCGGGCGCATAAATAAATAATTGTACAACCCAGAGAGCTAAAATATATGTATATGTATATGCAATTTATATAAGTATGTACGTCAAATATTGACAGTGAACCCTCTGCAGTTGGCCAACATCACTTCACAAACACAATCACCTTGCGAACCTTGCACTTTAATTTAAAAAGAGTTTCTATTTCGTAGTGCGTCAGCTTGTGCAACCGCACAACACACAACAATCTATTAATACCCATGCTACACACATTTGATGGGGCCAAGGGACTGTGACGAGCGAGCCATGTGCTCTATAAGTACCAGCAAACTCCGAGCATTGCACAGTGGGGCCAACGACCTCTTTTTATGCAATTCAGTCTCTTCTCAAATACGCCAAAATTAAGTTTTACTGATTTCATTAAGTTAACATAACGTCAAGCTGCAATGCCTCCTGCCAGGAATGTTAACAGATCACATTGCTGTTTAGCAATTGGCCGATTAACAGAGTTGTTTGCAAAAGCGAAAACAAATTTACATACATATGTTAACTAAAGTAAATACATTTTAAATCATTAAACATTTTATGTGTTTCCTTTTTAAGATTATTTAATTAGTTTTATCAGAATATCAATTTAATTCAAAATACAACAATTTGAAAGCCTACCCAAAAAATAATAATAAAAATGAGGGGATGACACGGTTATTTTCCAAACTATTTATATAAGTAACATTAGAAAGTAGCGGCAGTCAAAAATCTAATGATCCAATTTCAAATTCACAATCAAAAATCAATGATTGTATAATACTTAAATTTCTTCGCAGTGTTCGCAGTGTTTCAGTCTATAAAGGTTTATATTGACGAATGCTTTAATAATTTAAAAAAAATCTATGATAAAAATAATATTTTTACCATTTGCAGATCACGCAGATCAAGTTTGTTTCAAATTTTTGCCACGCCCACTTCCGCCCCCGTAAATCAAATAAAATGGAATAACAAGCGTTATTTTAAAGCTAAAGCTGCGAATTGGTGTATATAATAATAACAATAGTATTTATAATTTCTGAACATTTGGTTGCGATCAGATAAAAATTGTGGAAGTTATTAATGAAATACTTTTGTATGGGCTAAAACGCCTACTTACTAGGGGTCTCAATTGCTTTGGCCGATAATCTGGTATATTATGCCGACTATGGTATATTTTGAAAGTGATATTTTACAGTATTTTCGGTATATTTTGAAAATAATACCGCAATATTTTGCTTTTATTCAAAATGGGTAGCGGGTATCTCACAGTCGAGCACACTCGACTGTTTCTGTCTTATTTGTTAATAATGTTGTATGGATAATATATTTGTAGTCAAATAATGATTGAGGCACGAGCTATACAAATTCAATAGTCTCCCAGAGAGAAAAAAGTGTAAAGTGGATTGCAAATCTTAAAATTGGCAATTTTTTAGGTTTTTGTTCATCAATCATCGTTTTCAAATAAAGTAATCTTCTTTTAAGACCGAAAAGATCTTGAATTCAAGTAACGCGAATGTTTAAATGTATGTATACACTATTAAAATAAATATATATATACATATATATATTTTTTTTTTACATATATATATTTTAGAACGTTTAATCTGGATTTTAGGTTTTGCTTGCTTGGTTCAATTTTGAGATTTGTTCATTCTTGAAATAAGATTATAATCTTGAATATCAAGATTGGATCATATAAAATTTGTGTAGAATTTTGATCTAGATTTAAGAATAAACCATAATGGTTCAATTATTTATTCAAGATTGTATTCTTGATTTTAGCATGTTTTCTGTCTGTGTATTTCTTCATCTTCTTTAGTTTAAACTTGACCAAGGTAACAAAAGAAAGGCGCTGTTGTTCGGCAGAGGACGAGAGAACGTTCCTTAGAAGTTATCCTGTAGGCAATAAATTTGCTGTTTGTTGTTTTGCTTTCCTCTAATAGGGTAGTGATAACCCGGCTTCTGATTTACTTGTTCTACAGGGTATTATGCATCGAGTGGCGTCGCGACTTTGCCTGTCTCCTCTTTCCTTTTCCTCTTCGCTTTCCCTTCCGTTGGAGATTCGTGTCGAAATTCATGCATGAGCAACCAATATCAATTGTCCCCAAGCTCCAATGTTCCCATTCCCATTCCCTTCCTTCCCTCTCTTCTTTTCGCTGGAAGGCCGCTGGTTATTGTTGCTACTGTTGCTGTTCAAGCATTAAATTGCTTTATTATGCTTGACGTTATTGTGCCCGCTGTGCAATTTGTTGCTGGTCAGTCGCCTCCTCCTCCTTCTCCTCTCCCTTCGGCTCCTCTAAGCCACAATACCCTTGTTGTCGTCCCCGCACTCGCTGCACTCTCCGCACCCGCCCGATATTACATTTTCCGTTCGCCTGCTTTGTTTGGGCATCGGGAAATTGAAAGAAAGTAAAAAATGAAGAAGAACAGAATCAAGTTGAGACACATCAATGCTTTTTGCTTCTCATATTTTGAGCGGCGTGCTCGAATTCGAATTCACTCGCTGCGTGTTTCGTGTGGCTGCTCTGCGCTGGAAATTGATTTGCGGAACACGCGGCGTATACGTTCTATTCATATTTCATTCAATGTGGCATATCTGATTATAGCAGCACAGCCCACAAATACACAGAGAGAAAGAATGTGCGAAAAGCAAACATGCACATTAACAATTATTTGCACTTTAAATTCCAAGCAGATCACTTTGAATAGAATACTCGAATCAATTATTGTAATACTTTTGAAGTTTGAAATGAAACTAATGCTTAATAAAGAAATGCAAATCTATAGTCGTCAAATTGTTATAGCATAAATCGAGTCGAATTAACGTTTGCTCTCTGTGTAAGGTTCATACTTATTTTCGTGTATCTGTGTTTGCATTCGAATTGTGTTGCCTACTTTAAGGCGAACAAAAGCTGAAGCAAATCGCTCGCTAATTGAAGGTGTGCAACGCCACGTAAATCACTCTCTCTCTCTCTCTCTGTGTCTGTGTCTGTCTGTCTCTGAGTTGCTCTGGATTTTGCGGAAGGCGACGTCTAAATACCAAGGCAGCTTAATCGACTCCAGCGAGTTGTCGCTGATGTTGGTGACTCCAAACTGAGACTGAGTCTCAGACTGGGATTGGGGGAAGATATAGCGAGTGTAGAATGTGAGAATAATGCCTATATATCATTCGATTCGCACTCGCAAATGCAATGGCATTAGTGGCATTTTGCTTTCCTTCCCTCCATCTTCATCTCCATCTCCATCTGCCCTTCTTTCTGTCTCTTCGAATGTCTCTGCGGGTGTTGCAGCTATGTGTTGGCCCGCTGCGTTGGTGGCAACGTGATGTTGTAGCTTTTTTGCCAGCCATCCATTCGTTTTGCGACTTGTATGCTTATTCCCAAGTAAACAACATAAATTTCTGTTAAAGTCAACAGGACAGCAGCACGTTGTTGTTGCTGTTATTGTTGTAACTGTTGTGTCCTTGCAGTTGCCACCGTCTGCCTCTTTGCCAAACTAACTTCGACTCTCAAACGAAGAGAATTCTCTCAAGTCCGAGGCGCGGCACTAGATATACTCTCGTACTTTAATTCTGTTTTGCTCAATTTAATATATAAAACATATGTAGGTGCATGTTTTATGTTCTTATCTTCTCTGCTTGGACTCACTGAAAACCTTTATTTTAATACTTTGGCCACAACGTTCAGCATAATAATAAATACTAAAGTTGTGTAATCAACTATTTTTATACTCACTACGCTTTAGGGTAGACAAAGAGAGCAGTATACTCTATAATTGCATAACTGAGAATCCCTGTTCCAAAGTACATTTTAAAGCTGAAGCTTGAAAACTTTTTGAAATATTCTAAACAAATTTTGTAGCTACATTGAATGTACGAAATTGTTTAACTTTAAGACCTTTCTTTAATATTAATTTCAACAATAAAATATCTGTTTTTATCTTCACTTTTAAGATATAATGTTGACCGGATCATATTATAATATTTATATTTATTACTTGCTTACATTAGCATATTTTCATTGAGTATTTAAAGCTGAGTATTTTAAAGTTGAACATTATTAGCTACTCTTTGAGTTCACATTCTAATTATTATCATAATCATTTCGAGCAATTTAAGTTAGTGTGTTGCTTGTTCTGACTGTGTGAATAAAATTCCAGCGTATTTCATGGCATGACGTTAAGAAATTACCATCAGATAAGAGAATTACTCGTGCCACGTGTGAACATCCTTTCTAGCAATTGTTCTCGCTGTTGTTGTTGTTGGTGTTGATGTTGTTATTGCTACGTTTTTCGCCCACTGTGGCATTATATCACCTCTGTGCGCATCTGTTGCTCTGAAACTCGCAGTCTCAAAACACCGTAGTGAGATATTGCTAAATTATCAAATTGCTATGACAAGTTTAAAGTTTCAATCAAAATAGCTGGAAAATATCAAATGTAATGTTTTAAAATAATAGCGAAGGCATTTCATTTGCAAAATAAAAACTTCAGTAAGGCTGACGATAATTTTCTCCATTGCACTCCTCGGATGTATACAACTACTGACTAATTGTACCATATTATACCAAGTGTATAATACGGCACCAGTCACCTTTTAAAGTACAATGTCGTCAGTAGTTTTGTATACAGGAGGAGCAAATGACGTCGGCCTTCAACTCAGCATCGATTGTCGCAGTTACATTGGTGTGCCTCTCTTATCTTTAACATTGCGTCAGATCAGGAATAAGAACAGTGGCCCTGGTACTAACTGGCATGATACCAGTATACATCCTAGCCGTGGAGATCCAAGAGGTACATCTTATGAGGCATTAAGCAGGGAAATGAGACAAGCTGCCATAGCTATGCACGTCCCAAGCTAGGACGCTTGCCTTGCTGTTGCTAAAGCTCGAGAAGGAAAAATTTACAGCTACTGTAGGAGCTGATCGGGAGTTAGAGAGACGCGTGCCATCTGAGCATGTGACCTGAGAAAGAGCGAGAGCAGAGCAGAGACTAGACAAACCTTCTTCGTGATGTAATTGCGCTACTCCCCAGGGGAATAGTATGAATGCAATTTACGTTGTCTTCGAATCGAATCGAATCGATAGGAATTTACCATAAGGAATAAACGTATACTCACGCTTTCCATTGCGTGTTGTTGTTGCGCAAAGTTTGTGTCATGTGTTTGTGTGTTCCATGTGTGTCCCTTTGTTGGTTCATGGTTCATTAGCCAGCAAGCCAAGAGTAACCAAGTGCGAGTATTTTGGACACAGCAACTGTGATTGCGGTCACAGTAACATGTGGGAGCTTTAAAGCCATAATCTGCGATTTTAAACCTGCCAATTCCTTTTAAACCTGTTGCGAAAAACACGCGTGCATACAAATCGTCCCTAACCTAACTATCGTCGAAGAGCTGCTCCTCTACTCATTGCTCACTACGCAGTACTTTGCACTGAGTATTCAGTATTGCCATCGCAAGTATCGAGTATCGAGTAACAAATAACGAGCTGCAAAACACTCGCACGTGCGTGTGTGAGTGCTCTCAGCTGTGCAAGTGCATGTGTGTGTCCGTAGAGTGCTTTTAACGCACACAAACACACACGCACACATTCGCATTTATACGTATGTATGTACATAGTATGTGTTGAGTAGCCACTGACATACAGGGCAGCTGAGTCGTCTATGAAGAGCAAAATAAATATCATAAAAATCAGAAACGAGCGCAACACGCCACACACAAGTCAAACAATAAAACAATAGTAGCAACCGCACAGTTACCTGTTCATGTTCATCTCATGCTTTTCTTTTTACCGTTCTTCATCCATCCTCCCTCCACTTCTTCCCCCATTACCCACACACAGTTCGGTAATAGTCGCCGGTGCAAATAATGCATGCAATAAATAACAACAAAATCTCCCGAAAGACGTCGCGTTCCAAATTGAAACTTGGCAACTGTGTTGTGCCAAGCCGCAATCGTAAATACTCTTTTTTTTCGTTAAAAAGCTGAATGCTTTTTTATGCTCTCACTTTGGTGCCATCAATTTTCTTTTCCATTTGTGTGGAATTTTTTTTTCCGTTTCCAATACAATGCAATTCAGACTTCATTTCAAATTTCGCAGCTAAACCTTACTGCAATTAAGCAATATACACAAGTATTTCTTTTCACTGAATTTAAGCAAGCTTTAGGTAGACGTACTTGGATAATACTTTCTTATTTGTTTCTCAATGCACACTTTAAGCAAATGAAGTTTTCAAAATGTCTTTAATAAAGTTAGGAAAGAACTTGGATGCGACAGGAAACGTTGATTTCCATGGTACACATGAAGTGCCCGTTGAAGCTGAAACCAAACTAAAAACTTGAGACTCCAACGCAAAGTGTGAGTGTGTTTGTCCCTCACTGTGTGTGTGTGTGTATGTGTGTGTGTTAGAAGAGCATGCTGTGAATCTGATTACACCTAAAGTGCCATGGAAAAAATTCGATCACGTAAATTGAGTTTACACTTTAAGGAGCAGGAGCAGGAGCCACAATCACAAGCGATTGAAGCAAGGAGCACGAAGCGAGCAGCCGACACCAAATAGCAAACAGCAAACAAAACATTTGCGGCAGCACGTGCATCAAAAAGTATTTACTGTGTTCTTATTTGCTTAGTGTCCCAAACAGCGAGGGCAAGGTTGAAATGTTAAACGATGTGAGGTTAGGATCTTCATAGCCGGCACATAAACCTCTGCTATGCAGCTGTAAATGTATCCATTACTGGGTCATTGCATGACCTCTCCATTCCCAAGTATCAAGCAAAAGTATTTTCTTAGTAAAACGTTGCGTGATCGTTACAAATTGTCCCGTAATTCGGTTGCTTTAGCTTTAATAATCGGTGTACAAACTTTAAGCATTGCGGTCTTGAGTCTAGAGTTGACCTCTGAACTCCCTTGTAAGCCTGCGCTGATCAAAAGGAAACACCCCATGAAAATATTATTCAATGTCATTTATTGTCTCTTGCCAATATTCAAAGAAGTTGCTCCTTATAGTGTGTTAGTAGTATTTATGCGTGTGCGTGGGTGTGTATGTGTGTGTGTGTGTGTTCACAAAATCAAAAAGCTATTTTCTGAGTAGAAGGTGGAATAAGCAAGAGAAAGGGATGAGCGTATAAAAAGGGTGTACGAACTGGACGGATGAGGAGGGATGAGGTACCAATCGCAGAAAATGCGTATGTTATTGTTTTAGTTTCTATTGTCTTTTTGCAGTAGTCGTTGTGTATTTGAAAGACATAGACTGAGAGTAAGAGACTGAGAGAACGACGTGGGCTCGTTTTAGCCGATGCGCTGACGACCCAGCGATTTGATAAGTTTGATTAGCTGATTGCGTTTGGCCTTGATGACATCCTGGTGCAGCGACTGGACGCCATCGAGGCTGTCATAGCGATTCACATAGTCGGTCAGCTGATCGATCATGCAAAGGACATGAATGCCGCAATCGTAGTCGTTGGCCTGCTGCAAGCAGCGCTGGCAGCGAAAGCGCGCGTACTGCATACCCAGCACATCCTTGATGTTGTTGGACAGCTCCAGCGACTCACTCGAATTGTGGCCGCCATACGAATCAAAGTGATAGAAGGCCTTGTCGGGTCGCGAGGCCACCAAGAGCGTAAAGTGCGCCGTATTACGATCCCGAGCACGCTCCCCATTCAAGGCCATGAATATGAACGACTTGCTTGTCGCCTTGTACTGGCCAACTAGCAGCGAGTGCAGCTCCTTGTCGTCCATGTAAAGCATGCACTGGGACATCTCGGCCGTGAGGAAGAGAAAGTCACCGTTGGCCTTGTACTTGATCTCCTCCATGTAGGCGACATAGAAGTTCACAAGCGCCTCGTTGATCCAGTGCGGACCATGCAGCAGCTGTACATCGCTCATGCGCACCGAGTTGCGGCTCAGAGCTGCCAGTATCGGATCAGCGCGAGATGCGCGCGACTTCCTCATGCTCGCATTGACGTTGAGGCTGCTGTTGCTGGAGCACGCGTTTTTCTCGCTTCCTTCGATATCGATGTCGTCCCCAATGCTGCTATTGCTGCTATTGTTGTTGTTGTTGTTGTTGTCGTTGTCGTTACACTTCATCTCACCATCCCCCATGGCTTGCTTATCCATCTGGCTGTGGCCAAGCTTCTTTTTGCCGTTATACTTCGACGCTGGCAACGCCTTCTCCTTGCCAACAGAGACAGAGTCCGAGACGCCAACTGCGGCAATAGCGACATTCTCAGCGTGTTGCATGCGACGCTCGGCGCGCTTCTTTTGTCGCACGTTTCGTGGCATCTTTACACTTGTTCGGTTCGATTAGGTTTGCTCCTTCTTCGATGATCGCCAAATGGCTTTGAATTTTGGGACTACAATTAATTTCACTGCAGCTCAATAAATGCACGCGATGCCAAGCTTACACAAAATTAAAAAGTATTATTTGCTATGTGGAATGAAAGCGAACAAATAAAATACAAATTACTAAGTACACAAATTCAACGACAACACGATGTTGAAAACTTAACTGTTTAATCCAAGTGCGAACAGCGTTGCCACATCATCGAAAATGCTTAAATTTTGACGGCGACAGCTTATCGATGAGCCTCTGATAACTTTTTGCCAATTAATTGAAATGGATTATTACAAGATATCATCCGTGTAGCTATTTTCACAATAGATCTTGCGATCCTTGAAATGCCAAATGTAGAATAAATTGTACAATTTTTTTTTTTAACTCCGGCATCTTAATATTTTAATGTTTACAATGTCTTACAAATACTTTAATGAAATATTTTCTAATTGAAATGCCAAAAAAAAACATCGATATTCCAACACAGCATTTAATCTTTTGAATAATTATTACTTATTAAATCATCATAATGGCGTCTAAACTTAAATTATATTATACAAATTGTTATTCGATTTAATTTTTCAATGTATCAAAATTTTCCTTACAAAGAGATCCGAAGCAATTGAAAATATATTTTCAAAATATATTATCAAAATGTTAACCAAGTATAAATACCAAAGTCCCAGACAACGAAGAAACAAATATTTCATTTTAACATGTAAAAGTTATAATAAGAAAATAAAAATAATTAATACTTCCTTTTTTTTGCTAAAATAAAAATTATTTTTGTTGGATTTGGTATATACATATGTTGATTTATTTTTGTATTTTATTTATTTATATGTAATAATATAAAATTAAGTAACTACATATATAAAATTACTGGCCTAACTTTAGAGTAGAGTAGCGCCGACAAAGTAAGTCTTTGACGTCTGATTATTTTAAGTAATTTGTATCAAATATGTTACAAATTAAAGCATTAATCTATTAACATATGTACATATACCAATACCAATAGTATTATTGTATTTATTTTGTATAATTGTATTATTATTTTATATTATTAGTTGTCCAACACAAATTACAATGATTGTATTTTCCATTTTATAGATGCTTATAAATTTATTTTGTTTGTCCGCTGCGTTACTTGAAGCCATGCGTCAAAGTCAAAATATATGTACCAAAAACTAACACAAACACTTATTTCAGACAGGGGATTCACGTTTTTCGCGTTTGAACATTGAACAAACTGTGGTGATCTGGCTGCACCCTGTTAAATGTATCAAATTCATTCACCGTTGATCAACACTTTTTTATCGGGAAAACCGATAGCTGCTAATATATAACAAAATAATCTAGTTTTTACGACTTTCAGCACATAATAAACAAAAAAAATGTATTAAATGTGGTTTACGATTAGTTTGAGCAGAATACGCTTTAATTGGGCGCAATGATAACAGTTACAAGAGCCGTCAAAAATTGGAGCTCTTCCTAATAGTCTCTGATATTTAATTGTTCGAATGGACAGACAAATGTTGCTATACTGTCTTTGCATACTAGATGCTTCTCTTTGCCTGCTTCATACAATCTCAATCTATATCTTGCAGGCACAAAATTAATTGTTTACTTAAAGTTGCGAATCAGACAGAAAGCGCAACATGTTGCTGCCGAGCGTTGAATTGATGTGCTGCAATATCTGCAAGCTGATCGAACACGTTTGATGCACCTTCGATGGTAAACAATGTAAAGGATACTTAAGTGAATCAAACATGTTGCTTTTGAGTGCGTCACTTTCTAATTGAAAATAATTGAAAACTTGGCATGGAAAATGTGTTGGACTTTCAGATCGTATTGTTTCATATCTAATTAAATGACATTTTGAATCATTCTAGTTAGTCAAATCTTCAGGCTGAGGGTTTTAAAGTTTTAAATAGAATATAAAAACTGCTATGTTATTAAAGGCAAGGCTAATAAATAAATTAGTTCGTAGTCGACATTGATAACAATACCCAGTCGGAAAATGAAACTTTACAATGGACGGCAACGGAATGTCAGAGAAATGTCACATTCGTACATTAAAGAAAAGAAACGAGAGTGTGCAAGGCAGCACATGCAACGTTGTCCATTGGTCAAACACAATTCGGACCGCAGCTGCGCACAGTGGGCGATTTGTTAATTGTTAATTGAAGTTAAAAAAAAATAAAAGTAAACCAAAATTTTATATATTTAACAAATTTGTTATTATTATTTAAAAAAAAAAAATCATAGATTTTTCTCTGATCAGTGAGAAAAAAGCGACTGAAGACATATATTTTAGTTTAGAAGTAATTAGTTAAATGCCGCTAGCGAGACCAAATCGACCACTGTGCGCAGCAGCATTTTTGTTGCTGAATCTGCTGTTCGGCACTGGAAAATTGAACAGCAAGCAACAGCAGAGCTGAGGAGCATTTTCTCTCTCACATTGAAATAAGTTTGCATGCAAACTAGGCGCCGAAGCTTAAGAAGAGCAAGATTGCTTTGCGGCAACGACACGCATCAAATACACGCCTCGAAATCCCAAATCCCGAAAGCAACTGCCACTTAAAATGAAATTATAACCGAAAAATAGCAGAGAAAGGAAGAAGAAAGAAAGGAGAAAGGATTTGGAAGTTGAGTCTTGGACTGGTTTGTTGAGATAATCTTAAAAATAAGTTCTAAACATCATCATACATATGTATATATTTATTTTGATTACCTCTAATAACTAAGCCAAGACAAACCCAATAACATTCAAGTAACAAACCACTCTCCTGAGGGAGAACATATCTCCAACCTAAACTGCATTCGTGTGTGAGTTTGTCTGTATGTATGTATGTACAAGTTATATATGTTTGTTGCAATCGTCAGTTGCAAGCTCTTGAGATGTCGGTATAATTAAGTACACTGCATCGAATGCAAAGCTAATCATTTCACAAATGTGATTCAAGAGACAAAGCAACATTTAGTTGAAAATAGCTATCGATAATTAGGTACCGATTTCAGGCTTTTCATTAAAATCATTGAAGCACATCATTCCAGCACAGCAATATATAATATATATATATATATATATTTAAGTATCTCGATTTGCACTCGATTGTGAGATACATGCTGCGGTTTTATTCATATCGAATAAATATACCGAATTAAAATACTAAAATATACCGAATGCTATATTTGGTCCATTTATATAATCCTACACTCAAAATATACTATAAAGTACTAAACATACCAGATTTTCAGCCAAAGCAGCTAAAAATCTTAGGCGTAATTTGAATAACAAATTCAATAATTCTTAAATAACTTCTGCGATTTGTATGTGATTCCATCCCAATTTTAAGGAACCATAAATACTGTATTATTCTATATGTTTTCAATTTTTTGATTTACATTATTTGAAGGAAACTTGTAGCCTCTGCGATCTAGGTGTTAATGTGGACGGACGGACAGTCGGACTTGGCTACATCGTCTCGTTGACGCAGGTCAAGAATATATACTTTATGGGATCTGAGATGATTCGTTTGACAAGTTAAAGAGATTTTCTGCAGGCACATACATAGTTATAATACGCTTCTACCTTTTTGGCAATAGGATAAAAATAGCTTTAAGCTCACTGCGTTGGATTTCGCGAACAAAAAAATGTACTTGTGTAATTTGAAAATTGCTTTAAAATTAATATTAATATATACATATTTTAGTCTTTTGCAATTTACATCAAAAATTCGATTCGCAGCTAAGTGATACTATCATTTTCATACTATATAGTACACTTGGCCCTCGCTTAGAACAAACCCTTTAGCACGCACTCGGTCTTACAAACTTGATATGAATAGAACATGTAACATTTTTAAGTTTCTATAAGGATGCCCCTGTTAAATTATTATATGAAGCAACATTTTTAACTTAATACCGGTTTTTAGTTTTGAAAATATGAATGTTATGCATTTATTAAAGGCATATACATAATAAACTTTGGTTAATGTTTAACAATTGTATGAAACTTTAATAAAAACCGAACAACTTTGAGGCCAATTTTGAATTTTGTGAATGTTTCGCTTAACACGAGGATTTCTAGGAACGTAACCCCGGTGTTAAGCGAGGGCCAAGTGGATAACTATTGATATTTGGAATATATATTCCTAAAACTGATTTTGTACATTATATTTGTGTTGTATCTTAATCCATGAAATGCTTCAATGGTATGCTATGTTAAGCTTTTTTGAGTACACTTTTTGAAAATGGTGATATTTTTACTTTGGGTTTTATTTATCTTGGGAAAACCACATAAATTACTTAGCTTTCGGTTACAATTGCTATTGGATTCGTTCACTGTTGTATTGTAAGTAAGATATCTGAAATGATCACGCATCATCGCGTAGGGACGCGCTTTAAGAATTATGACGAATAATCCTTTAGAATCCCCAAGGACACGAGGGGATTAAATCATTTGTGAGGTACTACATGTACATCTACTGATGTGCATGTGAAACGTGTCTGGACTCTTGCGATGATGTAAAAACGGCTGGAAAATTGTGTAAAGCCAAATTAAAATATGCCCAATAGCCATCAACAAACAACATCATCAAACAGCGGCAACAGCAACGACGACGACGTCGACGTCGACGTCGACGTCAACGTCAACGACGGCAATGCCAACGACAGCGACTGCGACAGCGACTGCGACTGCGACTGCGACTGCGACTGCGACTGCGACAGCTACAACATGAACCTGCTCTTAACTCAACAAAATGTTTGTTGTGTTTTTTATTAACTCACGCGATATTTTTTATATGTGCCACGTTAAAATATGCATAACAACACCAACAACAGCAACAACAACGACCACAGCAGAGATATTCTGTGCAGTAAAAAAAGCAAAAAAAAAAAAAAATGAAAAAAAATGAGTGCGGGGCAACAAAACAAAATGCGTATAAAAATGACGGCGTTGGGCCGTGTAAACGTTGCGGCTTCGGCTTCTTCAACCAGATAAGATTCTAATGAAATTCACACACACACACACACACACAAACATTAGCATGTATACGTATGTATGTATTTAAAGAGAGTTTAAAGCTTATTGGGTAAAAGTGGCACTTGCCTCATTTTAAGTCATTGGCCAAAAATTCTGCTTGTGCTTTGAGTTGAGTACATTAACTATTTGATATATGTATTTTATACTCACATAATTCGAAAAAAATCTTTGCAATAATATAAGCATTTAGGCTAATTACATAATTACAAGATTTACATATGAAGTTATTGCTAATAAATCAAATACTTTTCTAAAAATTAATTAAAAGCCTACGTGTGTCTATTCTATCAAGACAAATGCATCTTATGCATCAAGCAAAATTTTTAATCGCATAAAAGTTGTAGAAGTTATTACAGAAATACTTTTGTATGCAAAATTACGCCTACCGCAATGGGGACTCAGCTGTTTTGGTATATTTATGTAGTACATATACCAAATACAGACTTTGGTATATTTTTGTTTTCGGTATATGTATTTATTTAGAATATTTGAAGAATAATTTCGCACTCGATCGCAATCGACTGTAGTTTTCTTACTTATTGTTATACATTTTTGTATGAATATTTATTTAATATCGGGGTAACCACAAAGACTTCCGTATCCGAAGCGTCAGTGAAGAGGTAAAGAAAACTTATTTAGAATAACAAAGACTGTTATATAAGTATATATACTTGATAACAGTTAGCATCGTTATTGTCTAAAAGGGCTATTGACCTTCCCTTCTGCACACCCAAAGAGTGATGTTTATTTTTTTGTCAATTCTTAAAACTTAATCAATATGTTTGTACAGAGTCTGAAATTTGTTTAAACCAACATATCGAAATATTATTGCAAAATAGATTTTAAATAGGTACTCATTACAAAAGATACCTACTATTTCTTCTATGTGTTATACATATATTGTTTTATCTATAGTTTTCTATTTGTATTCGCATTATCCCAACATCCAAATATAGTAGTAAGGCAACTTTAAGAACTCACAGAAACGTACGATTTACATACTGTACTATATATTTGTATATGTATGAATGTATGAACCTTTTTTGTTTTTGTTTCTGTTCGCTGCATTTGTTTGATGTTTGCATGTGCTTCGAAATTTGTGTTGCATACTTCTAGGCGGGGGTTCCAACAACTTTTAGCGTGGCGCGTTACACGCAATGCGGATTTTGGCTGGCGTCAGTTTTGTTATTGTTATTGTTATTGTTGTTGCTATTGTTGCTGCCATTTGATTTGCTGTTGAACATTCTTGCTTTTGTAGACTGCATAACTTTGGTTTGCTAATTAAATGCGCCGTGCGATAGAGAGGGAGTACACACTGATGGCGAGGGGGGAGAGGGTGGAGAGGGGGAAGCAGGCACCCTCGAGTGTCGAGCGTTGAGTGTTGTTGAGTTCTTTACGCCGCCAAAAGTCAACTCAGGCAGCGCGCTGCTGACACGTAATTGAAATAAAGGAGCTGACGACGATGACTCCCGTTGCCTGAGGTGTATTAACACACACACACGCACAAGCACCTGAGCAGGCAAGTGTACGCATAGTGGATTACATACTTTCATTGGGTTGTCACAACTTGTGTAAGAAACAAGTTGTAAGCGAGGAGCTTATTCCGCGCTGAAAAGTATGCTACAAATAGTGATAAACGATCATCGTATGTTAAATTATTATTATTTTTATTTTTATTATCACATGTTACCCAAAAACATATTGAATGATTTTTATTCATTTGGGCAACGTCGTATAATGTCCAATAATTAGGTGAATATCTTTTGAATAACAAACAGAAATAGCAGTGCATTCAGCAGTCGAACGAATCGAGCTTATCTCGAGTGCCTGATAAATGCTCCCAAAATGCGGTAATTACATAAGTGCCGCCTGAGGCCTGACTGTCAGTAATCTCAGTCTAAAATTACACACACTCTGACACTCACACTCACACACACGCAGCGTTAGACGTACGCACACCTGCACATGTGGCACCCTCATTTGTCTGTCTCCTTGTTCGTGAATGTGTTTTTTCCTCCGCTTTTTTCATTATAATGTCATCATTTGGAAGCTAAGCAGAGCCCACAACTTCCAACTTTATTTTCTGAGCTTATTTGCGTGTTTTTTCCCGACGGCGATACTCTCATTGAGTGTGGATACTTTGAGTGTTCTGGTGAATGTGACTTAAATTCCAAATAATTAAGATTACAATGGAGCGATTACAACTAACAGAATTAATCGAGTATTCCTATTATTTATAATTACATTTTTAATGGAAGTGCGTTTCTCATTCTAAGAACTTAGGGAGTTAATTCAGTGGCAGCTGAAATGTCTAATTAGCGCTTGATAGAGCAAATGAATAGTTTATTGCAGGCACCTGGCAACACCTGCGGAAACAGTTGAAGTAAAGGCAAGAACAAAGAATAAAAGCTTTAACAGCGCTCATTAAATATTTAATTGGAAATTAGCAGAAGCATCGACATGAACTTTGCCAGCCGTTCAGCCAGAAGGAGTCCTTCAATCGTTTGCAATCTTAAACTTAATGCAATGCTGATTTTGTTATGCGAGAGCGAGGAAAGAAAGACAAGCGATTTATTATTTTTATTACGCATACGCCACGTTGGTTTATCTACACGTCCCACACCATCGCTGTCTCGCTTTCGCTCTCGCTCTCGGTTGCCTCAATTGGCTTGTCTGTCAAGAGGGATTTAATACTTGGTTGCCTCAATATGCGTTTGCGATTTTATGATGGTAAACAAATTGCGGAAATACATAAAGTACACTGAAAACATTTCGTCTACCTGCTGCCTCTCCGCCTCCGCCTCTGTCTCCGTCTCCGTCTATTCATCGGTAACAGGCAGCTTATGAACAGCTGTCGGATATGTTTGCAGCTGCCACGCCCCATCTGTACTGTGCCCCGCTGCTGCAAGATGCTTTGAGCGCCTTTGAGCATGAAAATAATTCGGCTTCTATACCCAATGGAGGCGAGGCGAAGCTCCTGGCTCCAGCTTAGCAACGAGGCACAACTAAATTTACTCAAAAGCTCAAAGGGAAATCCCAAGTTACAGCAAACAAGAACTAATAAATTGCATTACGAAAATTTGCATTGCAATTAAAGTTTCCTCTGTTACCAATTAGCCAACGGATTATTCGCTTTACTCAGAAAATAGCACAAGCAAATAAACTAACCAAAGCTACAAATCCAAGTACAAAACACAAAAATATCCTGTGAATTAACCAAAGGAAAACAGCTTGGCAACTGTCGCGCTTTCACTTTGATCAGTATCTGTAAGTTAGTCACTATTATGTGTTTACCTTTATCTTTAGAAGTTTCATCCTCTTAGCTATTTTCATTAAAATTATTTTTAAAGCATCGAACATTTATAATTTTCCATAAAGTCAAAGATGATTTGTTGAGTTTATATGTTTATTTTGGACATTTAATAAGCTATTACAATTTAATTCATTTATTTAATTTAAGTGCAATGAATATTTTACCAAACTTCAAATACGATTAAAAGCTATTCAAATCACTTTTAGATCAGAAATGCTTCTCAGTGTTCACAATGTAATTTATACAGTCGAGTGTGAGATACCCGCTCTCCATTTTGAATAAACGCAAACAAAATGCAGTATTAATTTTAAAATATACCACAAAAATACTAATAATTATACCAAATTGTCAACCACAGCAACTAAATACCAAAGTAAGTTGGCGCTTTTACCTATATAAAATTATTTCTTGAACAACTTCGACATTTTTTGTGTGATCGCAACCAAATTTTTTCAGGAATTTCAAACACTGTAGTTATATTTTTATGTACCAAAAGTCGCTAGCTGTTCGATTTCTGGCTCATAAGTGGGCAAAGTGCTCTTGAAAAAAAATATATCTCAATCTGTTATAAGCTCTAAGATCTTGCTGCACATACAGACGCACGGCAGACGGACATAACTACACATATCGTCTGGTTGATGGGGTCGGAGATGCCTCCTATTATCTTTTAGATACATTTCATGGAGGCACAAAGTACCTATGGTCATCGGGTATAGAGATTGTCATGCAACACATTAGTACAGTTGCTGAAAATGCCAACGAGCGAATTTGAATATTTTTCTACTACAAACCCGATCTTCTGCAACCCGCCTCCTTCTTTACTGATGCCTAATGGCCAGCAAATTAAATTGCCTCGCACATCATTATCTGAAGCAAAGCATAAATGTTCATATTCTGTAATTAGTCAGAAGTCAACTCGTTAATAAGATCTGGCAGTAATGTATGTATGTTGGTTACGCAGATAACCATTGATTAGTCAGTATGTGGGATATTCGATATATGCAATAGTATTACATATATTATTCAACTTCTTGCTGACGGCTGACTTCGTTACAACTTCTGCTGCTGCTGCTGCTCCTTCTGTTTTACTTTTTGACGACTGATGCTCTACTGATGATACCGATAGCTTGCTAATGCCAACCAATGCCAATAAGGTCTTCACCAGTGTTATATGTATAACCTATACGATCTCCTTACTATGAATGTACATCCTTATGTATGTATGTATGTTCATAGCAGCTAAGTCTTTACTTGGAGCAATCAACACCAAGCGTATAGTAAGCTTCGCTTTCAGATCAGTTAGCATAGAAGTTACTTTGAGCTCCACACATTGAAGAATAAAAGTTATTGTTACAATTAACTCAAGTGAAGCAGAAACTTATACATGCGAAAAAGAAGTCGTGTTACATCACATTTAACAATTGATCACAATTGATATCGCGATCGAAAGACTTCAAGCGAACCTGTATCTAGCTCTTTATTACTTGGACAGAGAAGACTCGAGTGAAAGAGCTCTGGTCAACTATTTACAATTTTAATCCAATCAATTATCATACGAGAACATTCAAAATGAGTTTGAATTAATTATGGGTAGATCTCTTAACAACGGTCAAATATATAACAAAAAACAATAATTTGCATCAAAGTTCAACATTCACTTAGAAATAATATTTTTGTAAACGGAATTTATTTAAAGTCAAATAACCAAATTGTGAATCACATTGCACAACGAAAACATCGAAAAACTAGAAAACTTATGCATAAAATCAGAATAAAATAAATGCAAAGCATTGAAATAATTAAAAATAAAAAATGATTACATTTTGTGTATTTTATGCATAGAAATGCAAATTAATTAAGCCTGCTAATCTAAGGGGAAAGATGCGGGATCACGCAGTTAAGCTCCTGTCTTTGCCTGTCCCGGACATGACGTCTATGTATATGGCAAATGAATGAATATTTTATTACTATATGCATCATAATAAGGCACGCACACAATAACACACAGAGAGAGAGAGAATCATAGAGGGGAATTGCCTTGTTTCTATTGCGCACACCGCAATTCCCCGGTAAGAGTGTCGCGAATATATTTGAATATCAAATGAGCTTCCGCTTCGATGGAGCGCGTATGCAATGTGCGCGAATCGATATCGCTATCGATATTCGTGGCGATATCGATTGATTGCAGCAATATGCACGCCAAATTGCACAGTGGTCGCACAGCTGGCAAGCAGTTAATGAATTTGCATTCTTCTATGGATGCCATGATGCGGCAATTTCGTCACGGCCATTACTCAATGTTGACCCATGTGCAAGGTCGCATTCATCCAATTCAACCGAACAGAAGCGGAAGAAGAAGAAGCAAAATGTCCAAATTGTGGCATTCGAGGAAATGTTTTCGCCAAAGCCGCAGCTAAAAGTCAAGACCTTTGCCCTTTGTATACTAGAATTGAGTGTGAATATATGTACGTGTGTATTTGTGTGTGTGTGTGTGTGTGTGTGTGTGTGTGTGTGTGTGGCTGAATGCGTGATGACAAACGGCCAACAAAACCAGAGAATAAAGGATTATGAGAGATGTGAAGCGCAGAAAGGTTTGCGATTCCATTTTCTGCTCCACCTCCTTCTTTTACCTCTGCTTATCCTTCTCCTTGGCAACGAAACGTAAACAAGGGCCAAGTTACGCGATTTATATAGTATACACCCGTTACAGTGAACTAATAACAATTTCTGATTATCAGAACACCGAATTTATTTATAATAAACATATATTTATTTATTGAACTGAAGAATGCTCACATGTTAAAACTTAAATTTACTTAAAGTTAGAGTTACATAAGTATCGCAATCCAAGTTTACATTTGACAAAAGGAAACCTAGCGTTAGAAATTAGTGGGAAGAATTGGATAATAAATACTCTCAGTTAATGTCTGAATTGAATTTTATTGTCTATCTTTCCAAAATCGAGTGCTTACTCTTTAGGGTACACTGTATAAACACTTTCATAAAGCCAACATACGTATTTATGTAAAGATGTAACCTATACATTGTATATACATACATACATATATACCAAACACACGCACAAAGCCATGAGAAACGAAAAAAGGTCGACAACGAGCAGGTGAAAGGACGTTTTATAAACTTAGGTAAATTTTCCGCAGGCATTGCTAAATAATTAATAAACTTTTTTTACAACTTTTGTCCATTTGGCTATTCCTTAATTTCACAATTTTCATTTACCGAGCTTTTCCTTCGTAGTTCTTTCGTACTCTTTTCAGTCGCCGCTGCTGGTTAGTTTTTCCTGGTTGCTTTTAACTTAATGAAAATGTTATGAGTCTGTCTACAGTCTGGTGTTGATAAGTCGGATCATTTTTTAAAGCCGGTCACCTTCATTTTTGTTGTCTCTTTCATTTTACACCTGCAATGCTTTCATTCGCATTAAGTGTTACAATTATAATAAACACCTTAATCAGGTTCATGTCGAGAACAAGTTGAACAACCAGCAGCCCAAGCAGATTTATGCTTTCCTTATTTCTCCACCTTTTGTAGATAATATTTGTGATAACCTTAACTACATAAATTATGCGTACTCGAGTATGCACTGTATTTGTGCAAGACAGTGATGAATTAGTGCTGTGCAAAAAGTTGACACTTTCGTCTACATAAACAGAACTTCAACTAGCATTATTTAATTATCAAATTGCAACTATCGATAACAATTATTAGCTTGAGAGCGTTTATCGATAGCAAGGAACGATCGATGTTAAAGCGCTACTTAAAGCAAGGCCACATTGAATGTAATATATGTATGTATGAATATGCAAACGCCTCGGTGGTGTAGATGTGGAGATTTCTATGAAATATCGCTGTTCATGATTGTGCGGGCAGCATAAATCAAATGTGTGGCCGTGCCTAGATATTACACTAATTAATAATACATATTGCTAATTAAATGGCATTCAAGAGAACGCCTTGCGTCAACTCGTCGTCGTTTCTCCTGCCTACTTCAGTGTGGCCAATTTCTCTGCACAATTGTTTGTTTGTATACATATGTATGTATATATGTACATATGTACGATGTGGGTGTGGGGCTGTGTGTAGTTTGGTGTGTGTGTGGGAGAAGGAAGAGGGTAGTCTAATCGCTGTTCGGTCAGGCGAAGTCGGCCGCATTCTAATGGTCATTGGCTGCTCAGTTTTTATGGCCTTCAAGAATTTCCAATTGCGGCGCAGTTAAAACTGTCAGCTGTTGTTCGGGTGATTTGTGTATCCAGCCTGAAGCGTTTGTTGTTCTTCGATGACAATGGCCGACGGGGAGATGGGGGCGTAACCTGCACATTTGCGCTTTAAATGTCGACTTTAAATGGAAGTCGCCTGGATTAATCGATTACATGTTTAATGTGAAGAGCACTGTTTACTTAACATAACAATTCAATTGCCTTTATTGAATTATGTACATAAGTATGTATGTATGAAAGATCGATTGATTTTCAAGGTGAAAAAGGAAGAGCAAGGCCAGGGGGATAACGGATGGGTGGTGGGTAATCTTGCAGTTCAAAGACACACGAAAGTCATGCAAAGTCAAATAAAATTTAGCACGCAAGCAGAGACACAGCTAGCGAACATCTCCCAATTGCCGCCAACTCCCAACAAACATTTATATAAATTTATTGTATTTAAAATGTGCTTTCAGTCGCGCAGCGGTTGAAGGCAACGAATAAAACCCGTTAGCACATATGTATGTATGTTTGTATGTACATACGTATGTATAATCTGAATACACATATACAAATGTATGTACAAAAATATACATACATATGTATGTACTTGTGAGGGGAAAAGGGGGGCAAATTCATACACACATATGTATGTGTCTTGCACGACTTGAAGCCGCCTTTGACTTTGGCTCCGAGTATTTTTTCTTCATTTTCTTTTTATTTTGACTCTTTCGACGCGTGTTTGCGATGCCGAAAATTTATTTGACTTTTTCCTTTTTGCTTTGACGACAACGACGCAGTTGTGAGTTCTTGTCTGTTGTGCGATTGCTACTACTGCGGTTGTTATGTTAAATCTGCATTAAGATTTCATTTGCCAACAGTTCGCATCAACTTTAATATACACACATGCACGCATACATATTTGCTTTTGAAGCTTAGGTGAAAGTAGCAGCGAATTCCTAGAATATCAGATTTGGCGTCTGCCCAAATAACAGCTGTGCACAAATAATGCGCCACCCCCCACCGACACCGCCACCGACACCGCCACATGAATCGTTAATCGATTGTCAAAAGTCCTCTTCGAATGCCAACTTTTGGCACACACACACATCCATATATAGAAGGCATCATGCACTTTCGCCCAATCAACCAACAAATTCGTCTTCGATATAGTAAGCGATAGCGATAGTTTTCAGCACGAACAGATGACGCTGATAAATGCAACAAAAATGCAAAACGATTTAACAAATTTAACTTTATCAATTAAATTGAGAGAACTCATAATATTGTCAAATCCCTTATCAAGTTGATAATTTAAAGAGTATTCAATAAAATTTAATGTGTTTTTTTTCATCTTTTAAATCTAAATTTACATAATTCAATATGAAAATTTCAATATACACATATAAGTGAAATATATAAAATAATACATTCTAATTAAAACTTACACATTTAGTATTGTTAGATTCATTACATTTTTAATAATATTTTTTGTATAAGATTTGATTGAAAGGCAAAACAAACATATTTAATTTAATTTTAATATAAGATTAATCATATGATTAAAACATAGCAATTAATAAACTAATAAAATATTTTTGAATCAATTGAAATGCATAATTGCATTTTTGGGTGTTTCAATTCCAACATTTTTGGCGTCTGCGAATGCTAAATTTGCTTGTGTTTAGATGATATTAGGTAACAATAATGTCGCATGGAAATAAACATTCGTACACTATAGATATATCCTATATACTGTATATAATCTAAGTCTGATTTTGTATATAATTTGGTCTGTATAAAAAGCGATAAAAATGTAATAATTTTGATCGAGATTTTGTTATAGGTCGCGACTAGAAATAAATGTCTAAATTTTTGAATTCTTCAATAAGTAGTCATTGTGTAGATTGTGAAGGTTCGCTGGGTTGAGCTGGGATGTGTTTTTTCTCTATGTTTAAGTACGCGTTTGTCTATAAGTTTGTACCATATGTTTAATTCGATTAGTTTTATTTTCACTTTGTTTTTGTTGCTTTCACTTTAAATGAATACATAGATACATATGTATGCATGTGTATGGCACATACGTAGAGGTGAGTGTTTTTTTTTTTCAAACAGTTGTAAATGTCGATTATATTCTATGTATTCCAAGACAAGAATTCTACAAAACATCTGGTTATAAGAGATATTCATATGTTAATAAATGATAATCATAATAATACTAAGTCTGTGACTAAATTGAATTCAAATTTTCTGATACGTTTAACTGAAGTTGTTGTTGAAAATAATCGCATGACTTTGGAAGCTTGCGACTTAATGACGAAAAAGTATGTTGAAAACGTCATCTACACTCTCAAAGGATGTGACTACACACATACATATTTACTATATATGTACATATATTTAAGATGATGGAGAGGGGAGGAGAGGCGGACTCGTTGTGTGCGCTCGAAATGAATTACGCGATGCTAAACAACAAAAGCAACTACAGCAACAACACCTGACAGCCACTTCAGGTGCGACACCGACTTTGTCCTCAACTTCGGCTTGTTGCACGTTGATTGCTGTTGCTGTTGCCGTTGCCGTTGCCATTGCTGCTGCCAGTTCTGCCGAGCAGCTGTTTGTTGTTGCTGCAGCAACTTAGCATGTGAAAAGCCATTTGCACGCAATGTCATCCGCTCCCTCTCCTCCTCCCCAGACATCATTCTCCATCCTTCATGGTCTTTGCCTCAGCTGTTGTCCGAGGAACAAGCTTTTTCAGCTATTTTTTTAGCTCGCTTTTTGGCTGCATTTTACCTACTTTCTTTTGGCTACATTTATAGCCAAATTATTTCGCAGTAATTTCTGCAGGCAAATTCCAGATTTTAGCTATGTATTTGTTTGGCTGCTGTTTCCATCGTTTCGTTTGTTTCCGCGTTTGCGAAATTTTCTTTTCCTGCCATTTATGCATTACTTTTTTTTGGGGGCTATTTTTCGCGTCTAATTTTCGTGCAATTTAACTGCAATTTGTGTTCCTTCCGCCTACAACATGCGAATTATTCGCAATTTCATTTTGTATGCTGTTCAAAGGCGAAATGAAGAAAAACGAAAGTATATTTCAAAGACAGACGAGCAGCATAAAGCGAATGGAAAGAAATTGGGGATGGGGGTCTGTGGCACAATAGGCAAGGCCAACAGCAGCGACAAATAAATTAAATAAAAAATATGCCTGGCCCGGTTTTTATGCCTTTTTGGCAAGTCGGAAATGAATGATTTAAGGCAGTGGGGGAGTCGACTGCGGGTAAGAGGAAGGAAAGGAAAGGGAAGTCAGGAGTGAAGTGTGTGAGGAGTGTAAAGAGTGTGAAGAGTGCGTGCTGGCGCCCCTCAAGTTGGTATTGCTCAGTGCCTAATCCTTTTTGCACTAATTTATTTACTTGAGTTGCCTTTTCGGCTAAGCGCATAAATCAAATAAGCAAATAAAAATAAATTTCAACTTTTCGCCATCTTGCGTTTTCTTCACTTGACTTTTCTTTTGGCTTTTGGCCGTGATTTTTTCTTGTTCGTTTTTTGTTTTTTCTTTTTTTTGTTCGCCTTGGCTTTAAAATTAATTAAACTAAAAAGTTACGCAAAAATGCCGACAAATTCATTTAAGTCGATCTCGGGCAACTTTCTGCCTCGCCAAGAAGGCATCGGTAATGAAGTCACCGTCTGTCCGGGGGAGGCAAGCGACAATCTTGCACAAAGCCAGCGAAATGGAAACTTTTGAACTTGGAACTTGCCGGCTTTCCACTTTCCACTTTCCGCTTCTCGCGTCCTCATCCCCTTTGTCGGCTCTCCACCCTCGCGTATGCAACAGGAATTTGCATTTAATGATAGTCCAGCCGCCTTGGAACCGTCCAAAGTCTTAAAAATGCCCAACCATTTATATTATGCAGGGCCCCATCAATTTGGCAACTGCACAAAAGCCAATTTGATGCACAAACTGTGAACTCTGCTCCGCATTGAGAAAAACGAAAAAAGGAACACGACCCAAAACCCAGAACCATGATACCAACGCTAACCCTAACTGAACTGAACCGAGTCGAACCACATCGCATTTCTCTTTCTCCGAAAATCCCACTCCACAATTCC
Organism: Drosophila niveifrons; assembly: GCA_035046325.1. NCBI lineage: Eukaryota > Metazoa > Arthropoda > Insecta > Diptera > Drosophilidae > Drosophila > Drosophila niveifrons. Next base: position 12,144,806 of record JAWNOC010000063.1, on the reverse strand, counting down.
ATTTAAATCTATTGTAAACGCAGGTAAGCCTGTAAATATCAGTTACATTCGAATACCCTGTAAACTATGAATCTATAAATGCTGCTTAATATAAAATATTGATTTCGAAACTGAATTTCAAGTTCCACTCTACATTTAAAAATATAATATTAATACTAATTGTAATAAGATAATGTTGATAATTCTCAGGCATGCACAAAAATGCAATAAAATAAAGATAAACACAATCTTTAATATGTGGAGCTACTTAATATTGAATTTATATTCTTTTATAATTTCTATTATTTTATTTTTAGTAAGAAAATGTGATTAATTTAATAACAATATAACAAGAGGAATTCACATCAAGGTAAATTGAATCTTGATTAATTCAAATCCCCAATAGACCCATCGGAAATAAAACGTACAGGGTGCGAACAGCAAATGTCAAACATAAATCCTAGTCAACTCGTAGAGCCACAAAAGAGAGACACTCAAAAGTGGCCAAAGGTATGCTGGCGACGAGTTTGTAATGGATTCCATTACACATATGAACGTCAAATAGTTTATACAAACACTCCTACTCACTCACACACACAGAGAGAAAGAGAGAGAAAGAGAGAGAGAGAGAGAGATACATAGAATACGCACATACAGACGTACAAAGGCAATGATAGAACTCAGTTGTGGACATGTGAAATGTGCTGAAAATACCCAAACAAATTTGAAGCTCATTATCATGCACATTTCAATATCAATTTCCGCACAAGCTCAGAGGCGATAGCAGAGTGGGGAGTGGGCCGTGAGGCGTGGCAAGGGTATCGAGAGACATGAGAAATCCTTTCAGACGTTTTACAAATGTCCTACATTGAGCCTGGCGACAGCCATGCAGGAATTCATTTTGAATGGCACAGCTATTTATGTGCACTGCTAGAAAACTCTGGATCATTCAAAATGTAATTTAAGAATATGTTCTAGCTGATAAAAAGCGATTTCTTAAATTTAATAAATACAAATACTTGAAAAATATTCAAGCCAAAAATGGTAAATTTTATTCAAAAAGAATTCCTGTTTTTTTTTAATTACAATCTTTTTTGTGACAATAGATAAATTATTTATTTTGATATAATGACATAATTATAACATCATTTCTTGGATGGGTCAAGAGGGTCAAAAGGATTAAAAAAAAAAACAAGTAAGGAAGCTACAATCGACTGTTAGACACCCACTACCCAAAAGCAAAAAAGTAAATTCTTAATTTTTTAACACCCCAAATTAACACAACAATACTGAAATTGTATGAGAGGATATATTTATATACAGCTGTGAACTTTGAAATAGCAGTGCGACAGTAAAAAAAAAAAAAATAACAGATATTTGGCATATTCCCTTCTGGTACATTATTTTTGTGAAATCGAATACATAGATAAGAATGAATCAAAAACCCCGTTAGATTTGTTTAGTTTTTCTGTTATTCTCTAATAAGTGCACCATGTTTTGGATGCACTTTGAAATAGCAGTTTTTGATTGTTTTCCACGAAAATACTCGAAATTGTTTTTAATTTTATGAAAAGTGAGTTTAATTCAGATCATTATTGAAATTTATACGACAATACACTATAACTATGAACAAAATTTAATTTTAATGTGTAAAAGATCTTCTTAGCTTAGGAAGGTGAGAAAAACGCATAAGAAAGTTCTGTGTTGCTAAAAATGTTTTACCAAGATGGTTATCAATGACATAAATTATGAATCAAAGTCCAAAAACCGTCAGTGCTCTGCAGTGCTATTATAACTAAATTTTGTCTCAAAGTCGCGTTTATAATAGTATTTTTCTTAAGTCGTAAGCACTGCTAAAACTTCTATCATTTTTATTCGATCGCAACCAAATTTTGCAGCAATCCTTAGAACTATACTTTCATATATACATATGTATATAAAATTCAAAATTCTACTATTTGTAGAGTCGCCTGTTGCACAAAGTTATAATACTCATCTACCCACCCGATGGGTAGCGGGTATAAACACTAAAATCGCAACATTGATTCGCTTAGTGTATTCACTGCTTCTATACACACATTCATATATGCGTTTGGAAATTGGGTTCTGTCAGCTGTTTTAAGCCTTTTTACCATGTGTGCCCGTCTCCGGTCAAGTTCCGGCTTTGATGTGTAGGACAACAAGGACAGCAACAACACGAACATTTGCATAATTCACTGCCAAGGTTCACAAAGTGCTGATTGCTTTCCCCTCTTCACTCTTCACTCTTAACTCACCCTTGAATTGAACACCCAAAGGCACAGCCAATACTCAATTTACTATGCATTTCTTGTGACACACGAAATGAGATTGCTGCCACAACACAGTTTTAAGGCATCAAGAGTAGGCCAGCAAATTAACCAACTTGATGTCACATTCAAAGCAAGACTCGCTAAAGCTGTGGCAAACTAGTTAAAGCCACACAACAATAATACTTTTTGTGTTCTGTTTAACTGATTGACAACACAAACAGTAAGGTAGAGAATTCATTTAATAAATGAGATAAGACCGTCATTTTTATATACGCTACCCTTTGGGTGGAAGGGCATTGTCACTTCGTGCCTACAGAAAATATACGTAACAGAAGCATAAGATGACATCTTTGAAGTGATATTGATCAATAAATAAATAGCCGAGATAAGTCACCAAAATCTCTCCATAAAAGATAGAGCTTCGAGAGCACTTATTGTTGTTACACGTAGATCAAGTTTGTTTTAGATTTTTGTCACGCTGACTATCGGAATATTTTAATAATATCGTAATACCAAAGTATATTCCAGTAGTCGCTTTTATACTTCTTAAATTAACTACTCTATCAATTTAAAAAAAAAAAAAATAATTGAAAAGTAAATAAAAATACTGTCTGGAATTAAACTTTTACTCGAAAGCGAACGAAGTGAGAAGAGTTCAAGCGTTGCAGACACAATCTTTGTGACAGGCAAAAAAGTATGTATATATATATATATATTCTTGATCAGCATCAACATTCGAGAAGGTATATGCCGTCAGTCTATCTGTATGAGCACCTAGATCTAAGACTATATAATAGATAGAGATACCAGTAATATTTTTTGACAGCACTTGTTAAGTTTGTACGAAAATCAAGTTTGTTTTAAATTTTTGAACGCCCACTTCCACGCCCACAAATGGAAAAAAATCGAAATACAAGCGTAATGTAAAAGCAAATTTTCGGTAAATAAAATAATTACTTTAGGATTAATAATTCCTTAAAACGAGAAAGTAATCAGATGAAAATTGTTAAAGTTATTTTAGAAATACTTTTGCATGGCAACAAATCTGATATGTTTAGTACTCAATGGGATATTTGAAATATAGTATTATATCAATATACCAAATATTATTTATTTATTATTTTTATTTATTTATTTTGTAAAAAAACAAGTAGGAAAGCTACAGTGGAGTGTGCTCGACTGTGAGATACCCGCTACCCATTTTGAATAAAAGCAAAATATTGTGGTTTTATTTTCAAAATATACTGAAAAATACTGCAAAATGCTAAAAATATACCGAATTATATAATTGATAAACCGATATAGCGTCACATTCAAAATATACCATAGACGGCATAATATACCAGATTGTCGGCCAAAGCAAATGAGACCCCCCGTAAGTGGACGTTTTAGCCCATACAAAAGTATTTCTTTAAAACCTTCCACAATTTTTATCTGATTGCAACCAAATTTTCAGGAATCATAAATTGTTATTATTATCTACACCAAAATTCACAGCTTTAACTTTAAAATTACGCTTGTTATTCGATTTTTTTGATTTGCGGGGGCGGAAGTGGGCGTGGCAAAAATTTGAAACAAACTTGATCTGCGTGCAAACATAACAAATGCTGTCGAAAAAAATTAGAGCTCTATCTCTTATAGTCTCTGTGATCTAGGTGTTCATACGGACAGACGGACATGGCTAGATCGTCTCGGCTGTTGACGCTGATCAAGAATATATATACTTTATAGGGTCGCAGATGCCTTCTTCTACCTGTTACTTACATTTCCTGCCGGCACAAAGTTATAATACCCTTCTACTCTATGGATAGCGGGTATGCCTATAATTGCAAGAAACTCACAAAATATAAATAACAGGAATACCCTTCAAAATCATTGGAAACGTCATACTTAAAATAATACCTTTTCCATAATTTGTAATAAATTCGTTATTTCCTCATCGTTTAAGCAATTTTATGTTATCCATGTTCCTTTCCAAGTCTGTAGTTTTTAGAATAAAGTAAAGCAAAAAAAAAAACAAAACTAACAACTTTAGCCGCGGCTAAAACTACATATCTAGTAAATTATATCATTAAATTTACAAAGCGACTACCGCAGACTATTTCGTTTTATCTATATTCTTAAACAGATTAGCACTTTTTTATTTTCTTCCATAATATATTTAATTTAATTATTCTAAGATTTCTTTATTAACTACAATAAAACCTTTCCTCTCGGCAAATTATATTTGAAAGCGTAGTCAGTATTTTCAACAATAATATTTTTGACAAAAATTAAAATCGAATCTGGTTAAGTCTCCGACTTCATATAGTATTTAGTATGTAGCAAAGCTTATCATTTAAAAAAAATTCTATTGTAGCAGGGTTACATAAACTCGCTTGTTGATGCTGATGTAAAATGTATATACTTTATAGGATTCTACTTTATATGTAGCTGGAATATTATTCATGATTCGACATTTAGCTGAATTAATGAAAACAGGCATCTCCATGTCAGACTTTTGCAACTAAAATATTTAAATCTGACCTATACGGAGAATATCGTATTCCGCTCTTAGCACCATAACAATAATAACAAAACTCACTCATTGAACAGTAAAAGTAGAAAGAATCAACTTGCTAGTCTTGCTGGTATTTTAAATATATGGTATGACATATTATATAATAGATCCAAGGGATCTCGACGAGATTTGTTAGTGTGCCTTTCAATAGAGTAACGTACACATTTCTTATGATTTAGTCATATAGTATATACACACATATGCATACATTCACTCAAAAAAAAAAACAAAAAAAAAAAAAAAAATTACAATTCCTTAAAAAAAAAAAAATAGTGAAATGTCTTCTCAATTGATAGCAAATCAGAGACTCAACTTCCTCAGCAGTCGATGCAAATTTATTAATTTTAAAATAAGCAATAAATCATCTGGAAACACACTATCCAATAATATTTAATTTCCATTGATAAATTTAATTAATTTAAGATATTCGAATTCATTGTCTGATATAAAAGAGTAAAGAAAAGTTTTTAATTTAAGCACATTGTTAATTGAAAATTGATATGCATTTCTTAAGCTACGTTCTAAATCTTGCCATTTGGACTACTACTTTTATTCTGAACGCATCATTCACTCATGAATAAACAACTTTATATACATACATATGTATATAGATAACATCCTTTGTAGACGAAGATACTGTTAATACATCAGTCGTCTTGGAAACATACGTTTCCTATCCAAAATCAACGACTCTTTAATAATTAAGTACAAGCCATTTATGTTGAAATGAAGTTGTGTGTATTTTCATTGTTTTTTAAACCAATGGTTTGTATTAAGTAAACATTAGCGATACAAAAAAATAATGTTGAGAAATACTTGGAGCTATAAGTGTTAGCATTTTACTCTCATTCAGCAACGACGTGAATCGTTCATATTTGAGTTGTTGTTGTTTTCGTAGTTAGCGGGTGCATGTAAGTATTTGTATTGTGTAGTGTTGTTGTTGTTGTGTGTTGTTTAATTTAAATGTGTGTGTTAATTTTAAATGAAACTCATAAACGCTACACAAGGGACAGCAAGGGGAAACTAGTGGCTCAACTAGCCCTTGAGGCTGGTCATTCCCGCACGCATCACCTCGTCGACGAGCAGCAGATTGCTGGCAATGATGGAGCACGAGTTGAGGATCTGTTTCTTCACAATGTAATTGTCGTAGACACCCAGATCGGTTGGCTTCATCGGCTCACCAGTGGCCAGATCAATGCCAATCAGTTCGGGGCTCAAACGGTCCTCCACCGTGAGCTTAACAATAGTGTCCTGGGCATCGTAGCCGCTGTTAATGGCCAGTGTTTTGGGAATGATCAGTAGGGCATCGGCAAAGGCTTGCACGGCCAGCCGAGCCTTGCCCTTAATCGTGTCCTTGAACTGCGCCAATTCATTGTAGGCGCGCACTTCAAAGGCACCGGCGCCGGGCACCAAAGCTTTGTCTGCGATCGTGTTGTTAATCGCACGCAAGCCATCGCGAATGGCATCCTTGATCTGGGTGATTGTGTGCTTGTTGGGTCCCTTGATTAAAATGGTCACCGACAACGGATTTTTGCAGTCCTCGACGAATGTGAACTTGTTCTCCCCGAGCACATGCTCGTAGACTGTGCCAGCATAACCCAGATGCTCCTCCTGCAGATCATCGAATGAGTTCATGGCAGTGCCACCACAGGCAAGTGCCAAACGTTCCATGTTTCGGCGCTTCGCACGACGCAAAGCAAGAATGCCCTCCTTAGCCAGAGCATCCAATGAGATGGGATCAATGCCCTTCTGGTTGATCAGCACAAAGGACTTGTCGGTGCCATCGCAGACGGCACGCTTCAGTTCGATGACTTTCTTGACACGCTGATCGATGAAATCGCGCTCAGCCCGCACGAACGCTTCGCGCTCCGTGGCTGTCTTGTAGAAGAATCCCGAGTTGACTTCAGCCTTCTCGTATTCGAGTGAAACGTTGGCCGTCAAAATGTAAGCATTCTCCAGGCGCTTGGGCATATCGGGATGACGAGCACCGTGATCCATGACCAAGCCACGTACCAGCTGCGTATCTGTGTCCGTCTTGTGTTGCATCTCCATCAACTCGACCATGTGCAAATCGACGGGCTGCTGCTTCTCATTGGCAATGCACAGCACAGCATCCACGCACACTTCGGTCAACAAATCAGCTAACTGGGGATGCACCTTGGTCCTCAAGCTCGTGTTGGCAATTTCCATTAGATTCTTCTTGTTTATCTCGACGGGCAGCTTAACCTTCTCAAGCACTTCAAGCGCCTTATCGCGTGCCTTCTCAAAGCCCTCAGTCATGATGCGAGGATGCAGACCCTCCGACAAATAGATGTCCGCCTGCTTCAGCAACTCGCCAATCAGTAGCACTGTTGTCGTGGTGCCATCGCCAGTTGAATCATCCTGTGCGGTGCTGGCACGTGCAATCATCGAAGCAGTGGGATGCTGGATTTGCATGTCATGCAGCAGCACATTGCCGTCCTTAGTGATTTTGATGTCACCGGCACCAGAGACCAACCTGCAATACAAATAAATAACATAATTGATATAAATCGCTTCACACTCCTTGCGATAGCATCAACAAGCGTTATCGATTCATCGATGTAGCGAAGCTTCGAGAATGCACAGACTGAATCATGCTCCTTCTTTCTCTATCGTTCTCCCTGTCCCTGTCTACACATAAACAACCATATGGGCACATGTGTGTGTATGTGTGTGGAGCGCACATGACTGGGCTTTTAAGGAAAAACGTTTAGTACAGCATAAAATATGCTGTTATTTTTTCATCAATCAGTTCATTAGACTGGCAGTTTCATTTAGAAAATGCAAATAAAATAATTCAGCTTTCAGCTTACACTGCAAACTTACTATTGCTGTCTCAGTCTCAGCAGATGACGCATGCCGACAAGCGGTCTTAACCTCACTCTTGGGCATTGGTTGCCGCAGCAGATGTCACAAATTGTTTATGAAATGTGCTAGTTTAATAGCATCTGCACATTATGCATTTTCCAACTGTATCATAGCGTCTATAAACTTGCTTTTTAATATAGATTACTTACATTTTGACGGTTCCTTTGGGTCCCAAATTGGTGCGCATCACATCTTGCAAACCTTTCGCCGCACTGATGTTAATGGCCAACGCCTGAGCGGCACGGGCAAATTCAGCCTTTGGGTTTAACAAGCTGATTGAAGCCATTTTCTGTGATTTAGTTCAATAATAAATATTAAAATTATTGAGTACAAATTAAATGCAAGTGCAACACACACGCCGCCGACTTGTTCAAGTAGAATCACAGAACATTCGATAGCGATAATGTGGGTAGTCATTCAAGTCAACGATGTGTGTGCGAATACAAAAGTTATCGATTTCTTATTGTACTATCGTTAGTAAATACATATGTTTCGAAAGCTGATGGTAACTTTTCTTTTATTTTTAATTGATTTTGTATTGTAAATGCTATTTAAAATAATGCAAGTTAGATACAATAAAATGTCGTTCAATAATATATATTTTCGTTATTATAATATTCTCGTGAGCTATCGATTATGATGGACACGGCAACTCACGAAATTATCGAGTGGACAGTCTCAAATAAAAACATGTTTGCATTTCTTGTTATTCGTAATAACATTTAATTAATATATTAAAATCAATGCAGTATTTCCAAAATGATCAAATTCGTATTTTTGTGACAGTGTGTGATTAACTGAAGCTTACTAGTCCGAATTGTGGAATGTGGCTAGGCAAGGAAGTCTCTATTTAAATATTTGTTGAAATTCATTTTGTTGTCTGTTTGATGCGCTATACACACACGTACATATGTATGTATATACATATGTACAAATTTGTATTTATATCATCAAGGAAGGCACCGATACCCCGATACTACGATATCGATAAGCAAACGTAGCTTAGCACGCATCTCTAAACGAAACTAATTTTCGACAATTTTTTTTTTTTTTTTGTTAATTGGGGAGAGAGGAAAAATATCACCTAAAATTCAATCAGTGCAGTGAGTTCCCAAGATAATCAGTGTGCCAAGCAAACATATTGCCAATAGAGAATTTTAGCAAAAGTGGGAGCGTGGTGGGAGCACAATGAGTGTGTTGGCATATCCACGTACAAATGATGAGGAGATTTTTCGACAGTGCACAAAGGATTGTGGCGTTGTGACGGCCACGGAGGACTTTCAGTATTTCGCCTTGCGCTGCATTTTCTGCAGCGAGAAGTTTCTCTACTTCGATGCATTCATCGGCCACATGCAAACTGTGCATCTTGAAGATGCGGCCCATCGCAGCAACAGCAGCTCTGGCTACAGACTGGGCCTGGGGTTGGGATTGGGCTTGGGCCAACCTATGTCCATAGGCCTAGACGATGCTGATGGTGATGGCGACGACGATGATGACGGCAGCGGCCTAGGAGGGCGACATGGTTATGGTAATGGAAGCAGCTTATTGCAACAGTTTGATGAGATTGAAGACTTGACCGATGCGGACACTGCGCTGCTTGAGCCACAAATGGTCATCAAACAGGAGCTGCAAGAGCTAGACAGCAGCGACAATGACAACGACCACGATAATGACAACGAGAACGATGATGATGCCGTAAATGACGATAATCTACTGCCCGCCGATGACACTGATAATGTGGACGACGACAGCGAAGCGATTCTGCCCGAGAGTGATCTCTCTAGAGCCAATATCAGATCCCGCATGAAATTGGCTGGACCACCGCCATACCTGGGACGGCACGGCAGCGGCTCAAATGTGGTAGATGTGAAGAACGAGCCGCTGACAGCCGACGGCGATGATTCGATGGATGAATATGATCACAACTATTTGAATGACAATTCAAATGAGTATCCTGATTACAATCCCAGCAGCTATAATGCAGGACATGGCAACAACAGTGCAGCTGGTGGCGAATCCGATTTTCTCAGCTATGATGAAATGGTAGAGGAATCTCTGCTAGGCGTAAGTTGTCTCTAAGACTCTTTTAATTTGTCTAGCTATTAATCTCTGTTCTTTGCTTTCTGAATGTAGCGCGATCGGGAGCTGACAATGCACATCAAGGATCGCAAGATGATACAATTCCTGATACACTCGTACAAGCGCAATCCCTTTCTGTGGGATCACAGTCATGCCCAGTTCCGGGATCGCGTGAAACGCGCTCGCTTCCTCGACTGGATTGTGCTCGAGTTTAAGAATCGCTTCAACATCTCACTGGCTAAGGATGCGATCACAAGAAAATGGGACAATCTGCGCACTGTTTACAAGCGCGAATGTAATCGTATGGCTCTAGAGAAGACGAACATTAGCACCCTCTGGTATTTCAAGGAGCTGCATTTTCTGAACGAACTTTACAGTTACAACTCGAAAATGTCCGACGCCGTTGTCAAGGTGAGTTCTGTAAGTCAATACGAACCGATCAGTATTTTGGTGTGCCAGACACTGCTATTGGATACTATTTCTTGTTTGTTTGAATTGGAGCTAGAGCTGGAGGTGGATTATATAACTTCACACATATCAACAACAATAGTGGGATTTGGAATTGCAATCAGCGGAGTTTCAAACGTCGAGTATTTTTTATGCCTTACCGATAGGAAGGAAAAATTGCGTTAGTTTTTAATGGATTATTTAATTATATTCGCTTATTACTTATTTTATGTAATATAGAATTGAATTCTTTAGTTTAATGTAAATTCAAGTTTTTTTTTTTTTTACTAACTTTCTGTTATTAAGTTGAGATACGAGTCAACTGCTATTTAATCCACTACCAAATGATGATCTATAGATAACACGTTTTTTAATATATGAGATAAGAGCTGGAAGGTTGCATATTTTATATAGAATAACTATCGACACTTGATCATGCGATAAGTAAAAGAATGGTTTATCAAATTTCCTATTCGATTTGTCTTATGAAAACTTAAATTCAAATAAGCGAACTATAGTATATTGTTAAAACAGTGCTCAGCAAAGGCACAAAACAGTTGTAGATTTACATTGTAATTGTTAAGAAGTGGAACACAGATGCAGATCAAGCTTAGTAGGTATACAAAATGCTTCATTCTTGCTCATTGTCCAACTGACTAATCCTTTAACAAATGGCCCAAGCTATAGCACCTATCGTGCTGCAGTTTGAGCCTAGCATTTGTATTGCGCAATAAGACAGTATTGCATAACTACTCGATACATTGTCTCTAATGCACTTTTGATTTGCTCCCGCACAGGAAACCTCATACAGACGGCGCTTTTCAGCCATATGGAACGATACCTCCACCGCCAAACTGCTCGTTATGGTTAAGCGCTATCAGTGCTTCTACAATCGCTTCGATCCCGACTATCGTAGCAAGGAGCGACGCGGCGAGGGGCTGCAACAAATGGCTATGGAATTGCAGCAGCTCATCGATGTGACCACCATACAAATCTCGAAACGTATCTCTCAGTTGCGCTTTGATTACTCCAAACAGAAGATGGAACGTTTGAATGCCGAGCGCATGGGTCGAAAATTTATACCGAATTACATTTACTACGATCAAATGCACTTTATGGACGATGACATTCCCCCATTTAAGTGCGAACATTGCGGCGAAATAGTGCAAACGTTGCGTGAACTTGATCTGCATATGCTCAGCCATCAACCAAGTCTTGGCGGCAGTTACTATTGCAATGTGTGCAGCATTCAGTTCAACAATGGCGAAGAGTTTGAGAACCACAAGCAACTGCATTTGGGTGCGGGCAACGAAGTCAAATATAATTGCGAGTTGTGCACGGCCAGTTTTCGTGAGAAGTCCAATTACGATGAGCATTTGAGACGCCACAACGATGAGCTATTCCTGCCCACCTTGGCGCTGAATCACAGCATACTCGACAGCGGCAGCGGCGATGCAGATGCTACTGGCGGCGGAGCTACTGATGTTTCGCTGGTGGGCGACGATGACGAACTGTTCGCCGGGGATGGATCGAAGCCATTCCCCTGCGAGGTTTGTCATCGCACGTTTGCCTCGCCGGGACACTTGAATGCGCATCGGGTGGTGCATCAGGATGAGCGAGAGCGTTGCTACAAATGCGATTATCCGCAGTGCAGCAAATCGTTTGTCTCGCGTCACAGTCTCTTCGATCATTTGAAGCAGCACTACAGCAACGAGGAGTTCAAGTGCGACATCTGCGGCAAGAGCTTCAAGTCCACCAAGAATCTACAGAATCACAAACAGATACACGACAAGGTCAAGCGCTACGTTTGCCAAATATGCGGCTCGGCATTTGCCCAAGCCGCTGGCCTCTACCTGCACAAGCGTCGTCACAATCGTCCCAATGGCAGCACCGGCGCCGTTGGTGGTCGCTCCAGTCGCACCACACTGTGAGCCAGCCATCCGCTGATATATAGAGAAAAAGATCAATCAACAGTACTAAGTTATTGCAGCTATGCGTGTTCCCCACCCCTAAGTAATGAATGACACATCCCCAAGCTATGTTTATATTTTGTTGTAACGATTATTATAAGTTTTATTTGAGTTATATACATTTCACACAACGGAGCGTTGATCACACAGCTGTACTTAAGCTTCTAAGTATTTTACAATCAAACAAAAATTGTCCGTAACTAAGCCAAGAACTTTAATATGTAGATATAAACATTACACATACGCACTATATTTACTTATTGTATTCCTCAATGCAATATATGTAAAAACCAAAAGAAAAAACAAAACAAAAAAAAAAGAAAATAAGATATCTGCCGTCTTGCTCGACAGCAGCTGAACGGCTCATTTTGGTGGAAAAAAAAAACGAAAGAGATAAAAGGCGTAACTTTAGTTAACAGTTTAGATTACGATTATGAGTTTAAAGACAAAACAAAACAGAATAATACCCCACAAAATGTGCTTCATTGACATTGAGGCAAACACATTCACATTCCAATTCCACAACACTAGTTAAATGATTAATAAGTGTCAAAAGAAAACGAAACAAGTATTTCTTACAAGTATTCTCTATTGTACAACTACAAACTACGAAAGAAACAAAAACAAATATGTATGCATATTAACTATATATTTATTTAAATACGCAAAGTGCGACGTAGTAAGGCGAATCATGCGCAGGGCCATCAAACTGAAATAACAAACAAAAATAATTATATTAATTATAATAACAAGAGTAACAGCGTAACAGCAAGAATATCAAGGAAAGTTACTAAGCTCTGCACTTTGAATAATAATAACGCAGCTGTAAAACATACATAACAACACAACACACATCAATGTTAGATTTAATTTACAAATAACATAAACGACTGAATCTGAAAAATACATTTACTTACACCCACACAACAAACACATACAAGCAAACTGTAGCAAACAAGCTATAAATGATAAATAGTATAAACATGAAACCTTCCTTCACGAGTGCGGCAGACTTGTTAAACCAATTGCTTCTATAGCATCTAATTCAACTTGAATTACTATATGATAAAATGTAAACATAGTACTATGGCTGATTTTTAATTTAATCCATTTTGTTTTGTTCATATTTTGTACTTATTATTGCATCACTGCATATACTAAATGCCTGTTATTGTATTTAAAGCTTATTTCTGCAATTTGTGAATGAACATAGCCAAGCAGAAAGTGGCTGAAAAGCATCATATCGAAGTGCAACAAATCTCAATTGCTCTCATATTCAAAAGTTTTCCGCAAAGCTTTTTGCATTTCAAAACCCATTGATCGTTACCGCTTCCGTAAATGTAAATAGTTTTGAGTTGTGCGCATTTCTGTCCGTTTATTGCCAATCGATAACGATAAACAGATATGTTTGTATATGAAGTCGACGAATGCAAAAAGAGAGTAGGAGAGAGTAAACACGTACCCACACATACAAATACACCACATACAATGTATAAGTTCATCATTATGAAGAATGATGCACATTTTTTATAAGCAAACAAATTCACCTTAGTTGTAAGTTCATTTAGCACAATTGACAACAAAAAGTTAAGTCTACGGCAGCATACAAATATATACAACAATTACATACAAGCACATGTAAATGACTGCAGTAGCTCCATACTAAACTTAAGTATTTGATAACAATTCGCTTACTCATTATGCTTTAAGAAATTAACTTAACACACACGCAAGTGGTGAACTTATCGTGCGTGTGTGTTTGATAGGAATCTTGTGTATTTCGTCGTATTCAATTCATGTTTTCAACAATAACAAACAATTGTGAAATAGTTAACAACAGATCTAAGAAACAAATTTATACGTGAAAATATAATCGCATCAAATTCGTCGTAAGAGGCCGTAACAAAGTGCGCTTCCGTAAGCTACTAATAAAGAAAATAGAAACCCTATAGACACAACAAGTCTAAACAAAAAAGCAAATACAAAATTTGCAAAAATTAATATTAATATAGCATACATACTATGTATATTAATAAAAGAAGGTAAAATCGAACAAACAAACAATTGCAATATGAAAACAAGAATGAAATCTTCGGCACGCCGAATATTCAATACCCTTGCAGAATAATTACAAATAAAAGGAAATCTCAAGATCGATCAGTATTGAATTTCCAAGCAACTCGATCATTTCTATATGCTAAAGTAGTCCGATTTTATACAAACTAATACGAATAATTTGTAGTAGATTAAAAATACAAATTGAGGAATTGACCGCAATCATTCCATTGGCAAGAACATATGTACATCTACATATGTACATATGCTATGAAATACGCGTGGGCATAGTTGGCATACAACATACATACATATAACTTGCAAATAGCGAGGGTATAAAAAGCGCGCACAGAGATTATCATTAGAGCCAAACTCCACAACATGTAAATTTCAATGAAATAAAAAGAAAATAAATTTACAATTTTATTTAATCACGCTGTCGTTTAATTTAGAATGAACTACATATACATATATATACAAATAAGACTAAGAATGTACTTGATATTTGGTTTAATAACTTGGTAACCTACTAGCAATAAATATAAAGATATTTTTTGGAGTATAAGTCGAGTGTTTATTGAATGACGAATAGGCTGTTGAATAGACGCGGTAAGTAGCTTATCAGCAGCAAAAGGCGTTTCAAGAACCTTACCATTAATTTCCCGGACTGTGGGACAACGCGTGGTATTAGTAATACTTTACGCGATAAACCCCAGTGAAGTTTTTGTTGATTGGGGTGCTGAGTTGATAAAGATGACGAAAGCATTAGAGATAGCATTTAATACGCTCGTTTGTTTATTTGAAAAGTCTAGACTCAACCAGGCTACGCTCCCCTACTCTAATAAATTGATCAAGTTGATCAGGCTTGCTAAGCAGTGCACGGCCTAATCTGCAGGCAGGCAAAGCAGTGTACACTGCTTGTTTATAGTTTTACCTGTGACCCCCGCATTTAGTATTTGTTTTAGGCTACGTTTCGCACTAACACGTCAATCAGAAGTGACCAAATTTTGTTGTTATTCATTTGCGTCTGCCGTCTGGGCAATTAGCAAATCTAAATATTATCGGACTTTGAGTGTCTACATATATGTATGTATGTTTTGCCAACATTTTTGATTAGCGAAAGCAAGCAGCACCTCCCAACACAACCCATCCCCATCCCACTCAGCATGACGCGTTGTTTTTGCGTTCTGGCACGCTCTAGAGATAGAGATACTACGTACGCAACTACGTAGAAAGATCTGTTTATGTCACAGTCAATATTCGCTATAAGTGCATGAAAACCGAATTGAATCTCATTTATTTGCCAAAACTGCCAATCGCTTGGCTTTGCATACAACTTACTGCGGTACTGCAACCAACTAAGAGTTAGCGCCTAAAATACAACGGCTAGTTGGCAGCTTACAATCGATGAACAGCATTTCAATCGTTCCAATTTAAATGCCGTAAATACTCGCTTTCCGCAAAAGAATCAAAATGATTATTTGCATTGAACCTTTTTTTATGTTTCTGCATGACCGTCGTTGCACATAATCGATCTTCACTGTATGCTCGAATGTAAAGGTGTGTGTGTGTGTGTGTTTGCCAAATAACCAGCCATAGCTACAGCGCCTAGATATGAAACAGAAAATGGCAATGTGATTGGCGCGTGCTCATTTCGCATTTGACGATACGCATAAAGCTCTCTGTCAATGTCTGTTGGGCTTATTTTTAGCGATACCACGAATTTCAAAATGCTGGTAAACACATTAATCAGAATTCAGGCAGAATGAACCGATAAGATTGCAATAAATGAAAGTCGATGATTTGATTATTGTTGTTGTTCGATTTGCTTTTTTTGCGATTTTTTTTTTATTTATTTATATTTTTTAATGTTACTCATGGGCAGGTTTGACCAGCATTAACAAATTTTTATATATTTAGCCAACGGCTCTCATACAATGTATATTAAACAACAAAACAAAACCAAAACAAGAGTTGAGCATTGTTGTGGGGACTTTCTGACTGCTCGAAGTGCTGGGCTTTGCTTCGTGACACGACGACACTGCGCCACTGTCACGGCCACGATCATTATCACCAGTCACCCGTTACCAGTCAATTACAAAAATCCTCGACTGACTAGATGGAAACACTAAATGAGGTCGCCATGCTCGTTCACTTTGATGATCCGCACGCGCGCATTCCGCTTCGCCAGCAATTGCTCAATGTCCATGCTGCTGCTGCCGCTGCTGGTGCTGCTGCTGTCCTCGTTGGCGAAAAGTCCGAGATTATCCTTGATCAGATGATCGACGGCACAACCATCGCACTGCAAGATGACGACCCCACTATTGAACGCCTCTTCGCTGATGATTTTCGTATTGCGCGTGTTGCACAGCTTACACAGATACACTAGTTCCATGCGGCGTTGCATGCGTCGAAAGCGCTTCAACGTTGTGGGCGACAACGAGCCCGATGGCTTAGCTCCTCCGCCCGCATTTCCGCCAATGGCCGGAATGGCCGTAAAGCGACAAGCATCGAGTATGGAGCGTGGTATTGAGAGCGGTGGCGTACGCAACGCATCCTTCAGCGCTTGCTCCGCATCGGCATCGGGCAGCGGCACCGTCGCCGGCTGCTGTGTGGCATTGATGATGGCGTTCTGGCCATTCTGACGGAGATAGTTTAGCGTACGCGACGTGAATATATTACGCAATGCATTCATTTTACATCCGCATAATGATGATCAAATCTTGGGTTACGGATATGTATGTGCGCTTGTTTCTGTTGCAAGTGCACAAACACACACAACAAAATTGAACCGCACGTGCGAATTTTTGGGAACTTACTAACAAACAAAAAATATCGTGTTTACAACTACGTTGTACGCAGTTCACTCCTGCCACCGACAGCACTGTTCCTATGAACTGCTTCGCTCAGATTTGTGTTCAATTGAACTGGAACAATCGAGCGTAAAAACTACTCAACATGTTGAGTTGTTTGTAAACAATTGTCATCGATTTACAGTATTATATGTAAATACATACACAGTATAATTATAGAAGAGCATTTACCATTCCCGTTCCGTTTTAATAATTAAATATTATTTAGTAAACTCATATTTAATAACAATTTAATGTATATTCTGAAATGCTGTATAAGAATTCATTTTCAATAGTATGTAAATGTATGCACGCATACATATATCATCATCATCATCATTTTAGCATTTGGAAGTTCCATTTTTATTGAAAAATACGAAGCATAATTAAAAAGAAATGCATTTAAAATGTAAACAAATATGTAGTCATTTATTTATGTGTAAATACGATAACAAATTGGCAGCTATCGAACTAGTCGCCGACAAGCCAATCGGTAGTCGATTGCCCAACCGAACCGGCAACAAGTGAGAAAACAGGCAAAGCAAATGCCATAATTATGTACAAACTACGCTTACTGTGTCAGCTTCAGCACAGCTGCGTTAGAGGATTGCCCCCACATCGATTCCTTGCAGGCCCACACAAGCGACGCCCTCAACTAGGTGTCGTGCAATCGAATCAGCTGGAACAACTGAAGTCAGAATATTTCGAGAGAAGCGAAGCTCTTAACAACGCGGAATGGCAGCACGTGAGGAATACACTAAGTAGCAGCAACAAATATATCAGCACACACAATGTGGATGCCGTCATACTGGGCATGTGCGCCAGCGGCGAACAGTTGTCGCTAGCTAAGAGCTATCTTCGCTATCTGGAGACCAGCGAAATCACACCCAATGCGGCGACATTAGGCCGCCTGTTGCGCGTTTACCATGCTGCCCACCAGCTGCGTGTGCTTAGCGATAAGGAGCAGTCGGAGATTATGCAGATCTGTGATAGGCTGCAAGGCAGCCATGAGATCCTCGACGCCAGTAGCTGTGAAAATTTGATTCATGGTCTGGTGGCTACCACGGAGCATTGGGAACGTGCTGTGCACTTTCTGCAGATGATGAAGGTGACGAGCACACCCACTGTGTCGGCCTATAGCGCCGTGGCTGCCAAGGCGTTCACTTCCTCAAAGCCGGAGCTCGCTTGGCGATTGCTGGAGGAGATGTTAGAGCAGCGCAAGCTGCCCAAATGCGAGGTGTATTTGGCGCAGTTGAAGAGCAGTGCAGGCGATGTGGCAGGCTTCGCGCTCCAAGTGGATCGGCTGTTGCAGTTTCTGGGCAAGCATAGCATTCTCATCAGTGATAAAGTGGCACAACAACTGCTCAATCTCGCCCAGCAGATGCCGCAACAGCTGCAGGTGACGTCGACGCACTTGGAGCGCCTGGGGAAATGCGCCGCTTGCCAACAACACTTGGAACATGTGGCTATCAGCGAGGCAGAGTTTTCCAGTCTGCGCGATGCGTTTCTGGACAAGGTGCTCATACGCAACGATGTATTCCAGAAATCCACGCCTGCTGAAGTGGAGCGCTTCAAGCGCTATGTGGAGCAAACGGCGCCCTACGATTGTGTCATCGATGGTTTGAACGTTGCCTATTCCACGGGCAACAAAAAGCCACCACAGCAGCTGGCGCAACTCTTGGCCACAGTGGTGCGGTATTTCAAGGAACGACGGAAGCGTGTCTTGGTGCTGGGCCGACAGCATATGCGCAATTGGTCCAAGCCAGCCATGCAATACATCCAAAGCAATGCCTGCGTCTTTCTCACCAGCGATATGCAAGTGTTTGCCCTATGTTGCCTAGGAATTTATCCATTAATCTCTGCCGTTCTCTTGCAGCTCACAAGACGATCCGTTCTTGCTGTACGCCACACTGCAAAGTGGTCAGGACACTGACTTCTTCTCGCGCGATCTGATGCGCAGTCATGCCTTTCTGCTGGGCAACGAGTTAAAGTACACTTTTCGTCGCTGGCAACAGGAGCATCAATACTCGCTAGCTACCCAAACGCAGCCCATGGGAAAGATTGTGGTAAAGGAGCCTATACGGTATCTGCTTAGTGCCCATAAGCTGGACAAGGGTGTGTGGCATGTACCGTGCATTGAGAACTACACGGCCAATCCCAGCGATCGCTTTGAAGTGCCGCAGAAATGGCTCTGCGTCAAGCTTGCTGAAACCCACTAAATAAGCACTGATTTGGATTTTACATTTACTGTTTTGCGTGTTTTTGTTTGAGGATAAAGAAAGCGGAAAACTACAAAAAAAAACAAAAATCATTAGGAAAGGGATTTGGATTCACTCGCAGTCGAGACGCGAACACTTGTGGAAGGCATCGTAGTTGAATGTGGACAATCGCTTGCGACGCTGCTCATTTCGTATCTTCTTTCTGGCAGCGCACATCAGACGCTCCTTTATGTAGTTGTCCATCTTAAAGTCCATGTCAGCGGATTGCGACTGCGTTGAAGGAGCTGTTGCTGCAGTCGTTACTGCTGCTGTCGATTTGGCGACATCATTGGCAGACTCGCTTGTGGCGGCCGTGTCCAGCGCTTTAATGATCAGACTGAGCAACGCATGGGCCAAGCGATGGCACACATCGTACTCGATGGCATCCTGACTGGTATAGTAAATGGCCGATTGCGATGTGGGCTGCACCCCAATGGCTAGCAGTATGTTGCAGAAGATGCCCCGTTGCATGCGTGCATATGGATCGACCAGTTGCGGCGGTATTCGCATAGTTGTCGCCAGATGGGCGATGAACTTGGCAAACTTCTTGATCAGCACATTCAGATATTGGGTGCGACACTGACGCTCCATCTTTGTGAGCATGTTATAGTAGAGCTCTTGCTTGCGCTTTAGGAAATCCTCCTTGCGGCGCTCCTTTCGTTTCGTGTTCTTGAGCACATCCTCGAGTTGTCTAAATTGGAATAGTCCCAATTACTAATTGCATTTAATTTGGAGCGAGCAAATAGAGAATATGTTTAAAATTGTGAATCATAAGAATGTGCATTTTATTTGGTTAAGCTCAGACACAAACGGATGCATCTATTTGAACTCATGCTTATCGAAGACACGAACCAATTCTAAACACTTACTCGGTTGTGATGGCATTATATTTGCCCAGCATGCGCTTAATGCGCTTCGCCCGCAACTTGGGATCGTAATAGTCCTTGAACTGTTCGTAATTGGCCTCCAAGGTGAGACGCTTAGGCTGCGAAAGTGCCACATCATAGGCACGTGCCTTGGGCGGCAGGGCCGGCTGGTAGGCCATGCGTTGCACATATGACTGCAACTTGGACGCATTTTCCTCCTGCCGCTTCTTGCGATTCTCTGGGCTGCAGTAGTCGGGATCCTCTTCCTCCTCCTCTTCGGTCGATGATGTGGGCAGCGCCTCGTCCCAATCGGATACATTTGAACTGGCCATTGTAATTGCAACGCGCTAAATTTTTCAACCACAATTTTATACACAACTGAAAAAAAACGTATACGAGTCGAATGAAAAAAAAATTATTCTTTATAGATTTATAATAAACTATAAGAGAGAACTGGAAATTTTAAGTTTCTATGACGAACGACAAATTAATACTGAGCTCTTCGTTAGCTTTAGTTTAGGCAGTACAAGTTGAAAAGTCAAAGGCAACTTGGATTTCGAGAAATAAATCCCAAATTGTAAATATGAAAGTGAATCTGACGCCATCTGTTGTTAAGCAGCAGAAGCTATTAGGGGACATAGTAATCAGAAAATAAACATTGCTTATCGCTCTGAGAGGAAATAAAAACATCTCTTGTTTTGTAACAGATCTAAATTTATTCTATAATTTGTTATATAGTGTATGTATAATTAGATTTACATAAAATCAATGAAGTTAACACTCGTTTTGCACCGAACGCTCCAGGGTGAAGGTGTATTCATCTGCAAGGCCATCAATAGACATTTGACGGGTTAAGAGCGCCAATATGTGATCGATTTGCGACTGTGTACCATTAAAGCCATCCTTACTCGACAACTGGGGCGACAGCTCGAATGGTATGTCCTGAAGATAGTTTACTGGTCCGTTTTGTGCTGCACCTGGTTTGGGACCAAGCGCAGGTGCTGGCGGGTATGGCATGGGCCCAAATGCTGAATGTGGCATGGGTGGATACATCATGCCGCCGCCAATGGGAGAGGTGATGGGTTCGGCGTCAGTTTTGCGTTCCACAAATATGAAATCATCACCGTTGCTTTGTCTGGGCGCATCCGATGGGCCCTGTATGACCTCCTCAGTGGGTGTCTCAGCTGGCTTGCGTTTGCCAAAAATCGAAAACATTGTTGGCTTTAACACTGATTCTTTGCACTGAATTTGTCTTCACAATTTAATTTCAATTAATTGCCAAATATGTGCGCAGTAAGTAGGTTTTGTTGTGTTTATATGTTCTTCACCGAATGTTTTTCGTTTATCGATTGTACAAATATCAACAGTGCAAGCAGCTTAAAAGTGTGCCCCAATCGCGATTGCAAAATACTGAGCGCTGTCTGCGGTATGTTTTGAAAAGGGATGTGCGGTCACACTGCGACAAATACAACGCTGTGATTGGTTTTGGTTCCAACTTCAAGCTAAAACAAATTTGGTTGGTGTGTTAACGAGAAAAGGAGAAAACGAAAAAACGCTAGCAAGATGTCAAAGGCTGATCAGGATCCAATTGGTTCGCTGAGCATAATGGAGGTGCGTATCAACCGCCTACAATCGCGCGTTTTCTCTGCGTCACTTTCGGGATGCAGAGAACCAGAGAGATTCCGCAGATTTCAGCAGATACAGAAACAGACACAAAATGAATTAAATTGAACTGTGCTTTCCCCTTCCACCTCACCCATGTAGCAAATTAAGATATTGATCAAGCCGCCGCCAAACGAGGACGAGAAACTGGTGCAGCGAAGCGGCAACACAAAGCATCCATATTATAGGCGTCCGGGACGCGGACATAACCATGATTTGTGTGATGCTTGCGAGGAAGGCGGCAATCTATTGTGCTGCGATCGCTGCCCCTCCAGTTTTCACCTGCAATGCCAGTAAGTGTCTAGATCATCCAATTGCTGCGCAGCCTAAAATCGCCATATCGATCTATTACAGCGATCCACCATTGAGTGAGGAGGACATACCAAGTGGCCAGTGGTTGTGTCACAGTTGTCGCATGGCTAAAGTGTCGCAGCCGGCCTGCTCCTCCAAAGCCAGCTCGGTGGAGCGAGTGCCATCGGCAGGCAGTGGATCGCGCGCAAATACGCCCTCATCCGGTGAACTGGAGTCCATTCCGCTCAAGATCCGCAACTTGCGCAAGCGCAGCAATAGCGAACGCAACAGCACCGAGAAGCTGCTGTCCAAGATGCCGCTGGCCATACAGCGTGCCCTCGATCCCAATAGGAAACCGACGCCATTGGACGATGTCATACGCGCCGCTAGCATGCTGAATCCGCAGCAATTCTCGTTGCCACCAGAACTGGAGCTGCACACACAGTTCCCGGGCAATGGTAAAGTGCAGCCGGTGCAACAACCACAAGGTGGTGGCGCTGCCAGTAGCGGTGGCGGAGGCACTGGCAACGGTGGACATGGCAACGGGGGACATCGCAGCAAACCTGGCAATCAGCGACGCAACTCGAAGCCGTTCGAATTGGACTCCCAAGGGCTGGTCCCATTGCCCGCCAAAACCTGCTTCTATTGTACACGCAGCTGCAAGCGTGCGCCACTCATATCGTGCGACTATTGTCCGCTGTATTATCATCAGGATTGCCTCGATCCGCCGTTGACCGCTTTGCCCGCTGGCCTGTGGATGTGCCCCAATCATGTCGAGAATTTTATTGTAAGTTCCACTTCACTAGATCCGAGTGCAAGCAGTAAATGCGCTACCGTGTTAATTGCAAGTATTTCGTCTACATTTAGGATGCCAACATGACCAGCAGCATTTCAGCGACGGAGCGCGTGCGCTTGTGGAATCGCTTCCATCAGCCGCTGGACCATGAGAATGTCAAAATGGAGTTCTTTCGTCGTGTCAACACACAGCATCCGCCGTTCCGCGTCAAGCTAGATATGCGCAGTCGTGCCCACATAGAGGTCCCATCCATAGTGCGCTATCATTACGAGCATCCGCCGGCGCTGTTGCCATCGATGCGTCAAACACTGCGCTATGATCGCGTCAAGCGACGCAAACAATTGCCCACGGCTGTCGAGGATATCTCGAAGGAGAGCGTCACCGAATCGCTGCTCAAGGATCTGGAAGCATTGCGCTGCGCACGAGCCAAATTTCGTGAGATTCAACGCGAATATGGCACCAATGTGGACTTGGATGGCGATGCAAATTTAAGCGACAGTGATGCTGATGCCGACGCTGATGCTGATGGTCAAAGTAATGGAAATGTTGCCGCTCCTGCCACAGTCAATGCGGCCACCAACAAGACGGAGGCGGATGAGCACATGGCTAGCGAACAGAATGATTGCCCCATGCAAACTGCAGATGCCCTTGAGCCGACACAAAAACCCAAAAACAATTGCAGCAATTTGGAACTGAGTTACGAGGAGGATGAAGACGATTGCAAGGCATCATCATCAGCGGGTATCATTGACGCCGATCTCTGTCATTTGGATGTCGATATCATTAAGCAGTTGGCCCATCAGCGCTTGCAGCAGCTAGTTGTCGAGCATCCCGAGATTGTTACACAGTACAAGAATCGAACAGCAGCGCGACGTTTGCGTCAGTTGGCGACGGCAACGACGACGACAGCCACTGCGAATGGCAATCCACAATGTACAGCACTGCAAGGTGATCTGGCGCCAGAGGATATGCGTCGCTTCTCGCTGCTCTTCACCAGCGAGACATCCTCAATACTGGCACAAAAGAACAGCAATGGTGCCGACGAAGATCCCATGATGGCACTGCATCCAGCGCTCGCCACAGCTGCGGCCATTGCGGCCGCCGATGCCGCTGCCGAGAATTATGTGCCGCGCCAGCGCAGCGACACAGAGAAAGCCTATGAGCTGGCCACGCGTTTGCAGCTGAAGCTGCTGCAGTGCAAAGTGCGAGCGCGTGCAGTGCTCACGCCACTGGGTGATATGCTGGAGGACAGCCGCTGGTTCAGCCCACTGGGCTTGGAGCAGTCCCTGTTTATGCGCTATCGATCCCTTTACATTGGCTACGGCGGACACTATACGCCATCGACAACGTTGGCCCACACAGAAACTGTTGATCTGTCGGCTATTGGATATTGTGCACGCATATCGCCGCAGCATGCCATCATCTTTTATGATGAGTTCTCCAAATCGTTTGAGCTGATCAATTACTCCGAATTTGGCACCGAGGTTAATGGGCAGTTGTACACATGCGATTTAACGGAGTACGCGCCAACACATGGCGGTAAGCGGATGCGTGCCGATGATGCGGAGCTCAAGCGGCGAGTTGATGATCTGCTTGACAAGCGGCGAAACATTCAGCGCCAGTATGAGCCCAAGCGGGAAACGCACAACAAGTAAGCATATATCAAATATTTTCAAAAATGCCACCAAATATTGGTCATGTGTATGTTATCGATAACTTAGCAGTGCATGGTCACTCTAACTGCAATGCAATTTTATCCACTCTGCAGATTGGCGCCAATTGTAAAACCAGCCTGCCGCTGCCAAATTGCACCCAATGCTCCAATCGTGCCTGGCGCCTGGGAGGGATCTGCAGTGCTTGCCCATGGTAGCCTGTTGCGCTTCGGGTGCCTAGCTTTTGTTTTCTCTGTGCCGCCAATCGATGTGATGAATTTGCGAGTCAGCAATGCTATGTGAATGCAGAAGGAAGCAGGAGTATCAGAACTAAGGAATCCAAGGAGGAAGCACCAATCTCAGTGAATGCGGCACAATCAGCGGCATCTCCATACAAACAGGAGGAAAGCAAAATTCCAACACACCCAGTCCCCTCCCCCTGCCCGTAGAGTTAAGGACGCGCTCTCAGAACGCCTGGCGTCAAATGAAAAGAGAGAGCGAGCGTGAGTGAGTGAGAGAGAGCGAATGCGAACCCACATTACTATTTTGAGTTATATGGAACATTTTTTTATTACATATTTTTTAATTTCTAAAGGTATCCACATTTAAATCCCCGTTTCTTTCTCATTCGTCTGTAGATATACAATACATTAATTACAAATAAAAAGAGCATAACAAATAAATTTGGAATATTTCATTTGAATATTTTTCAGTATGTGTGTACAAAAACAAATAAATTATTTTAGGCAAAAATGTGTACAATAAGATTACTGAGAATTTGAAATCAAACTAGCAGAGTGCTTGCGTAGGTGAGCGAGATAGAGAGAAAGAAGGGGAGAAATAGAAGATTAAGCGGTGCTTTACATCTAAATGGGTAAGGCATAAATGGGAAGTAGGAGGAGTTGGAGGTGGGTAGTGTAAGTGTATATAAGTTATATATGTACAACAGCATGTGGGCTACTCCGATTAGCCCAGAAATACAATTAGAGAATGCGCATATTGCATTAAGTAGTAAGTACGGCTACAAAAAGTGAACTATTGATTATATAATGGCGACTGCTCCTCCTCGACGAGATTCATTCGTGCACTAGGATGCTGTATCATTGACTGGTGGCTCCTCCACGTCCGCGTCCACTTGTTGCTGCTGACTGGCTGTCTTGGCTGCATTGCGGCTGGCACGCGAACGTTCCCATTCGAGTTTATGCTTCCGCTTCGTGTGATGATACATATTCGATTTGGAACGAAATTCCGTGGGACAAAAGGCGCAGGTGTGCAACTTGACGCCCGTATGCGTGGCAAAGTGCTCCTGAATAAACAATAAATAAATATTCAATTCGCAAAGGGGATTTAGAATTGAGCGTCGCATTGTTTACCTCCAGGTATCGCTTCATTTTGAATGATTTACCGCACACATCGCAGGCGTATTTGGCTTTGCTGAGACAGCGATGATTGCGTCCGGACAGCTCGCCACAGCTGCCGCAAATCGGCAGCTCCAGGATGGCGCTGGACGTCGGCGTGCCGCTGTGCTTGTTGTGCAGGTGATTGTTGAGTGCCCGTTGATTGCGCAGACCCTGGCCACAAATGTTGCACGTATACGACTCAGTTGCTGCAGCAGCGGCTGTCATGCTACGGAAAAAAGCAATCATCATTTATTTGTCAAGTCGTTTTCCGATTATTTTGGATTGAAGCGCTTAACATACCTGCTTTGGCTGTTTAATCCCACAGCTGCAGCGACTGCTGTGCTGCTGCTGCTGTTAACGGCTGCCATTGCACTAAGCAGCTGCTCCTGCTGCTGCATGAGACTTTGTTGTTGTTGTGCTGCCACAACGGCCGCCACAGCATTATAGTTGGCCAGCATCAGTTCGTTCTCCTTGCACGTCGTCAATTGCTGCTGCTGCTGCATCTGCTCAGTCTTCAGGCGTTTCCCATGCAAATCAACTGCTGTTGTTGCATCATTGCTGCTGTCTTCGCTGGCGCTGTGGTTGCGAACCGTGTGCTGCACCTTTTTGGGTGAATGCGTTTTGCGACGACTGGCGCGCGTCAAGCGCTTAATGGGCGACGATGAAGTCTTTGCCACTGTTAGGTTGATTGCCTCCATTGGTTCGCTCTTCACAATGACAACGCTGTCTGAATTGCACTCAAGAGATGGTGAAGCGGGGGCTGGCATTGCTGAGACTGGCGCTGGTGGCATTAGGGCTGATGCAGGCGCATTGGGAATCGGTATTCGTAATTCGCTCAAGTCTAGTTCATTCGTCACCAGCATTGCCGCATCGGCAAACTTATCGGCCTCGCCATTGACACTTCTTTGAACTTGAATGTTATTGTTGCTACTGCTGATCTTAGCTGCATCGCGTTCGGCACGCGCCTTTTGCCATTGCGTCGTGTGCTTAGTCTTCACATGCGTATACATATTGGAGCGACAGCGGAACGCTGTGTTGCAATAGGCGCAGGCAATTGGTCGATCTCCGGTGTGTGTTGCCACATGCTCCTCCAGATAGCGTCTCATCTTGAAGGACTTGTCGCAAAACATGCACGGAAACTTGTGAGCCGCGGCCGCTGCTGCAGCTACCGCCGCCTTGAACTCATCTGCATCGACATCAAGTTCGGGTTCTGCTTCCGTGCCTGGCTCTTGTTTAAAGTCCAGGATGACTGATGTTTGCAGTTCGACATCGCCACCCACATCCTCAGACCAGTTGACATCGCAGTCGATTTCAAGAAACTGACTGCAAAGCGTTGTTTGCTTGTGCTCCACCAGCTTCCAAAAGTTATGAAAGCTCTCCAGTTGGGCGCAGCAATCGGTGCAAATGGACGTGGAAATGGCATCGTCGCGGGACAGCTGCGTATGAACATGAGGTTGAGGTTAGATAGGGGATACAACTAAGATCTGATTGTAATTCACACTTACACAGAGATACAAATGCGTCGATATCAATTGAACCAAATAGTTTTCCGGTATTGTTGAATTTTTGTCGTTGTTGCTGTTGCCGTTGCTCTCGTTGTCGGCGGCAGCGGCGCCAGCGAACAGCAGTACGGCATTCTGCTCGTCTAATGTGTTCAAGCACAAGCGACAAATCATTGCGTTCGGCGTCACTTTAAATTGGGCAACATTAGCACTGCTTTTTTGATATTTATTTTCAATTTATTGTATTTATTTCCAAAGTTGCGGATGGGATCTAGAGCTGGCAGAGCAATCGATGTCGTCGTTGCTGCTCAGCATATCGATTATTCACGCACCTCTATCGTCAGCTATCGATATCAAATCGCATCACGTAAAGCTGTCTTATAAAAATAGTGCAACGTTTGCGTTTGACTTAATTTTAATTATTTGCTATCTGATGTTAGAAAATAGTTTTTATATATGTCTAATTACCATTTTCATTAATATCGATTTATTGCAACAGCTGATCTCATCGATAGACGTTCAACGATATTCTGTTACTTTTCACAATATGCAACTTGTTTGCTGCTTTTACTGGTTTTTACTAATACAAAAATATATAAAGGGCCCTATGACATACTATATTGTATGGGAAAAACAATTGTTATCAGTTCACCACTCACAGACAACACTTCGTAGTGGTAATTGTTGTTAACCACCACCAAAGCTGTGGTCTGAAACGGCACATTGATGCAGTTGAATTTAAAATTTGGAAACATGGCCAGTCCCGATACCAGGTCGTAACCCTCCGTCAATTTTTCGGTCCACACGGAAACCGTATCAAAATGGAGACCCTCGCGCAAGCACAATTCGACCGCTTCCTTAAGACTGCGAAACGTGTTGAGCGTGATAATTGCCGAGGGTCGATCGCCAAAATAGATTTGGGGGAAGTCCAAGACGACTAATGGTGATCTTTCCTTCATTCGCCCATAAAGCTTCTGCTTGTCTGTCACATCGAACTCTTCGATTAAAACCGATTTGCAATTCATACGCTCAATCATCTTGAGAGTGTGCCGGAAATTCGGATGATTCGCAATGCGTTCATCCATCAACTCCATGCGGGCTTTGAGGCGTCGGACGAGTGCCTGACGCAGTGGCTCTTGCACTAAGATGCTGGCAATCAGGCCATAGCCAATGGGATGCTTTAAATCATTGACCACCGCATCAACCACTTGATTGATGTTGCCCGACTCGAAAAGAATGATCACTTGTGGTGCCATCCACTTGGTATGGGAGCCATCGGCAGGATATAAGTTAAGATGTCTTTGCATCAGATGGAGATGTATATTCTCGACGCCCTCCGTGATGTTCGGTAGCCCTTTGAAGCGCGGCAACACTTCAGCATCTTCGTCCTTTTCCAAATCCCCCTGTTGTTTGTCGTGCGCATTCTCCATTACGTAACACTTGGGATTTTGTTAACTGCTTGCTTGAGTGTTGTGTAATTGCCCAACAACTTTAATGGATTTTGAATAAAAAAGACAGCAAATGAAAAGCTAGTAAATGTGTTTAATGAGTAAAGTTTCTTTCATTCCTTTACATTGACTAGCGGGTCAACGAAAGTTGCGACCGGCTTCCGTTTCCTGGTCAACAACAACATGTGTACACAATCATAATTAAAATACTTTCTCTTTAGCTCAAAGTTGCCATTCACCGGATAATGCAGAATCCCACATTCCCACAGGCAGATTGGTGGTGAGTTTACTCTATCCTTGGTGTGGCTAGGGTGTATTAGAATCTATTTATGGACACGATTTAGCGATTTAGTCTGCGCTATTGCACTGAAAAGAATCAGGATCTATTTACTCTCATATCAAGAAATTACTGATGTAAGGTTTCAAATTTTGGTTTCATTCACATATATAGTAACGTGTATTTAGTGTTTTTATTTATACTAATTACAAATAATAACTCAATGTAGAAAATAAAAATAATATTTTTAAGTGAGTCCTTAAGTAACAAATGTTTATTTACGATAGATACTGGATATACTACATACATCACATTAATCTTCAGAAAACTTCGAGAATTCGTTCTTATGAGTTCACTTGAAACGTACATTTAATTTATAAAATAAATACAAGGACACTTTACTGTATTACACACACATACATATGCATATTTAATACCATCGTTATTAACTCTTTAACATTTAACATTTGTAGTTATTTATGTATGTTTTTTTTTAATATGAAACATACAGTGGAAGGGTATTTGTACGTCGTTTATAAGAAGGTTTTATGCTATTTTCGTTGTTGTTGTGACATTCAATAGGTCGCTGGCGCTTCGTCGTTGCCTTCGTCCATTTAACAGAGACGGAAGCGGAAGAGCTAAGCGTCACAAGCAGAATGCTATACGACGAGTAGTAATACATATCTATGCGAGAGCGAGTGTGCGAGTGTGTGACGTCCTCGTGTGCCAATGGTTTGCGTGTGTATAAATAGCCGAGCGAGAGCCGCAGGATTCGCTTACATCGCATAGACGTCGCAACTTCGCAGACAGTCGCTGGCTTGGCAGGGCGCCCAAACGTAGCGTAAGGAGCAAATTGCGAACTTGCTTTTAATTTGCGCAGTTAACAATTGTTTAAGTCAGCATGGCACTAGACTAGTTAGGCATATTGGACTTCGAAACATTCATTATCTGAACACATACATACATACATATACAAAATGGAGATGTCGGGGTATCAGGATATCAGCGCTTTGGAAAAATCGGTAAGAGTGTATGGAACGCGCGTTATTGGGAATCGACTAACCTTTGACCTTAGGTGGCAAATGCTGGGTCACAGCTGTATACGATGGCGCACAAACTGCACGCGGTGGAGCGCAGCCTGGACCAGACAACGATGGAGCAAATGGATGAAATGGAGGTGATGGAGCTTCTCGAGTCCATGACCGAAGTAAAAAATGAGTATCAGAATCTGCGCAAGGACATCCAGGAAGTGCAGCAATTGCAGCGTGACGTCAGCACCTCGATTCGCTTTCAGATGACCAACATGCAGCAAACATTTCAAATGCTCAAGAAGCGGATTGCCAACTCACAGCAGCAGCGTCGCCAGCAACGCCAGGATCAACAACTTCAAAGTAGCAACAACACAACAGGGGTGGCAGCCCACAATCAATGATGATGATTGAGTGGGCAGAGCGACATGACAAAGTTAGCAGGGCGCCTAAGTTGTGGCTAAATAGAGAACCTAAGTGAGGGTAGGGAAATTTATGAATTTTAAATGATTTATTATTGATTTTGCATGCGTTGTATTCCGATTGTGTTTCTCGATAGCTTGAAAGCTAAAGCGAGAGAGAAAAAGGAGAGAGATTGAGAGTGAGAGTGCAAGCGAATGTAATGTGAATGGAAACCTGTTGCAAACTAACATACTTACTAAACCTACTCGAGACATACGTACACTGAAATCGTGTCAAGTTGTGGAAACTCTGAACACCAACAAATCTTTTTTACCATTATACTTGAAAACCTACTGTTTAAGCAATCTACCTTTTGTATGTGTCGTTGAACAATATCACAAGCAACACCAAGCAAGCTTTCTTTTTTACACATAAAACAAATACTACGCTATGCTAAGCTAAAAATATACTCTTCGGCATTCAAAGCCGATATATCCAAGCAGCGGCGTTGAAGGATCAATCCTTCAGAGCCGACGGACATACCCTACATATAATTCACATAAAATGAAGACGAAGACTCTGCAAACAATACAAACCTATTGTACTCGTAGCTGTAACTACATATATAGTATACATATAGATATGTATAAACTCTTAATACTTTATGATGCAAATCCAAATGTCTGATACCATTTGAAAAGAATGCACTTCTTTAAAAATTTGCCTTAATATAACCATATACTAATTTTTGATATATACACGTTTTAATATTATAAACTTAGGCTTTTCTTATCATTTCTATTATAATGATAGGCCAACGCAATCTTTTATGTTCTTTTTGATATATGTTGTTATTAAATTGTATAAGTAAAGCCAAGCACATTATAAAACAAAAACACAAAAATAAGAATTCAACCAAGTTTCTTTTAAATAAGCGCCAAGTACACAATTCGCGATGTGAATTTTCTTATTTTATCGATATACAAATGTGTGGAACACAACATTCATGATGTACGTCAAGATAGTTCCGCAACTTCAGCGTCACATATCGATAAGAAAATATTGGACACAAAATTTTTTATTTTCGTCTTTTTACGTGATATTTAAGCATAAATTAAAAAAGATTAAATGCAAAACAATAGAAAACTTAATTGTCTTTTTATTAAATCCATGTTCGTCAAATTGCATGAATCGTGAATGAATAATTGGGGTGGCAACATTTTGCCAATATCTCGACTTTGACGAGTTGTCGGCTAAATCGGCTTATGACAAGTTATAGAGTATGTTTTTGTAAATATACCTTCAAAAAATCATAAATTTCTGTTAGGCCGTTTTCGAGATATTTCGGGAAAAGTACAATAAATGAGCACAAAAGATCAATGTTGCCGATTAATGACCATAACTTTTTTTTTAACTTTTAACATTATACTTTCGTAGTTGTATCTACGAAGATACCAATTTTGGCTGAAATCCTTTAGGCCGTTTTTGTGAAAATTGACCTTTTGTTAACCCGCAAAAACAAGTTCATTTCGCAGGTGCATTTAATAACTGAAACCCACGTGGAACTAGTCAGGCCAGAGCCGACTTAAATCGGAAGACTTTAGTGTTAAATAACACCCTTTGGCTTTGGCGGGACTTTAAATACTTGCAGAAAATAACTAAAAGAAACAACTATAACCATAATTTAATATTACATTTAAATACTCTATTTACATATATATATTGATTTATTATAATTAATAAATATACGCAATTTGATATTCTTATTTAAATCGTAATTTTGCAGTTTACTTGACCACTGTTAGCGGCAAAACACTATGTTAACATTATCATCAAATTATTCTTCATATTTGCGGAACTTGTCGGCCATGTCGCGCTATTTCATTCTATTCGAATTAAGTAGACAAATATTTTGCTTTTTGTCAAATCGGTAAAGCCGTTTTCGAGAAAATTTAATTTTTGTTATTATTGCGAAAATTACAAATCAATTGAATTTGGCAACGCTTAACATCTGCGAAGCTAGGACCACTAACCATACAATACATAGATGCTCCAAGCCATACAAAAAATCCTATCTTTAAAAACTGAATTATGGCGACCCCAGTCGGGTCGAGCGCTGCGATTCTTCGGCTCAAAATAATTACGATTTAATTTTTATATTTAAATGTACAAAATTGTAAGTCATCAAAAATCAATGCGAGATTAGTTATTACTTCTGTCAGTAAACTTAAGAGGGAATGAAAAAATGTAAATCGTATAAAAAACAAAAACAAAAAATTAATGGGATTTTCGATCGGGATTTGACCCCGAATACCACAATATGTAGAGCCTGCAAACCATAAGCACGGCCAATGCAGTCGTTGAGCGAGCGCCGTTTAATTGCGAACATCTAAGACACGAGCAATTGTTGTTGTCTTCGTCTTAGCGACTTTAGTCGCGGCAAAAGAAAATTGACGTGCGCTAGCTGCTTGTGAGTGAGGCAGCTGCACGTTGCAAAACTTCACATGCATACAAATACTAATATAGGCGGGCATGTAGATACACACACGCATACATAGAAACGAAAGCACAGCGCAAAGAAATACGCCCGTGCTCATCGTTCCGCATTTGATCTGCGACTGAACTGAGTGTGTGACGGACAGTGGTGTCCTTTCCGCTTTTTTTCCGTCAGATCTGGATTTTTTTGAAGTGTGATTGCGGGAAAAATATGAAAACAGCGGGCAGCGGGAATTCTGGCTTTTTGAGCAAATTTACCTAGCTTTTTTTTTAGTTTACTTTTATTCAAATTTTAGAGATGTTTAAATTTAATTTAACCTGAAAGGTTAACTTGTATCGAATAACTTCCCTCAAAAGTTTGCACTTAAAATATCTCTCCAATTCTTGACTATTTTGGTACTCCAATCATCGATAAAGCTGAACGTCTGTACAGCGACATAACCCTGGTAGAGTGGGAAAATGTCGATGATACAGTTAAGTTCTGGGCTGCCGTTCAAAAATACCGGGATTCTGGCGGAAACTGCCGTTTTCAGGAATTGGCTTCAGTTGCTCTGCAAATGCAGTCCCTGCCTTGGTCAAATGCCGACGTCGAGCGGGTATTCAGCCAAGTAAATTTAATAAAACCCAAAATTCGAAATAGCATGAGCGCTAAAACGTAAAACGCTATACTGAGTATAAGGTCCATATTTTAATTTAGTTGTATTTTCAAATTAGAAATTAATTTACTTAAAATTTTAGGTATGGTCTGCATCGACACAATAAGTGCTGTTTTAACTACAATGTACCACACAGCTGCCTATCTACAATTGAAGAAAAGAAATTTTATCCAGCGGATGATGATGATAATATTGACAATATTTTTATACCCGCTACCCATAGGGTAGAAGGGTATTATAACTTTGTGCCGGCAGGAAATGTATGTAACAGATAGAAGGAGGCATCTCCGACCCTATAAAGTATATATATTCTTGATCAGCGTCAACAGCCGAGACGATATAGCCATGTCTGTCTGTCCGTCCGTCTGTATGAACACCTAGATCTCAGAGACTATAAGAGATAGAGCTAGAGCGTCTAACATGTTTGCCTATATTAGTGTCTGTATGCATAGAGACTTCGATAGTGCGATAGCTCTGGTGGTAGAGTTCAAGCCGAGCATGTTGTGGTTCTCGGGTTCAAGCCCCGCTCGGGGTAAAAAAGTTTTTTTTTAAATACATTTTTTTTATTATTTTTTTTTTATTTTTAACGCTATATACAATATTTCAGATCAATTTGTTTTTTTTTTGCCGAAATTAGATTTCGGAAAAGACCCCATAATATTTAATGGCCTCCTCGAGGTGTTCCCTGAGTCTTTAATAAATAAAATGTATTTTAATGAAGCAGGAGCTGATTCGAGCGGCGACAAGGAAAAGGGTAGCGGGTATCTCACAGTCGAGCTCACTCGACAAAAGCGAAATAATGTGAAATTAAACTTAAAATTTGGGGCCTGTGGCAATTTTTCCGCATTCCTATTCCTACCATTTTTCCCATTTCATTTCACACTATGAATATGAAAATTAAATATAATGATCATACTCGAAATATTGTTTTCCATCCATCAAGATCCCCTGGATTTTCTCTGATTAAACAAATTTAAACTTGGATATAGTAACTAAAACTTGACATATCAGTAATTCATTCCAATTTATTTAACTTAATTACTTCATTCATATACATATAAACTTAAAACGAAACAAACATATGAAATGTTGTTTACAAACTTCACCAGTTTTTAATTCAATTAACACTTATTGTCTCTGTGTGACACCAAAGTTTTAGAAATTAAAATATTAAGTTTCAGCCCAAGCAGTTAGTTCCAATTTTATAAAGGGTTCATCGATGTTTTCCGGGTCTTTGCGCCCTGATATAAGTTGCAGACGTGGATGTATGAAGTGATGATGGATCTAATAAGATAAAGACAAAATAAGAAATACTCGAAGCATAAGTTTAATGACCATTAACTCACCAACTCCCTGTTTTGTCCAATATCAGCGTAAATGACTGTCAGAGGAGCAAGGCGATCGGATAACGCTTTGCACATGAAACCTCGGCTCAATGCAAAAAATTTCAGTTCAACATCCACGTCACATATATTCACGATCTGTAGCGATGGACAGTTGGATACAATTCTCCATAGATCATTCTCAATAAAGCAGCTATCGTTGTCGAGATCCAGTCGCACAAGGTTATTTAAAATTCCAACCATATGGCACATGTCGCGATTTTTGTACTCAATTCTGTCCATCCTCAAAGCGTGAATGTTGTCTAGATCTATTGTAGTGGGTATCCAATCGAGAATCAAGAACGTCGTAATGCGTGGATCACCCATATACTCTAATAAATTGACTATGCGAATTATAAGTGTCCGCAGATTGGGCAAATCTTCAAATATACTAAGCGTATTTACTAAAATGTATCGCTCTGGTGCATCCAATTCTTCAATTAACGGGCAATCCTTCAAAGTACATTTGCACTTCTCGTAGCATTTCGTGTGCGGATCTCTAATGACCAACTTACGCACATACTTCCACTTCGCCAACAAGTGGTAGCAAATATATTTATCAGGTGTCACAGTGCGCACCCCAGGAAAGATGCTCGTCAATAGTAGTTGTGCCTCAAAAGCATTTTCATAGTCATCCAATGTGTAGTCTAGTATTTGTACTCTGGGTAAAGAGTATTTTTCACAGATCATCAAAAAGTCAATTGGGGCACCCACTAGTTTGATTTCCTCCACGCTTTTACTGATGCAAAACAAAAATGTCCTCAACAATGATTGGTTGTTTGCAAGTGTCTTACAATTCTTTGCAGTAAGTTCAATGCGAGTTTGTTGTTTCCAGGTGGCAATCAGATTTATGTGATCCAAATTCGTTTCGTCTCCATGGGCTTCGTATAGTGCCAGCTGGTCGGTCAGGCAATAGTTGTTTATTGCGTCCATTATCGCGGCGTATTGAACGAATAAATTTAACTTTAAATTGCTAATTGCTGCAATTGAAATTCAAAGGAAAAGCACCAATTGCCTCTTCCCTTTTACACTAACTAATAATTTAACGCGGCAACGCTACAGTGTGACCAAATCGGATAAAAAAGGACACAGTTTAAAAGCAAGTGCATCGCAGAAGCTAATTTTGTGATTATACTGACGAAAGTGCCCAAAGCTAATGCACGAACTATCGTACACCTCACTAACAATGTATTAAGGCACTGAAGGGCTAGCGATAATTTCATTTTATGATCTGGCTGAATTATTGGGATTTTCTGCAATTCTATGATGCGAGTTTTAACATAGACGGGGCAATATTCAAACGGTTGTTTTGGGGTGTAACAGTAAACAAACTTTTGCACGTTTTTAACATTTTCTCCTGCCTCTTTAATATTTGTTTTCTTTTTTGTTTTGTATTTAAGAATTGCAAAGCATTGCGAAATCATTTTTAAGTGCCAAAAGTTGTAACTTGATATTTATCGATATAGTACTTTTCTCGAAAATCATTGTCGCATCATTGTTAATGGAGTTCCATTTGCCGTTCCTCTCGGTGTAAACTGGCTTAAGAAAATATTCGCCTAAAGACTTTTTATTTTCGTTTTACGCGATATTTAATCTTAAATTAAATAAATTGAAATGCAAAACAATAGAAACTAAAATAAATCTTTCTATTAAATCCATGTTCGTCTAATTGAATGCAGTAAAAATTATGCACTAAAATCGTGAATGAATAATTGGGGTAGCAGCATTTTTGCCAATATCTCGACTTTGACGAGTTATCGGCCAAATCGGCTTATGACAAGTTATAGAGTATTGTTTTTATGAATATACCCTCAAAAAATCATAAATTTCTCTTAGTACAATAACCTCAGCTCCAGTCCCATACAAAATGAGCACAAAAAATCATTTTTTTTTTTGACTTTCTTGTCGGCCATAGCGCACATTATATTTTCGTAGATACAACTATAAGGAATATATGTACCAATTTTAGGCCGTTTTTGAGAAAATTGACCTTTTGTTAACCCGCAAAAACAAGTTCATTTCGCAGGTGCATTTAATAACTGGAACCCGCGTGGAACTAGTCAGGCCAGAGCCGACTCAAATCGGAAGACTTTAGTGTTAAATAACACCCTTTGGCTTTGGCGGAACTTTAAATACTTGCAGAAAATAACCAAATGAAACAACTATAACCATAATTTAATATAACATTTAAATACTCTATTTACATATATATTGATTTATTATAATTAATAAATATACGCAATTGTATATTCTTATTTAAATCGTAATTTTCCAGTTTACTTGACCACGGTTAGCGGCAAAACACTAGTTAACATAATCATCAAATTATTCTTCATATTTGCAGAACTTGTCGGCCATGTCGCGCTATTTCATTCTATTCGAATTAAATAGACAAATATTTTGCATTTTGTTTTATTCAAATCGTTTAGACCGTTTTCGAGAAAATTCAATTTTTGCGAAGCTAGTACAAAGTTAGCGTCGAATTTTTGTTTTGCAGTTTTTTCAACATTTTGACTATGTACATAATTGCTGAATACCTTAAAAAAAAGATAATTAACATATGTATCATTTCCCAATATATACTACACAGCAACTTATCATAGTTTCTGAGAAAATTCAAAATACATCTAAATTTTTTGATTATACGCTCTCCCAGACTTTGTCAAAGAAGGCGCGCATTGCCATAATTAATTATTAGTGATTATTTAATTAAATTTTAGTGATTATTGCCAAAACTAATATTACCACGGGGGCAACACGTGTAACGGCCGAAAGTTGGGCCACGCTTTATAAATCTTGGTGGGAACTCTGGAACATAACGGAATAATATTGCATGTTCTGCTAAATTGCTGCACAACAAGTGATTTATAAAATTAAAAGTTTATAAAGTGAAAGTAAAAAATATATTGAAAGTGGCACCTAAATTTATGTCCACCAATCGTAAGTACATACGTATGTACATATGTACGTATATTACATCCAGTGAGCACTTTAAGTGCAGAAAAAAAAAAAAAATATATATATATATATGTAAAATAAAAGCGTCCCTGCATTTAAAACAAGTAAAAATGACAATGTGTCTTATGCATTTATAGCAACTACGGATATAAGGATGCTATACAGGATGCAGTTCCCGAGGGACTAATTTCCGGAAGCACACTTTCGACGTTGGATTACAAAATATTGTTTGCCAAGCTAAATGCCAATCAGAAGCGAGTGATTCTATTTGGCATCACTAGCAAGACTCGTTATGCCTTGCTAAAGTGCTTCCAATATTTGTAGATCATTTCAATTCTAATTTGAATTTATATATAGTTTTAAGCAAAAACCAAAGATGTCACTAATTGAGTCTATGAGTCTAGGGGTAGCTACGAATTAAGTTCTAATATAAAACTAACCTCAGGTATATATTCTACTGACATTTCCACTGAGCCGGCAGACGAAACATTCATAGAAGCCAATTTGAAATGTTTTCGAAAAGAGTGCCACAGTGGAAATGAAAGTTTGAATCGATCGGTCCTCCTAGTTGACAAATTAAATAGCCCACGTGCAATGTTTTCAAAATGCAATTATGAGGACTGTGAATTTAAGGTAATTGATTTAAAAAATATATATTCTTTATT
This sequence comes from Drosophila niveifrons, assembly GCA_035046325.1. NCBI lineage: Eukaryota > Metazoa > Arthropoda > Insecta > Diptera > Drosophilidae > Drosophila > Drosophila niveifrons. Next base: position 12,105,945 of record JAWNOC010000063.1, on the reverse strand, counting down.
AACTAACAAGTTATCTGCTTCAAAAAGTATAGAGCACATGATTAGATAAGCTTATTGCTCTCATAATAATGCGTGTGTTTTATACTTTAAGAAACAAAGAATTAATAAATTACATTTTGTAGCGTATGGTTATTGTAAGGATCCATCTTGCAATAGCTTTATATTTAAAGGGTCTTTTGATGGGGTGGTTAAAGTACTAACAAGTAGTCTCAAAGTAACACATACTAGGTATTTAAAAAAACAAATACAGTGCAGGGCTGCAAACAGATTTATGGAAAGAGCCTCCATACAAAACTGTTCTGCGTTTGAATATAGAGTTTTAAAAACTAACAAGTTAAATATGACTACAGCTTTAGTTGGTTATGACCAGATAACAAATGAAAAATGGCCTTTTTATAGAAATTTAATATCCGAAAACAACGGCAAATTTGATTTCGACAAGGAATCTTTTTGTCGATGCTTTCGGTATGATTTCTAAAGGGTATTCTTATTTTATTCAGTATTTATCAACTAAACTTTAAGTCTTTTTACGGGACAAAGAACATATTAATATGTTATTGAGCCATATAAAACAAGGCACTTTACATATGGATGCCACAGAAAATGTTGTGCAGCCTTTGCACTTTGTAAAGAAGAGAATATTTTTGTATTCATTAGTAGCCCATATCCCTAAGCTGCATATTGTATTCCCCGTAGCTCATGCAATACTTTCTAATCATACATCGTATGACATGGCAAAGCCCATGGACCATGGTCGTGGCGAGAATGTCTATCCCAAGGGACGATTCACCTCGTCGATCGTGAAGAAGTTCAGCTCGCTAAAGGACACCACGACAACAACGACACTGGCCGCCACTTCGCCCACCACTTCCACGGGCACATCGACAACCACCGATTCAGAAGACATCGGACACCACATCGCCATTGACAACCTCGACAATCGAGTTTTGGGATATACATTAGGAACCATAGTCTTTGTGACTCCTGAAATTTTGGTTGCGATCAGATAAAAATTGTGGAAGTTATTAATGAAATAGTTTTGTATGGGCAAAAACGGCTTCTATGCTTTCGTTTGTATTTATGTATGCGTCTAACATGCTCGCCTATATTAGTGTCTGTCTGCATAGAGAGTTCGATCCCAGCAAGCAATTTGAGCGTTTTCTGACAGTTTTCTGATAGTTTTTTATGAGCATTTTACATCATAAAGTGCCCAAAAAAGAGTCCGATAAGAGCGTTTTTTTCCGTGAAAACGGTCGTACTTTAAGAGGGCAATTTCTGACTCTAAAATGACTCTTTTTTGACACAGAAATAAGTGCTTTCACCCTCTTAATCAAGCATTGAAAACGCTCAGAAAATACTCATAAAAGTATAATTTTTAGGCACTTAAATCGCACCGAAAAAATTCTTATGGGACTCATTTTGGTTTATACAATCGTGTGGATAAATTGAACTTAATATAATTTTTATTTAATTCAACAAATTACAATATTAGAAAAATAAGAATTTGAAGAAAAATTAAAAATAATTGAAATGTTATAAAGTTAGGATTTCAAATTCACAGTTTTATGAAGAACTTAACATTATTAACTTAACGTACATATATTTTATATTTTAATTGCCCACAAATCACGACCGACTTGCAAGGCACGTAATGCAGAAACTAAATAAATGTTTTGTGATCTCGATTATCGCAAAAATCTGCATTCCGTTATTTTAAGCGCGGTTTTAACTCAGTTCTTACTTAACTTAACTCCGAATATGCTCAGACAATAGACAATCTTATGGGTCGATGTTAAGAATGCACTGATTGCGCTCCCAAAACGATCTTATTTATGTGCCTACTCAGAAAACACTCTTAAAATCGGCTCTTTTTAGACACATAATTTAGAGCCCTCCTAACTTTGCTTGCTGGGATAGCTCTGGTGGTAGAGTCCAAGCCGAGCATGTTGTGGTTCTCGGGTTCAAGCCCCGCTCGGGGTAAAAATTTTTTTTTTTAATTTATCAATGTCTCGGTCGGGACTCATACATTTTTTTTCAATTTTTTTTATTTTTTTTTTATTTTTAACGCTATATACATAGAGAGTATGCATAGAGAGTTTATAAGCAGTGCGATAGCTCTGTCAAAGCCGAGCAAAAAATTTTTTTTTAAATTTATGTATGTCTAACATGTTTGCCTATATTAGTGTCTGTATGCATAGAGACTTCGATAGTGCGATAGTTCTGGTGGTAGAGTTCAAGCCGAGCGTGTTGTGGTTCTCGGGTTCAAGCCCCGCTCGGGGTAAAAAAGTTTTTTTTTTAAATTTATGAATGTCTAACATGCTTGCCTATATTGGTGTGTAGTGCGCCGGTTCGAATCTCGGTCGGGACTCATACATTTTTTTATTATTTTTTTTTATTTTTAACGCTATATACAATATTTCAGATCAATTTGGTTTTTTTTGCCGAAATTAGATTTCGGAAAAGACCCCATAATATTTAATGGCCTCCTCGAGGTGTTCCCTGGGTCTTGCTTTAATAAATAAAATGTATTTTAATGAAGCAGGAGCTGATTCGAGCGGCGACAAGGAAAAGGGTAGCGGGTATCTCACAGTCGAGCTCACTCGACAAAAGCGAAATAATGTGAAATTAAACTTAAAATTTGGGGCCTGTGGCAATTTTTCCGCATTCCTATTCCTACCATTTTTCCCATTTCATTTCACACTATGAATATGAAAATTAAATATAATGATCATACTCGAAATATTGTTTTCCATCCATCAAGATCCCCTGGATTTTCTCTGATTAATCAAATTTAAACTTGGACATAGTAATTTTTAGTAAAACTTGACATATCAGTAATTCATTCCAATTTATTTAACTTAATTACTTCATTCATATACATATAAACTTAAAACGAAACAAACATATGAAATGTTGTTTACAAACTTCACCAGTTTTTAATTCAATTAACACTTATTGACTCTGTGTAACACCAAAGTTTTAGAAATTAAATTATTAAGTTTCAGCCCAAGCCGTTAGTTCCAATTTTATAAAGGGTTCATCGATGTTTTCCGGGTCTTTGCGCCCTGATATAAGTTGCAGACGTGGATGTATGAAGTGATGATGGATCTAATAAGATAAAGACAAAATAAGAAATACTCGAAGCATAAGTTTAATGACCATTAACTCACCATCTCCCTGTTTTGTCCAATATCAGCGTAAATGACTGTCAGAGGAGCAAGGCGATCGGATAACGCTTTGCACATGAAACCTCGGCTCAATGCAAAAAATTGCAGTTCAAGATCCACGTCACATATATTCACGATCTGTAGCGATGGACAGTTGGATACAATTCTCCATAGATCATTCTCAATAAAGCAGCTATCGTTGTCGAGATCCAGTCGCACAAGGTTATTTAAAATACCAACCATATGGCACACGTCGGGATTTTTGTACTCAATTCTGTCCATCCTCAAAGCGTGAATGTTGTCTAGATCTATTGTAGTGGGTATCCAATCGAGAATCAAGAACGTCGTAAGGCGTGGATCACCCATATACCCTAATAATTCGACTATGCGAATTATAAGTGTCCGCAGATTGGGCAAATCTTCAAATATACTAAGCGTATTTACTAAAATGTATCGCTCTGGTGCATCCAATTCTTCAATTAACGGGCAATCCTCCAAAGTACATTTGCACTTCTCGTAGCATTTCGTGTGCGGATCTCTAATGACCAACTTACGCACATACTTCCACTTCGCCAACAAGTGGTAGCAAATATATTTATCAGGTGTCACAGTGCGCACCCCAGGAAAGATGCTCGTCAATAGTAGTTGTGCCTCAAAAGCATTTTCATAGTCATCCAATGTGTAGTCTAGTATTTGTACTCTGGGTAAAGAGTATTTTTCACAGATCATCAAAAAGTCAATTGGGGCACCCACTAGTTTGATTTCCTCCACGCTTTTACTGATGCAAAACAAAAATGTCCTCAACAATGATTTGTTGTTTGCAAGTGTCTTACAATTCTTTGAAGTAAGTTCAATGCGAGTTTGTTGTTTCCAGGTGGCAATCAGATTTATGTGATCCAAATTCGATTCGTCTCCATGGGCTTCGTATAGTGCCAGCTGGTCGGTCAGGCAATAGTTGTTTATTGCGTCCATTATCGCGGCGTATTGAACGAATAAATTTAACTTTAAATTGCTAATTGCTGCAATTGAAATTCAAAGGAAAAGCACCAATTGCCTCTTCCCTTTTACACTAACTAATAATTTAACGCGGCAACGCTACAGTGTGACCAAATCGGATAAAAAAGGACACAGTTTAAAAGCAAGTGCATCGCAGAAGCTAATTTTGTGATTATACTGACGAAAGTGCCCAAAGCTAATGCACGAACTATCGTACACCTCACTAACAATGTATTAAGGCACTGAAGGGCTAGCGATAATTTCATTTTATGATCTGGCTGAATTATTGGGATTTTCTGCAATTCTATGATGCGAGTTTTAACATAGACGGGGCAATATTCAAACGGTTGTTTTGGGGTGTAACAGTAAACAAACTTTTGCACGTTTTTAACATTTTCTCCTGCCTCTTTAATATTTGTTTTCTTTTTTGTTTTGTATTTAAGAATTGCAAAGCATTGCGAAATCATTTTTAAGTGCCAAAAGTTGTAACTTGATATTTATCGATATAGTACTTTTCTCGAAAATCATTGTCGCATCATTGTTAATGGAGTTCCATTTGCCGTTCCTCTCGGTGTAAACTGGCTTAAGAAAATATACGCCTAAAGACTTTTTATTTTCTTTTTACGCGATATTTAATCTTAAATTAAATAAATTGAAATGCAAAACAATAGAAACTAAAATAAATCTTTCTATTAAATCCATGTTCGTCAAATTGAATGCAGTATTGGGGTATAATTGGGGTAGCAGCATTTTTGCCAATATCTCGACTTTGACGAGTTATCGGCCAAATCGGCTTATGACAAGTTATAGAGTATTGTTTTTATGAATATACCCTCAAAAAATCATAAATTTCTCTTAGTACAATAACCTCAGCTCCAGTCCCATACAAAATGAGCACAAAAAATCATTTTTTTTTTTTGACTTTCTTGTCGGCCATAGCGCACATTATATTTTCGTAGATACAACTATAAGGAATATATGTACCAATTTTAGGCCGTTTTTGAGAAAATTTACCTTTTGTTAACCCGCAAAAACAAGTTAATTTCGCAGGTGCATTTAATAACTGGAACCCGCGTGGAACTAGTCAGGCCAGAGCCGACTCAAATCGGAAGACTTTAGTGTTAAATAACACCCTTTGGCTTTGGCGGAACTTTAAATACTTGCAGAAAATAACTAAATGAAACAACTATAACCATAATTTAATATTACATTTAAATACTCTATTTACATATATATTGATTTATTATAATTAATAAATATACGCAATTTGATATTCTTATTTAAATCGTAATTTTGCAGTTTACTTGACCACGGTTAGCGGCAAAACACTATGTTAACGTTATCATCAAATTATTTTTCGTATTTGCAGAACTTGTCGGCCATGTCGCGCTATTTCATTCTATTCGAATTAAATAGACAAATATTTTGCTTTTTGTTTTATTCAAATCGTTTAGACCGTTTTCGAGAAAATTCAATTTTTGTAATTTTTGCGAAAATTCAAGTCAATGGAATTTGGCAACGCTTAACATCTGCGAAGCTAGTACAAAGTTAGCGTCGAATTTTTGTTTTGCAGATTTTTCAACATTTTGACTATGTACATAATTGCTGAATACCTTAAAAAAAAGATAATTAACATATGTATCATTTCCCAATATATACTACACAGCAAATTATCATAGTTTCTGAGAAAATTCAAAATACATCTAAATTTTTTGATTATACGCTCTCCCAGACTTTGTCAAAGAAGGCGCGCATTGCCTTAATATAAACACAAAAAATTCAAATGCTTTGCATTTGTTTTATTCAAATCGTTAAAACTATTTTCGAGAAAATTAAATTTGAGTGATTATTGCCAAAACTAATATTACCATGGTGGCAACACGTGCAACGGCCGAAAGTTGGGCCACGCTTTATAAATCTTGGTGGCAACTCTGGAACATAACAATCTATATATTGGAAATCATTTTAAATATTTATAAAGCTATGTATATATGTATGTAAATGAGAGCATAATTGAAGAGCTATATTATGACTGCAACTCTTCTTCATTTATGTACATACATATGTTTATAATAAATTTAACTCAATACCATTAAGAAAGAAAAACACAAATGAAAATTTTGTTTTTTAAATACATATGTATTTGCATATAGTTGTAAAATATATAAAAATATATACATATATATATATAATTAAATGTTCGTTACACACGAATAGCAAAAAAAATAAAACAACGAGATTTTATTTTATTTCACTTTGTAGATAATCTTTATTTTTGTTTGTAAGAACGCGGGCTACACGTCTTGCGTGAGGAAAGTATCTTGAAAAACTGATTTTACAATTCGCTTAGCTCTAACATGAAACTTCTTAGGGCTAACATATGTGTTATGTGTTGTGTGTGTGTAAGTGCTTTAATGCTGAGCCCTCAAGTTGCAAGTGGAAAATTTTAATAGACTTTGGACTCTTGAAGTGGCATGATCGCCAATGTAATAGGATACTCTTGTTTTGACAGTTGGTCGCCCTCGCGACGAATTTATGTTTACAATATGATCTTGTGGGAAAGAATTTTGGAAGTTAGGGGAATAATTGTGAGGACGTGTCACGTACGAGAAATTATTATGGAAGTGGATATGTCACTCCCCCAACCTATAGAAATTAGCTTGTCCTCAAGCGTTTAATTCGGGGTACATAAGTGGGACTGGGTTTTCGACTGGTTTTTCTGTGGTTTGTGTTCTTACAAGTTTTTGTGTTATAGTATTACAAAATGTTTTAATTTTCTTATTTATTAAATGGTACATAATAATGAAAATTAATACTAATATAATCGTAACTAATGAATATTTGAAAATATTATTTTCTTTGTTGTTATACAAAATCATTTCTTTTATTTCAACGTGTGATATTGGTTCTATTTTAGTTACGTTTCGATTGTACAATTAAATATTTTGATTATTTTATCTTTTTCAATGAAAATGTCTAAATTGTTACAATTTTGGTTTAATTTGGTTCGTTTTAAATTCCAAGTTATTACAATATTTGGTTCTATTAATTGTATAAGATCGTGTTTGCGGTATTTACAAATTGGTGTTTCATGTTTTATTATATTTGCAATGCATTGGTCATTTATGATCTTTTTTGAAATAGTATTTAAAACGAAATTGTTATGTAAATAAAATTTTCCTTCAACATTCTCATTTATGATCTGTCCAATTTTGTCGGGATAAGGGATTATTTGAAAGGTTTTAGTTTCTATATTACTCAAGGGAATGTGTGACATTATGAAAATTTCATCTGAGTGGGTATTGAACCATGCAGAGGTTTTAATATTTATAAGTTTTTCGTTATTAATGTGATCTATTTGATCATGTTTGAGTAGTTTTGGGTTAAAAATTCCTAAACGAGTTAATTGTAATCCTAGTTCAATATCTTCTATGTATTCAGTGAAATGTTCAATATTAAATATTAATGAATTTAACTGTTTCTCTTCTTCTAAAATTTTACTTTGGTTATTTATTATATTTATGCCTTGATTAAATTTATTTATAAAATCATTAAGGTTGCTTGCTTGAATTGAATTATGGGCGATAATATTAATCTGATTTTCAATTTGTTTTCTATCTTCGTTATCTAATGTACCGAAAAGGAATTTAAAAGAGGATCCTATAAAATCGAATAGACCTCGTTTGTTACGACTTGTTATTCTAATACCGGTCATTTGTTTTTCTAGTTTATTCATTAGGTATTTTATTTGAGGGTATTTATTGAAAATATGGCTTTGAGTTACTAATAAATCAAAAGAATTTTCTATTTGTGATACGTTTACAATTAAACAATGATGTTCAAAAGATACTGGTAAGTTAATTGTTCCTGATTCGAATAAGATGAATCCTTGGTCGTTTTGGATTGGATTTACTTCAATTCGTTGCATGTTTATAGGTGTGCAAATTATTAATAATATGAATAACATCAATGATTTAGGATGTTTCGTCATTTGGGCTGAAATTATCGTATTTACTTTTGTTAATTACTTTCTTCTTTTTAAATTTTGATTTATAATGGGTAACTTTTCTTCCTCTATTTGTTTCTTCGAAATGTTTTTCATCAAGTTTATTAATATTACCTGTCTTTTTAAAAGGGTTTGTTGTTTTAGACTTTACTAATGGGGCTTGCCTAAATCTTGTATCTACTTCAAAGTTACTTCTATTTTTATTAAGATTGTTTATTTGATTTATTTTATTTCCTTGGGAGTTATATTCAGGAGTTCCTGCATAAATAAAAATGTCTGCTGGGGTTCTATTAGTAGCTTTATGTTTTGTTTTATGATTATAAGTATATAAAATTGTTTCAAATTTTGTTAATTTATTCTCCACGTCATCATCACTTCCTATTATTCTTAATTTTTCATTTATCGTTTTATGGAACCTTTCTATGTCTGATATTCCTGTTTTACTTGTGGTTATATTAATTTTTATGTTTTCTTCTTGTAACCAAATTTGCAAGGCTGCACTAATGAATGCTGAATCTGCTTTTATTTCTATGGGTTTTCCCATTTCGTTGAAAACTTTTAATAACGCTCTTTTAGCTTCTAACCAGTCTCTACTTTGGACTTCAACTAATGTTGTGAATTTTGAATATACGTCTATACAAGAAAGAAATTGTTTTTTATCAATCATATAAAAATCTATTACGTATTTATCTCTAACGTTAAAAACTTCAGGTGTTACTTCAAAAGTGAGTTTTGTGTCTCTATGTTCAGTTTTGGCTACATTACAAACTTCACATTCATTAATTACATTTTGTATTAACTTCTGATAATCAGGATAATAATATTTTTCTTTGAACCAATTAATTGTTTTTTCGATTCCTGGATGTAACAGTTTTTTATGTGTTTTTAATATTAACTCTTTAAATTCTGCAAAAGTTTGTAAATCTATTAATTTCGAACTTGTTTTCATTAATTTAGTTATATTATTGGGACTTATTATTTCTAAATAAGCTCTTTGGAAAATTGGAAAATCTATTTCATTGTGAAAATAGACAATACTCTTTTTTGAGCAAAGATATTCTTTTATTATATCCTTAGCGTATTGATTGGTCATTTCTTTATAAGAAATTTTAATGTTTAATTTATGGAAATAGCGAGTTGTCTCGACTTTGTTATCGTCACTTTTTAGAAATTCTGTTTGTCTGTTAAAATAATTTAAAGGTCTTTCAGTTATAAGTATGTGATACTGACTATCCTCTTGAGCGCTATGTATGGTTGCTCCTGTGCTAATTGCATCTTCTCCTAGGAAATTCTCTTCTATTTTAATACGTGAAAGGGCATCTGCTACGTTATTCTCTTTTCCTGGTAAATATTTAATCTGATAATCATACTCGTTTAATCGTATTTTCCATCGTTGCAACTTCATATTGGGTTCTTTAATATTACTGAGCCAAACTAATGGTTTGTGATCACTTAGGATTTGGAATTTTCTACCGAATAGGTAAGAACAGAAATATTTAGTTGCCCACACAATAGCTAATAGTTCTTTCTCTATAGCTGAATAGTTTGATTCGTGTTCGTTTAAAGTTCGACTTGCATAGCATATTGGTTTATGTTCTTGTGACAGAACGGCGCCTATAGCGAAGTTGCTAGCATCAGTTGTTAATGAGAATGGTTTCTCGAAATTTGGATAAACTAGTATCGGATCGGACTTAATAAAAATTTGAATTTTTCGAATGCGGACACATATGTTGGGTCTTTAATATTTATAGTTGCGTTTTTCTTTAATTTGAGTGTCATTGGCTTTGCAATGTTTGCAGAGTTGGGAATGAATTTGCGGTAGAAGCCGCATAAACCTAGAAATGATTTAATTTCTTTTGGTGTCTTTGGTATTGGGAAATCAACGATTGCTTTGATTTTGTTTAGATTTGGTTTTATGCCTTGCGTGGTAACTATATGCCCAAGGAATTCAGTTTCCCTTTTCATAAACTCACATTTGTCAAGTTGTAATTTCAAATTAGCTTCCCGAAGTTTTGAGAAGACTTTCGAAATGGATGATATATGTTCCTCCAATAAAATGGAGTAAATAATAATATCGTCTAAATAAACAAGACAATCTTTGAAGATCAAGTCTTCAAGCAAGTTGTTCATGCAAAGGGCATACGAGTAAATTCGTAATAACCATGCTTGGTTGAAAAGGCAGTTTTTGCAATTGAGTCGGGATCCATTTGAATTTGATGGAAACCCTTTGCAAGATCGATCGTAGGATCTAGGATCTCATCCATATTGGGTATGGGGAATTTGTCATCAATGATTATTTCATTGAGATTCCTGTAGTCAATGACTAATCGGAATTTTTGTTTGCCTGAAGCGTCCATTTTTTTTGGAACAATCCAGATTGGTGAACATTAGGGGGATTTAGATTTTCTAATTATGCCCTGCTCTATCATTTCATTAATTTGTTTATTGACCTCTTCATCATAAGCTTGTGGATATTTGTAAGGCCTTTTGTATATTGGGTCTTCATGTTTTGTTTGAGCTGAATGCTTGATCGTACTAGTGAAAGTCAAATTGTCACTTTCCTTGTACTGGATGTCGCGAAATTCACTCCTAATGTAACTGTGCCATTTTCATAATCGATTTGGGATTTGCTGGCGTTTAAATATTCCCTTCCTAATAACATGTCATAATTTTTAGAGAAATTTTGAATATAAAATTTTTGTTTTATGGGACAAAGTCTACTAGGACCGAAAAATATATTTTCTGATAACTCAGTGATACCACTTATTGTCTGGACATTGATTGGGTCTTTATAGGTTGGAAATCTGATGATATTTTCTTTTATAAGGTTTATTGAAGAACCTGTATCAATGATAACTTTTAGGTTTACTTCATTCATTTTAATTTTTATATAAGGGGTGTTTATTCTGCATTTTGGTCCGAGGCACTTTGATGAAAATTTTCACCGTGCTCCATTTTGAATTGACCACTCTGGCTTTCTCTTTGCCTTTTAACTGGTGGGTTAGCCCCACGGCTATTTGAAGTATCCCTTGAATAATTGAAAGGGTTTTGGCTCTGAGCTTCTTTTAGTTTTTGATTAAATTCTTGATGAAGGCTTTGATTATTTTGATTTTGGTTTTGCATATTGGTTTGCGGTTTTGAATTGGACATATCATTAGAGTGAAAATTGTTTGAAGAATAATTTCCATATGATTTACTTTGATTTCTACGATTGCTATTTTCATTTTTAGGACGATTTTGAATCTCATAAGATTCATAAATTCCTTCTGCTTGTGCTATGGTTTTTAGTTTACTTATTGTAGTAATATCATGCCTTGCTAAGGTCATGTATATTCTATCTGGCAATTTTCTGGTTATTACATTTTTAACTGTGGTTTTTAGTGCATTAGTATATAGTATTGTATTGTTTGGGTCATTTTCTAACGATAACTTATTACTAATTATGTATGATTTACGTTCCAATTCTTCAACGAACTTACGTAAACTTCCATTCCAGTGGGTGTTGTAGAGTTGTCTCAATAGTTCTTCGTACGGTGTCTGGGTCTTAAACTCATCAATAAGCGACGATCTGAGTGAAATCCAGTTATTAGATTGCGTGACCTGGGCAGTCCGCAATGCTTCTCCATCTAGTTGTCTTTCGATGGCTCCAAAAATGACGCTGTTTTGTCGAACACATCTTGTTGTATAGAGATTTAGAATAAAATCTATTCTCTTGATGAAGGCTGACAAATGTTCTGCACCACTGTCAAAAGCTGGTACATGCTTTATTTGATTCAAGCACTCGTTTAAGTGTGCTTCAGATAGTTCCACTGTCATGATTTTGTGTTTATGTTTGTATACGTGGATTTTCAATACGGGTTATTGCGGTTTATTGATCGGATATACAAATGTTTTAGTTTGTTCCGATTTCTCACTGCACTTGTATTAGAAAAGACACAACGTTATACGCATTGACCTTGGATAATGTTAGAATCCTTAGCGGTCTTTGACTGTTTGTTGATTAACTTTTAGAACATATCCTACCGGCTGCGCCAATTAAATGTTCGTTAGACACGAATAGCAAAAAAAAATAAAACAACGAGATTTTATTTTATTTCACTTTGTAGATAAACTTTATTTTTGTTTGTAAGAACGCGGGCTACGCGTCTTGCGTGAGGAAAGTATCTTGAAAAACTGATTTTACAATTCGCTTAGCTCTAACATGAAACTTCTTAGGGCTAACATATGTGTGATGTGTTGTGTGTGTGTTAGTGCTTTAATGCTGAGTCCTCAAGTTGCAAGTGGAAAATTTTAATAGACTTTGGACTCTTGAAGTGGCATGATCGCCAATGTAATAGGATACTCTTGTTTTGACAGTTGGTCGCCCTCGCGACGAATTTATGTTTACAATATGATCTTGTGGGAAAGAATTTTGGAAGTTAGGGGAATAATTGTGAGGACGTGTCACGTACAAGAAATTATTATGGAAGTGGATATGTCACTATATATATGTATATATATACATATGAACATAATAAGTTCCTTTGATCACATGAAATGTGCTGTAGGTGATGTATAAAGTACATTCAAGTGGTCCACATGAATACCAAGTCGAAGCTTGTTGCGCCAAAGAGGTGTAGGACGTTAAAGAGATTTACCTGTCGGAGATTTGACATAATTTGCAAATTATATATTTCTGTGTATCACTATAATGAACACGTTTGCAATTTTTGCCTATACCTAGGTTGATCACAAAAAATACACTGAGACTCGGTGGTTTTTGCTCAGCTCAGCAGTGTAAACAAAAACCATCTACAGAATCTCCATACCGTAGAAGTTTATTAAACAACTCGCTCCTAAATAAATCATGAGATTTTAAATTAGTAAGCGAACTGTTTAATAAAAATCTTTTAGCTTACGAGAGTGGGCAGATAAAAAGTCGGCCTAAGAAAGAAAAAAATTTTAAAATTTCGTAAATATTTTATTCGATTATTTTGTGGAAGGTATTGGGAAACTGGAGGATCAGTGGTCCAAGTGCATACGTCTAAAAGGAGATTATGTTGAGAAATAGAAAAAACAAAGTTAAAAAAAAAAAGTATTTTCTTTGTAGCCCACCCCCGTATTGCAAAATTAAAATGCCACAATTGTAGCTATCAAATTGAGTATCGTGTGGTCTTTTAAATTTAGAATAAGTTACGTTTTCCCCGAATCCCCAAAGGGGTCTAAAAACAGTATTTAATTACTCGACCTATTAATAAATAAAATATAGAAATGATGGAGAACTATTAGCAATTGAAATTTATGATATTTAATATATTTGCCAATAATTTTATCATTATTATAGCAAAATTGTCCTAATTGACAAGGCAAATTTATGATGGTTTCGATTTTGTTTTCGTTTATCAGAACAGTGAGGCTAACATCAACGATAAAGTTTGTTAGCCAGCGCTGATCGATTAACGTAAATAAATCGCACACAAAAATCTTAAAAACAAATTGATTGCTATCCATGTTACCATGAACTTTCCTGAAAAGAGACTCAAAATTTAATATTATTATTTGTTGATTTAAATTTAAGTTTTTGGTTTGAGATAATCTAATTATTAATTGTTTATGAATATCTTCTATATCACATTTAGTTGAAATGACTGAATTCGAGTAGTCCTGTTCAAAATTTTGTTCAACCCATTGTTTACAAACTTGGACTTTATAGTCGTGGAATTTTTGCAAAGTGAAAAAATCATTTTTTTACATTCCCACTTTAAGCTTCTTCAAAGCTGGCTTTTGCCATCTTTCGATATGACGTGGAAGCTTTTGCTTATCAGCCATTTCATCTAAACATTTATTTTCCTTAATTCTAAGTTTATTAGTTTTAGATCTAATGATATCTACGTTTGTTAGTTGGCCGGGTGAAGAGAGAGAAAGTAGAAGATGCTTCATGACGGAAACGGAGAATTGCTCCCTTTTCCGAAAAAAGCGTAAATATTTAATAATACTATGCTTAACTATTTAAAAAATGACTCAATTATTAAATGTATCTTAATTATTAAAGACTTTAATGTAAATGATTTCAAATTTTTTACGAAACGGACTTGCCAAAGTTATTACATTTAGATTTATATCAGTTACCTTATCATTTAATGGTGTTTGTTCAATAAAATTTACGAAAAATGTATCTTTACGGTAATTTATGAAATATTCTTTGGCGTTATCAACTATCTTATTAACACATCGAGAAAGTAGAATGATTGCTAGATTCTTGAACCATTTTGTCTAGTTCTAGCACGTTGTCAATCGAAAAAGCTTAGCTTAAACTAAGCAATTTCTTAAAAATGTTCTTAATTCAATGTTGTGCAAGCCATCAATATTACGGCACATAATCTTGCAAAAGTGACTTGTACAGAATTGAACACAAACATTAGGAAAAATTTAACTTCTACTATATACATAATTAAGACAACTTTCATTATAATTTACAATGTCGAGATTATTAATGGCCCCAATAATAGCAGAACTAACATCAGTTATTATTCTCCTGCAAATAGGCTATTTGAATCGATTTTTGTTAACAAGACGTTCTAACGGAAACGGTTGATGCGACGGATGTTCTGGACACGGTTGCAACGACGCTGCTGCTGCTGCTTGCGCTGACGTTGACGCTGCACCTTTTGCTGGCGTCTGAACTGGCGACGCTGGCGAGTGAGAGCATCTTCCTGGCTGCGCTTGCTGGCGGCAGCGGCAGCGGCAGCGGCAGCGGCGGCATAACCGTGGTAATCATTGTTATCATTGTACTGCAGATCGAACTCTTGATCGTCGTTCTCATAGTCATCGACATCGTTGACATTGCGACTAGTTGTTGTCGTGGTTGCCGATGGCGCTGTGGGCGTTGTGGGAGTGTTGAGGTGATGGTGCCCATTGTTGTTGTTGGCGATGTGTCGCTCAAGGCGCTAATGAGAGCAGCCAGTTTGGTGGGACTGATGCGTCCCTTGACGGGCAGCTCAACATCCTCCTGCCGATAACGTTTCAGCACCCGATACTGATGCTGGCCCGATCGCTTGCCTTGCTGTGGCTTGGCTGCAAATGCAAATGCAAAGGCGAAAATTGTAAGAGTCAAAATCAAGTACTTACCATTCACCTGCAGTGCAACGGCTGCCAGGCAGGCAGCGATGAGTAAACTCCTGAGCATATGCATGTCCTTGATTTGGATTTATGAGGAAAGTGCTTGAACTTTGCTTTGCTTTGATGTGCGAATCTCTATTGGATGCGGATCGCTGCTTGACTGACTTACAACGCTAATGGCTACAAGGCATTTTGCTAGTTAGTTGCTTCGTAGGCCTACAAGCTTACAAAAGGGTTACAAGCCACTATCAACAACAACAACAATAACAACAGGAACGAGAAAAGAGCGACATTTTTAGTGAAGCAGAGCAAAATCCGAGAACTTGAGAACATCAAAAGAAATTCGCAGTCTTCTCTCGCAAGTCGCGTTGTGAACCATTAAGCATAATCCGATAAATAATCAACGTTGACCCGGGCACAACAACCTGCGAAACTTCTCCCCAAAAAAAGAAGACACAATCTAAAACTCTCTTCGTGCGTGTTGATGCGTCCCTTAGGAAAATGTGGATAAAAGCTTGAAGTTCAAGAAAAAACAAAAAGTTTGAATTGGGGAAAAAAAAAAATTATTTTTGTGGCTCTTGGCAGCCGTTGCATTTTTGCTGAATACATGCGGAATATAATCGAGAATCGGGATCAATTACTAAGAGTGGTGGGCATCATTTAGGCAACGAGCACACGGCGGAGGCTGCGGCCACGTCCACGACGGCGACGCAGCAGCTGGCGGATGCGACGACGCTGGTTCTTGGAGCGAGTCTTGTTGCGGCGATTGTGACGGCGGCTGTTGGAGCGAGTCTTGTTGCGGCGATTGTGACGGCGGCTGTTGCGGCGATTATTCTGCTGGATGCGTTGCAAGCGCTGCGTGTTGCGACGCTGCGAGACGCGCTGGCGACGCAGCAGCTCGCGAATGCGCTGATTGTGCTCCCGCTGCAGGCGATTCATGCGGCGACGATTGCGCTGCTCCAGCTGAAATTGACGCCACTGCTGTTCGGTGAGCCGGCGCACCAGGTTGGGATGCAAATCACTGAGTGCAACAGCACTGCCAGCGACCATGTAGAAGCCCTCATCATCGTCATCGTCGTCGTCACCGCTGTCCACATCGTTGTCGCCATGGTTTAGGATGGGCTTATCGTCATCATTATCATCATCGTCATTATCGTCGTAGGCCCGAGCATCGTACAGCGGATGCTCATCCTCTTCCGGCATCATCGTCGACGCCGGCAAGTTCGCCGGCAGGTCCGAAACTTCTGCCCGTCGTGGTCGATGAGATTGTCGAGGTTGTCGATGGCGATGTGGTGTCCGATGTCTTCTGAATTGGTGGTTGTCGATGTGCCCGTGGAAGTGGTGGGCGAAGTGGCGGCCTGTGTCGTTGTTGTCGTGGTGTCCTTTAGCGAGCTGAACTTGTTCACGATCGACGAGGTGAATCGTCCCTCGGGATAGACATTCTCGCCACGACCGACGGGTCGCAGGCCCAAGCGATAGCCGGATGATCCATGGGCTTTGCCATGTCATACGATGTATGATTAGAAAGTATTTGCATGAGCTACGGGGAATACAATATGCAGCTTAGGGATATGGGCTACTAATGAATACAAAAATATTCTCTTCTTTACAAAGTGCAAAGGCTGCACAACATTTTCTGTGGCATCCATATGTAAAGTGCCTTGTTTTATATGGCTCAATAACATATTAATATGTTCTTTGTCCCGTAAAAAGACTTCAAGTTCAGTTGATAAATACAGAATAAAATAAGAATGCCCTTTAGAAATCATACCGAACAGGATCCTTGTCGAAATCAAATTTGCCGTTGTTTTCGGATATTAAATTTCTATAAAAAGGCAGTTTCTCATTTGTCATCTGGTCATAACCAACTTAAGCTCTAGTCATATTTAACTTGTTAATTTTTAAAACTCTATATTCAAACGCAGAACAGTTTTTTATGGAGGCTCTTTCCATAAATCTGTTCGCAGCCCTGCACTGTATTTGTTTTTTTAAATACCTAGTATGTGTTACTTTGAGACTACTTGTTAGTACTTTAACCACCCCATCAAAAGACCCTTTAAATATAAAGCTATTGCAAGATGGATCCTTATAATAACCATACGCTACAAAATGTAATTTATTAGTTCTTAGCTTCTTAAAGTATAAATCACACGCATTATTATGCGAGCAATAAGCTTATCTAATCATGTGCTCTATACTTTTTGAAGCAGATAACTTGTTAGTTAATAAAGAATATATATTTTTAAAATCAATTACCTTTAATTCACAGTCCTCATAATTGCATTTTGAAAACATTGCACGTGGGCTATTTAATTTGTCAACTAGGAGGACCGATCGATTGAAACTTTCATTTCCACTGTGGCACTCTTTTCGAAAACATTTCAAATTGGCTTTTTCGTCTGCCGGCTCAGTGGAAATGTCAGTAGAATATATACCTGAGGTTAGTTTTATATTAGAACTTAATTCATAGCTACCCCTAGACTCATAGACTCCATTAGTGACATCTTTGGTTTTTGCTTGAAACTATATATAAATTCAAATTAGAATTGAAATGATCTACAAATATTGGAAGCACTTTAGCAAGGCATAACGAGTCTTGCTAGTGATGCCAAATAGAATCACTCGCTTCTGATTGGCATTTAGTTTGGCGAACAATATTTTGTAATCCAACGTCGAAAGTGTGCTTCAGGAAATTAGTCCCTCGGGAACTGCATCCTGTATAGCATCCTTATATCCGTAGTTGCTATAAATGCATAAGACACATTGACATTTTTACTTGTTTTAAATGCAGGGACGCTTTTATTTTACATATATATACATATATATATTCTTTTTTTCTGCACTTAAAGTGCTCACTGGATGTAATATACGTACATATGTACATACGTATGTACTTACGATTGGTGGACATAAATTTAGGTGCCACTTTCAATATATTTTTTACTTTCACTTTATAAAATTTTAATTTTATAAATCACTTGTTGTGCAGCAATTTAGCAGAACATGCAATATTATTCCGTTATGTTCCAGAGTTCCCACCAAGATTTATAAAGCGTGGCCCAACTTTCGGCCGATACACGTGTTGCCACCATGGTAATATTAGTTTTGGCAATAATCACTCAAATTTAATTTTCTCGAAAATAGTTTTAACGATTTGAATAAAACAAATGCAA
Source organism: Drosophila niveifrons (assembly GCA_035046325.1). Classification (NCBI taxonomy): domain Eukaryota; kingdom Metazoa; phylum Arthropoda; class Insecta; order Diptera; family Drosophilidae; genus Drosophila; species Drosophila niveifrons. Next base: position 12,087,505 of record JAWNOC010000063.1, on the reverse strand, counting down.
AGCATTTGAATTTTTTGTGTTTATATTAAGGCAATGCGCGCCTTCTTTGACAAAGTCTGGGAGAGCGTATAATTGCTGTGTAGTATATATTGGGAAATGATACATATGTTAATTATCTATTTTTTAAAGTATTGAGCAATTATGTACATAGTCAAAATGTTGAAAAATCTGCAAAACAAAAATTCGACGCTAACTTTGTACTAGCTTCGCAGATGTTAAGCGTTGCCAAATTCCATTGACTTGTAATTTTCGCAATAATTACAAAAATTGAATTTTCTCGAAAACGGTCTAAACGATTTGAATAAAACAAAAAGCAAAATATTTGTCCATGTGATTCGAATAGAATGAAATAGCGCGACATGGCCGACAAGTTCTGCAAATATGAAGAATAATTTGATGATAACGTTAACTTAGTGTTTTGCCGCTAACAGTGGTCAAGTAAACTGGAAAATTACGATTTAAATAAGAATATACAATTGCGTATATTTATTAAATATAATAAATCAATATATATGTAAATAGAGTATTTAAATGTTATATTAAATTATGGTTATAATTGTTTCATTTAGTTATTTTCTGCAAGTATTTAAAGTTCCGCCAAAGCCAAAGGGTGTTATTTAACACTAAAGTCTTCCGATTTGAGTCGGCTCTGGCCTGACTAGTTCCACGCGGGTTCCAGTTATTAAATGCACCTGCGAAATGAACTTGTTTTTGCGGGTTAACAAAAGGTCAATTTTCTCAAAAACGGCCTAAAATTGGTACATATATTCCTTATAGTTGTATCTACGAAAATATAATGTGCGCTATGGCCGACAAGAAAGTCAAAAAAAAAAAATGATTTTTTGTGCTCATTTTGTATGGGACTGGAGCTGAGGTTATTGTACTAAGAGAAATTTATGATTTTTTGAGGGTATATTCATAAAAACAATACTCTATAACTTGTCATAAGCCGATTTGGCCGATAACTCGTCAAAGTCGAGATATTGGCAAAAATGCTGCTACCCCAATTATTCATTCACGATTTTAGTGCATAATTTTTACTGCATTCAATTTGACGAACATGGATTTAATAGAAAGATTTATTTTAGTTTCTATTGTTTTGCATTTCAATTTATTTAATTTAAGATTAAATATCGCGTAAAAAGAAAATAAAAAGTCTTTAGGCGTATATTTTCTTAAGCCAGTTTACACCGAGAGGAACGGCAAATGGAACTCCATTAACAATGATGCGACAATGATTTTCGAGAAAAGTACTATATCGATAAATATCAAGTTACAACTTTTGGCACTTAAAAATGATTTCACAATGCTTTGCAATTCTAAAATATAAAACAAAAATGAAAACAAATATTAAAGAGGCAGAAGAAAATGTTAAAAACGTGCAAAAGTTTGTTTACTGTTACACCCCAAAACAACCGTTTGAATATTGCCCCGTCTATGTTAAAACTCGCATCATAGAATTGCAGAAAATACCAATAATTCAGCCAGATCATAAAATGAAATTATCGCTAGCCCTTCAGTGCCTTAATACATTGTTAGTGAGGTGTACGATAGTTCGTGCATTAGCTTTGGGCACTTTCGTCAGTATAATCACAAAATTAGCTTCTGCGATGCACTTGCTTTTAAACTGTGTCCTTTTTTATCCGATTTGGTCACACTGTAGCGTTGCCGCGTTAAATTATTAGTTAGTGTAAAAGGGAAGAGGCAATTGGTGCTTTTCCTTTGAATTTCAATTGCAGCAATTAGCAATTTAAAGTTAAATTTATTCGTTCAATACGCCGCGATAATGGACGCAATAAACAACTATTGCCTGACCGACCAGCTGGCACTATACGAAGCCCATGGAGACGAATCGAATTTGGATCACATAAATCTGATTGCCACCTGGAAACAACAAACTCGCATTGAACTTACTTCAAAGAATTGTAAGACACTTGCAAACAACAAATCATTGTTGAGGACATTTTTGTTTTGCATCAGTAAAAGCGTGGAGGAAATCAAACTAGTGGGTGCCCCAATTGACTTTTTGATGATCTGTGAAAAATACTCTTTACCCAGAGTACAAATACTAGACTACACATTGGATGACTATGAAAATGCTTTTGAGGCACAACTACTATTGACGAGCATCTTTCCTGGGGTGCGCACTGTGACACCTGATAAATATATTTGCTACCACTTGTTGGCGAAGTGGAAGTATGTGCGTAAGTTGGTCATTAGAGATCCGCACACGAAATGCTACGAGAAGTGCAAATGTACTTTGGAGGATTGCCCGTTAATTGAAGAATTGGATGCACCAGAGCGATACATTTTAGTAAATACGCTTAGTATATTTGAAGATTTGCCCAATCTGCGGACACTTATAATTCGCATAGTCGAATTATTAGGGTATATGGGTGATCCACGCCTTACGACGTTCTTGATTCTCGATTGGATACCCACTACAATAGATCTAGACAACATTCACGCTTTGAGGATGGACAGAATTGAGTACAAAAATCCCGACGTGTGCCATATGGTTGGTATTTTAAATAACCTTGTGCGACTGGATCTCGACAACGATAGCTGCTTTATTGAGAATGATCTATGGAGAATTGTATCCAACTGTCCATCGCTACAGATCGTGAATATATGTGACGTGGATCTTGAACTGCAATTTTTTGCATTGAGCCGAGGTTTCATGTGCAGCGCGTTATCCGATCGCCTTGCTCCTCTGACAGTCATTTACGCTGATATTGGACAAAACAGGGAGATGGTGAGTTAATGGTCATTAAACTTATGCTTCGAGTATTTCTTATTTTGTCTTTATCTTATTAGATCCATCATCACTTCATACATCCACGTCTGCAACTTATATCAGGGCGCAAAGACCCGGAAAACATCGATGAACCCTTTATAAAATTGGAACTAACGGCTTGGGCTGAAACTGAATAATTTAATTTCTAAAACTTTGAATTAAAAACTGGTGAAGTTTGTAAACAACATTTCATATGTTTGTTTCGTTTTAAGTTTATATGTATATGAATGAAGTAATTAAGTTAAATAAATTGGAATGAATTACTGATTCGAGCATTATCATTATATTTAATTTTCATATTCATAGTGTGAAATGAAATGGGAAAAATGGTAGGAATAGGAATGCGGAAAAATTGCCACAGCCCCCAAAATTTTAAATTTAATTTCACATTATTTCGCTTTTTCAACAGTCGCCATTTTTATTTATTTTTTTTTGCTTTTGATCGTATACATACATATGTATGTAAGTCGCTTTTACTTCTGCTTCTGGAAAAAGAAGACGCAGTCGAAGCATAGGCAAAAATCAAATACATACATATGTAGCTACAAAAATAAAAAATCATCAACAGTCGCCATTTTGTTTTTGTTTTTTTTTGCTTTCGTCTTTTCTATTGCTTTTGATCGGATACATAAATTGCAGCTGCAGCACTCGGCAAAGTCGCGAAAATCGGTCGCTTGCTTTTTTGACATACATACATACATACATACATACATACGTACATATGTACATAAGTACGCTGCTGATCATTACCAGCTCAAACGAAATTTGATTTACGCGATTTACATACATACATACACATGTATGTATACGATCGAAAGCAACAACAAAACAGAAAGCAAACAAAGAAAAGCGGTGATTGTTAATGAATATTCATTTTTGTAGTTTTTAATTTTTAACTACATATGTTTTGACTGCGACTTCTAATTAAAAAAAATATATTTTGGGGGGGTTGCGCCATATTAAAAAACAAATCTATGTTCATCATGAAGGGGTCCTAAAAGATTTTTGCAGTTTTTATTTTCGTTGGGAGATAACAAAATACTAAAATAAAAGAAAACACTCATCTTGAGTTACATATGTATGTACATATATGTATGTCGTTGCTGAGATTTAAAATCTGTCTGGTTGTGACCATTTTAATATTTAATATTCTATTTGCCTAGAATGACAAACTAGAAACAGTTACAGATTGCAATAATATTAAAGCGTAAAAATTCGAACTGTAATCAGCTGATTATCATGAAAATGGCATTTTTATTAATGAAAATATTGACAAATTTGCCAGGATTCGTTCACACTTTGGTTTTTTAATTTGTCCACCTGTCTATCGAAATATTTGTCGGATATTCAGGAAATATTAATATTTAATTTAGCCAGTGCATTATTGTAAGAATAATAATTTCTTTAGCAATAATTAATACTTTTGTGGTTTAATATATTGTTAGCTGTACCAGCCTTTTGTGTAAACAAAATTCAAGCTTTTCGCAGTATACCATGATCACACTTGATTCTGAAATGTGCCGTTTTACATATACGGAGATGGCCACACTGTAGCAAGGGAAATGACGATTTTCAGTTAAGTTTATACAGCAGTTGTTGGTACGATGTTGAGCGAACTCAACGATTGTTGCCTATTGGCATTAATTAAGAATTTAAACCTGACCGACCAATTGGCATTATACCAAGTCAGTGGAGAGGATTTGAGTCGCATAAGAATCAATCTCATCTTCACCTGGACACAGCAAACGCGAATTCACATTAATTCCGAGAATTGTGAGACGCTTAGAAACAACCGATCATTGTTGAACACATTCCTGTCCAGCATCAGTGTGAAAGTGGAGGAAATGAAGCTGGAGCGTGTCCCACTGGAGTTTTTGAGGATCTGCGAAAATTACTGTTTTCCGCATGTTCACACATTATCCTACACATTGGATGATTTTTCTAGTCGTGTTGAGGCACAAGAATTATTGACAAACATCTGTCCTCGGGTGCGCTGTGTGAAGCCTGGTGATAATATTTGCTTCTGCTCGTTGTTGAGGTGGACGCTGTTCCGGAAGCTAATCGTTAGAGAGCAGACATGGCACGACGATGGTCATTATTGTTCCCTTGGACAGTGCCCGATGATTGAGGAACTGGTTGCACCTGACTTATACTTTATATGGCAAGGCTTGGATGGATTTATGCACTTGCCCAGTCTGCGGACAATTACCATTCGCGTGAATGAATATAGAAACGAGCCTTCCAATACGCCGCTTCTTGCTCTTGGGTTTATAGATCGGTTCGGCGGTACTGAAGGCAATACAGACAACATTCGCGGTATGATGCTGGAGAGAGTTTGGTGCTCTAATTTCGAAGTGTGCCGTGCGGTTAGATCTTTTAGAAACCTTGTGCGACTGGATCTCGACCGCTGGAGCTGCTTAGATGAGAGACGCCTCTGGAAAATTGTTGCCAACAGACCATCGCTACAGATCCTGGATTTAACAAGCATGGATCTTGGAGGGTTCTTTTTTTCATCAAACCGACGTCTCATGATCAGAACAATGCGCAATTTCCATGCTCCTTTGACAGTCATTTACGCTAATATTGACGTAAACGAACGGCTGGTGAGTTAAAAGGCGATAAGCTCATACTATGAGTTTCTTAATATATCTTTATCTTAGATCCGTCGTCACTTTAGGCATCCTCGACTGCAACTTATAAGAGGGCCCAGAAAACCAAAAGACATCCCTGGACCCATCATAAAATTGGAATTAACTCCTTTGGCTGAAACTTAATAAATGAACTATTCGAACTTTTGTGCCAATTAATGTTAATCGCGAATAACATTATTTGGCACAATAGCTCGAATAATAATAATAAAATATAATAGAATAGAAAGAAAACCAGTGAAGTTTGTAAGCAACATTTGAAATGTTTGTTCAGTTTTAAGTTTATATATCAATTATGTAATTTGAGTTAAAATGTTACACTGAAATTGGAAGAAATTAATTTCAATTGCATCATAAATGCAAATGATTCATTTATGCATTCTTTATAAATATAAGTTATATCTAACGTTGAAGTTATAAGTTTAAATTTATGTAATCTGAGTTTATATTGTTTTAATGGAATTGGAATGAATTAATTCCAATCGAATAATATATGCAATTTAATGCATTGTGGGCGCGAAGTTTTTAAAGCGCTTCTTCATTTATTATTTTATATGACGAATTAATTTCAATAATAAATAAAAGCTTTTTGTATGAAGACACAAAAATGCTATCAAACTATTTCGTACTATGTCAAGTTTTAGTTGAAATGACTATAGCGAAATACAAATTTGTTCAATCTGAGGGTAGTAAGAAGATCTTGTTTGATGGAAAACGATATTTTAAGCATTCGGTGTCTTAAAAAATCCCAATTATCATCATATTTAGACAAACAATACCACAAACAATGTAGTACCTGAGTGTGTGATATGGACCAGGAATAAGAATGCGTAAAAATCGCCACAGGCTCCAAATTGACTTTAGTAGCATTGCTTTAGTTATGGTATATAGCATACGTATGGTACTAAGTGTCATACATTTGAGGTTTTCAATGTTTATATTTTGGGGAGTTGCAAAATCATTTCAAAACAAGGCTACTCTACTGCACCTGCACATCAAGAAGGGACTACAAGAGTTTTGCAATTCTTATTTACGTTAGGACATAGCATAATACAGAGATCTAGAATCTTTCTACTAAATTCTTGTTGACGCCATTTATTTGTTCAGCTTCTCGTCCGTCAATTGCTTATTTCTCTAGAATTGCAAACTAGCAACAGTTATAAATTGCAATAATTTTAAAGCGTATAAATTTGAACTTTGATAATCAGCTGATTGTCATGAATTGGATTCTTATCGATACCGATAATATACCAATATACTTGCTGAGATACGTCCACACTTTGGTTATTTTTTAATTTGTCTATCTAAATATTTCATTTAAAACAAATTTAAGTTTGATTTGGGTATTGGCTAAACAAAATTTAAGCTTTTTGCAATGTGTAAAAATAAAAGAAACTCTTAAAAAATTTGTATCGATCCGATAAGTGTGAGATCCCGCAAAATGGCCACACGGGATTTTTTAATGTACGGGGATGGCCACACTGTAGTTTATACAGTTAAGTTTATACATTCATTTAACCACAATGTGGAACGCACTGGACGATTATCGCCAATTGACATTAATAAAGGATTTAAACCTGACCGACCAATTGGCATTATACCAAGTCAGTGGAGAGGATTTGAGTCGCATAAGAATCAATCTCATCTTCACCTGGACACAGCAAACGCGAATTCACATTAATTCCGAGAATTGTGAGACGCTTAGAAACAACCGATCATTGTTGAACACATTTCTGTCCAGCATCAGTGTAAAAGTGGAGGAAATGAAGCTGGAGCGTGTCCCACTGGAGTTTTTGAGGATCTGCGAAAATTACTGTTTTCCGCATGTTCACACATTATCCTACACATTGGATGATTTTTCTAGTCGTGTTGAGGCACAAGAATTATTGACAAACATCTGTCCTCGGGTGCGCTGTGTGAAGCCTGGTGATAATATTTGCTTCTGCTCGTTGTTGAGGTGGACGCTGTTCCGGAAGCTAATCGTTAGAGAGCAGACATGGCACGACGATGGTCATTATTGTTACCTTGGACAGTGCCCGATGATTGAGGAACTGGTTGCACCTGACTTATTCTTTATATGGCATGGCTTGGATGGATTTATGCACTTGCCCAGTCTGCGGACAATTACCATTCGCGTGAATGAATATAGAAACGAGCCTTCCAATACGCCGCTTCTTGCTCTTGGGTTTATAGATCGGTTCGGCGGTACTGAAGGCAATACAGACAACATTCGCGGTATGATGCTGGAGAGAGTTTGGTGCTCTAATTTCGAAGTGTGCCGTGCGGTTAGATCTTTTAGAAACCTTGTGCGACTGGATCTCGACCGCTGGAGCTGCTTAGATGAGAGACGCCTCTGGAAAATTGTTGCCAACAGACCATCGCTACAGATCCTGGATTTAACAAGCATGGATCTTGGAGGGTTCTTTTTTTCATCGAACCGACGTCTCATGATCAGAACAATGCGCAATTTCCATGCTCCTTTGACAGTCATTTACGCTAATATTGACGTAAACGAACGGCTGGTGAGTTAAAAGGCGATAAGCTCATACTATGAGTTTCTTAATATATCTTTATCTTAGATCCGTCGTCACTTTAGGCATCCTCGACTGCAACTTATAAGAGGGCCCAGAAAACCAAAAGACATCCCTGGACCCATCATAAAATTGGAATTAACTCCTTTGGCTGAAACTTAATAAATGAACTATTCGAACTTTTGTGCCAATTAATGTTAATCGCGAATAACATTATTTGGCACAATAGCTCGAATAGTAATAATAAAATATAATAGAATAGAAAGAAAACCAGTGAAGTTTGTAAGCAACATTTGAAATGTTTGTTCAGTTTTAAGTATATGTATGAATTATGTAATTTGAGTTGAAATGTTACACTGGAATTGGAAGAAATTAATTTGAATTGCATCATAAATGCAAATGATTCCTTTGAGCATTCTTTATAAATATAAGTTATATCTAACGTTGAAGTTATAAGTTTAAATTTATGTAATATGAGTTTATATTGTTTCAATGGAATTGGAATGAATTAATTCCAATCGAATAATATATGCAATTTAATGCATTGTTGGAGTGAAGTTTGTAAAGCGCTTCTTCATTTATTATTTTATATATATATATATATATATATATATATATATATATATATATATATATATATATATATATATATATATATATATATATATATATATATATATGTAAGGAATCAACTTGAATTCCATGATGAATGCTTTTGTGTGAAGAGTCAGAAATGCTATCAAACTTGATTGATGGAAAACAATATTTCGAGCATTATCATTATATTTAATTTTCATATTCATAGTGTGATATGAAATGGGAAATAGGGTAGGAATAGGAATACCGAAAAATCGCCACAAGCCCAAATTACTTTAATACAGCGTTTTAAAAACTTTGGTAAGTTTAAATTCACATTAAAAAATGTTACGACACTGAGGGCATTCAAAATGTAAAAGTTTATATATTCATTAATAAATTAATTGACATTTCTTCCTTCCGTTTTTCATTATAATAAGGAACTTACACACTTTGCATCTATCATGTTCCTGTACAAAGAGAGTAAATTGATCGTTTTGCGATTTTCTTAAACATTTCCTTATGACTCTGTCTAGTTCCTTTTATTTGAATTTTCAAGAATTACAAATCAATTTGAAGTAATTTTAAAGCGCCACACTAGGGCACATTGCGGAAGAGCTCATATATATTTTTATTATTAAGTAACAACTTGTTTTCACAAAACATTAAGGAACTCGATTTCAAGCGATCTGATGTCTTGGGAAATTGGACTCGTTGAGTTTCTGCCTACAAGTCTTTAAAAATGTTATTATGCCGCTATCCATTTCACCTTATTTCTGATTTTAGTCAGCATTTGTTTCGTTTTAATGAATTGTAAATCAGCGAACGGTAATATTTGAAATCATTTTAATGCCGCAAAATGTATTCCTGTAATAATCAGCTGTGGAAATCGATAAATAAAATAAAAATACCGATATTTTTGCCCACATACAGCCACACTCAACAAATTCGATTTTATTACCTATCCCTCTTTGACTTCTAGCTTCTTATGGATAGATAGAAGGTTCAACTTTTCAGAAATTTGCCACTGATGCGGCCACTCTAAAAAGGCAATTATGAAGTGTTTTAACAGATGTTTACCTTACAACAGAAATCTTAATTGATCCGTACAGTGCAAGCAGATAAAACAAAAGTCTTACTTGAAGAAGATAGCTAAATGGGGAAAACGACATTTTTTAGTCAGTATCTAAATTTATTATAACAACAGAAATGAGCTGCTTTAATATACCGATGTTTGGTAATGGTGTCTAACCAGGTGGCAACTCTCTGGCTGTCAATAGTTTGGTATATATCATTACGTTAAAACGTACATTTAAGAAATATTGATTATGGTCACACTCGTACAAATAAAACAGCTTTAACAAAGCCCTTCTTTTAAGTAATATTTTTGTTTATACGTGTTTCTATATTGTTTTGTGTTTTAAACGAATTCATTCTGCGAATACAAAGTGTCAGTCAGTTGCGTCGGCTAGTGCGTAGTTAGTGCAGTGTCTATGTGTGTGCGTGCTAAAGGTAAGTTAAGAGCGGCTCTTGAGTGGTGAGTGCACGTCATCATCAAGCCCCAGTCGCTGTCACCTATTTTTCACCAGTCGCAGTGCAAGTGCAAAAGAAAGAAAGCAGTCTCAACAAGTATTAGCTAAATACAACTGTGCAATTGCTGTCCTTGTCTAGTTTACAGTGTACCCTAATTGCATATCACAGCAAAAGAAAGTGGCCAAGCGGATTGCAATTTATCTCGTTTCGTTCAACAAGTGAATACCGATCGCTCTCTCTCTCTCTATCGCTCTTTGTCTATTGTCGGACAACTCAGAGCGGCGCGCGCGCGCCTGCGCCTACGCACAATTGTTGTGATTCTTTCGTTGTTATTATTATTGGCTGCTTACGTGTCGTCGTCGCGAAATGTACGTATACGCTTACGTAGTTGCGGTCGCTTTTACGTGGCTTGTGGCAGCCAATCCCACAACAACACCGGCTGCCATCGCGCAAGTGCAAGTAATCGAGCAAATCGAGAGCTTCTTGGATAATCCACATTACCTCAGCAATGAGGAAATCGGAGATCTATTCACACGCCTCAACAAGGACTACCCGACACTGGCCCAACCCTATGTCGTGGGCACCACCATCGAGGGGCGTCCCATGAACGCCCTGGCGCTCAGTGCACCCACATCGGACGCCACCACGGGCGATCTGCTGCGTCCCATGGTCAAGCTGGTGGCAAATGTGCAAGGCGACGAGACCCTCGGACGACAGATCGTCCTCTACATGGCCGAATATTTGGCCAGTAGCTATGAGATCGACAAGGAAGTGCAGCGATTGCTCAACACAACCGAAATACACTTCCTGCCCAGTGCGAATCCAGATGGCTTCGCCCTTGCCAAGGTGAGTCATCCATTGAAATAGCAGTAGAGTTCTTGTTATCGCCGATCCCCTCATTTAAGTTATTGCTCTGATCTCGGATTAATAAACAGTCGAGTGGGTTCGACGGCGCGATACCTGGTAAAAACTGAAATAAGAAAAATAAATAAAATAAATATTTGCACTGATCAAAATAAGTAATATTAATTAACAAAATATTCCTCCGCTAAGAGAGTGGATTTTAAAAATGTTTACCTTTACTTTTTCAAATAAATATGGAAATTGTGCAAGTTTTTTTTTTTATTCAAATTGTCTCTAGTACTTTTTTAAGTTGTAAAACTCTCTGATAGAATAGTCAACTGACTGTAATCAAGAATCTGAGGTCTCCCGTTTATCCATTGGCACAAATTTGGTATACTTTTGAGCGATGTTGACTGCCGGGTTTGCGCTCATAGGTTTTTTCATTTCTCAAAATGTGAAACAATTCAATCTGTGAACAGCTGCGGACCCGAGTGAGGCAGCCTAAAAGTGAATGTACTTATACTTACACATACGTATACGTATATTAATTTGTGTGAATGTGTGAGTGTTGTCTGATTCATTTTATGAGCTGAACCTTTCCGGGCTAATATTCAACCACTTGCTGTGACTTGGCTTTGTTCGCATGAAATGCGCATGCTCACCTTTCACAACAGAATCGAAACTAAACTATAGTATTCCTTAGCTTCGAGAAGAGAGCCTCGCAACTCGAAATTGACAGATAAAGTGAAGAGAGACGACAGATACGTGCTCGCTCTCTCTCTCTCTCTCTCTCTCTCTCTCTACATATTGTGTTTGACCCAGTTTGATGAATTGGATGTTTGGGATTAACGTAGCACGATCTGTTAATTAGCAACTGTATCTACCTACATCTATGTGTGTATGTCGAAGGCAAGCTAAGTGCTTGTGTATATTATCGACGTCGAGTGGTTATTCAAGTGATCTCCATCCCCTTCGAGAGCTCTTTAAAGTCAGTCAAGCGATATTTCAAGCAGCAAATCGTAGGCAAATGTTTAAATAACTGTATGTTTAACACTTGCAAGGGTGTGCAAGCATGGAAGGTGTCATCATGGTAATTTCCACTCCTCAGTTTTCTGACTTGTTGTCACACAAAAAGTTCAAGTTCATATTTCTGGTCTTCATTCACATTTGACATTAATGCCAGCAAAAGCTGCAAGTTTCCCTGTTGTTGTACACTAAACAAAAATATTTGATTGTTAGATTATCTAGTAAAAGTCATAATAAAAATGCTGATCCTAGGTTCTTCCCCCATCTTCATTTGTATAGATGTAATGGTATTATATGAATGTTGAGTCACCATCGAGTTCTGCAAGTAATCATTACAAATTTGTATTTATTTTTAGTAGAACGCTTTATTGTTCTTCATCCTAAGAAAAGAAATAAAAGTACATTGTCTATGAATTTTTCTCTTCTCGTCACCCGGCTTGTTTTTCATTTTTCCCATTTTCAAAGCTCTTAACTTTACAACTGGATCTTGATGCAAAAATGTACAAATCGTAATATCATGAATATCCTTTTTTGTTGATTTTCTATATGTGAAAAGAAAGCAAATCTTAAAGCTGTTGCCAAGTTTTTCCGGTTTCATACATGTGAATGATAGAGTATCTTAGTCAGCCAGTTCACACGAAACATGCATTAAGAACTCACGAACTCGCTTATCTGCCAGTTGCCTTATCGCCATTTCGAGGTTCTCTTTAATCTATTGCAGGGAAATAGAAAAGTGTTTGTTTGCATATTGTGTCATATTAAGCGTCGATATCAAGTATGCACTGCTTTATCGCCTTTTTTATTAATAGAAAATTAATGGGCCATTAAAGCAAACTACGATTTCGAAATCTTATCACAGAACGAGCGTTATAACTGTGGCATGCGGCATGCGGAATGTGGCATGTGGCATGTTTTGGTCCGCGGCATATGGTTTTTTGAGAGAGAGGTGAAAAAACGTGGATTATAGCTGCTTATTATGGACATTATATGGAATTACTTATGACTTGGTGTGTATCTCTGTCACCGCTTTCAATTGCTGTCTGATTAGATTAGTTGGTCGTACGAATTAGTTATACCCAATTTCTTTTGATTGTGCTGACAGTTTTATGGCTACCGGGACTATAAATAAAGACCAAATTAATGTTGGCTTGGTGTTAATCCATTCCCTCCCTCTTGTCCGCCTGACGTCATCTGTTGCAATGTACTATGTAATTACGAGTACATCTACTATATATATATATATATATATATATGTATATGTATGTATGTATGTACATTTATACACAATCATACGTACATATGTATGGATGTTTATGCCAGAGGACCGCAAAACTGGTTTAGAAGCCGTCGCTATAGTATTTCAACTGTTTCCCCTCCATTGACAATCTTTGGAGCAAAAGAGTCTTTGAACAGTTTCTTGCGATTTGATACACTGTACTCGTATGCAACCGGTTCATTGTTGTCTTTACAATATATATGTATATTTGCTCTTTTTGCAATCCCATAAAGTTTATTCGATTAGGCATATTTATTGTTCCTTGTTGTTGTTTTAAATTTCTATAAAATTTTGAAAATCAAATAAAAATGTATAAAATAAAATGTACTAAAATTTAAAAACAATACTTCTGAAAAACACACAGGGTATCTTTTAGCAGGTGCTCTCTAGGTAGCAACTTTTTGACTTCTTTTCTGGCTCGACATTTTGTTTGTCTTTGCCGATGCGGTGTCTTGGAAAAAAAAGTGAATTGCATTGACAAATTTGTCTTATGTAGTTAACACTGTAGCACTGTATCGAACGCAATTTGATCATACATACAGACGCGTATGTATGTACATACATATATATGTATGTATGTGTGTACATACATACATAAGTGCAAACATCAACATCAAGAAAATGTATGTCAAGAGTTTTGTCGATTGCATTTGCAATATGTGCATATTGAAACTATTCTTTGAATTTATTAAGACAGATCTAAGAGCTTTAGTTTATATGTATGTATGTAGTTCTATTTGATCTAGGGCTTCGTAATCGATGGAGATAAACTTTGGCATTAACTGGCTGGTGTGAATAAACAGCTTGACTATCTTCACACACACACACACACACACACACACACACACACACACAGAAACGTTCTCGCTCAACCGATAGCGCGAGCAATTGATAACAGTTAAATACACTCACACAAACAAAACACATACAAGAAAGGCCGTTGTCTAAGTGTAGACGAAAATAATTTGAATTGAGCCCACGCTCAATGTTATTGTTAGTGCACTGGGCGCTCTGACGTCACAAAAACTCGCAAGTTATCGATTTTTATGTAGGCTACAGTAATAACATCCTTTTTGGCTCGTGACACATGTGACGTGCGTAGGCGTCGATGACGATTGAAGCATAAACACATCGCAGCGACAGCGACAGTGACAGCGCTGCTGCTGAAGTCGACGCATTCGCTCTTTCTTTCGCGCCGATGACTGGCGCAGGCGCCTCACTTGCATCTGGCAACGCCGCCCGCACGCCGCACACGGCTCGGCTGGCATCGAGATGTGCGAAAACACACACAGACACACACACACACACGCGTAGACAGCGAGTCAATAACAGAAGAAGAAAAAAACCCCATGCACAATAAATAACAAATAAAAGAGAGAGAAAAACCGAGAAACTATTAATTTGTGCTTAAACGTAATGTGTCGCCGCAATAACATGCGGCAATAACAAAACAAAACAAATATATGTACATACATATATATAAAAACAAGAAACACGCACACACATGCCGAGAGAAAACAACAACAAAACTCGTGACTGACAAAGCTTCGACGCGAGGCAACGCGACGGACGCTCTCTGGCGTGTAATTTCCCTACAATTATCGCACGTCGTCGCTCTCAGCAGCAGAGCGCCAGCGCCAGCGACGGCAGTGGCAGTGACGTCGACTGCGGCAGTGGGACAGCGGGCGGGCAGCACGGGCTTAAGGCCAATCAACGCAGCAAATTTTCAAACAGTACATTTTTTGAAGCTGAACTGAATCGAGTGGAGCTACTGCTTCTGCTGCTGCTGCTGCTGCTGCAATAACGACAACGACGACAACGGTGACTGAGGTACACACGGCGTTTCATTTGTGGTAGCGCGTTGTATCTAAAGCGGGCCGCTCGCTTAATTTGCACTCCAGTGATAACTGACAGCAGCAGGCAGCAACAACAATGATGCAGCAGTGGGTAGAGAAACTTTCGCATCGGCTGTGGCCATTGATGCTAATGACAACGTTGATGGCGCCGCTGCTCGTCCAGGGCTATGTCATCAAGGAGGACGAAAGCTTCCTGCAGCTGCCACACTACAGCAGCCAGGAGCAGCTCGAAGATCTGTTTGCCCGGCTCGAGAAGGCGTATCCGGACCAGGCGCGTGTCCACAGCATTGGCCGTTCGCTGGAGGGACGCAATCTGCTGGCGCTGCAGATCTCGCAAAGCACAAGGCAGCGGGCACTGTTGACGCCGCCAGTGAAATACATTGCCAACATGCACGGCGATGAGACGGTGGGGCGACAGCTGCTTGTCTATTTGGCCCAGTATCTACTGGGCAACTATGAACGGAGCACCGAGGTGGCCCAGCTGGTTAACAGCACCGATATCTATTTGATGCCCACCATGAATCCTGACGGTTATGCTCTCTCCCAGGTATGTGTCATGTGTGCTATCGAATTTGCTGCCGTCACCTGTTTGCTTGTGCCTGGGAAAAATCGATAACCGATGCATAAACACACACATACATACATATGTACAGACATACATACATTCGGCAGTACCGTATGTAGTGTGAAGCCAACGCAACCCAGCTTCTGCCCTGCAGAATTTTCGTTGCGTATTGTGTGTGTGTGTGTGTGTGACGTCGCTGTTGCGCACTTGCCTTTTGATTGCGTAGGCTTGCTCTCTTCCTCTCTGGCACGCCCCTTACTTCGTTGTTGACATATTGCAAAGCTTGTTGCTTTCACATGAATTGCTTTAATTCCGCTCGATGTGTGTTGATTAGCGAATGAATGAGCGCTGGGCGAATTAGCGGTTAGGCTTGAGTAAACATGAGACTGTGTAAATGTGCCTGCTATCAATATGTAGGTAATCTGCAATCGATTTACATACCTACAATTGCATTGCACATATTCAATTGAGCATGTGTGTGTGTGTGTGTTAAGTTGAACGTACCTGCATCCATATTGCCAAAGCTCTCTCCCACTGCTTGCACTCTGCAAACACTGAAGCTTTTGGACAATTGTAAATTGTAGTTAAAGTATACCGTTTTTTTTTTCTGTTGTTGTTTCCGCCCCCCTCTTCCTGCCACCAACCGGCTGGAGTAATTTGAGTGCCGCCACTTTGCGTGATCGGCCACTGTGACTAGCCTAGTTTTATAAAATCATTCATACAAATGAATAATATATAATGAATATTCTATGCGAGTGCAATCAATTAATTTATTATACAACCAGAGCACGAGCAATTGTCTGATGCCGTTTCGATCGATTGACAGTTTGCTCCAATTATTTAATTGACAGTTACTGCACATTGTTGTTGCTGTAGTTACGAGCAGAGAGGATCAAGCGGCAAAAAGCTTATGCTGAGCTTTTGCAGAGCCTTATGCGCGCATTGCACAATACACACACTCTCTCTCTCTCTCTCTCTCTCAGCCAGCATACATTAACGATAATGTGTGTTGTAAGAGCTTTGCGACCTGACTATCAAGTTTGGTCATGTCTGAGCTGAATGCCAAATTGCCTACATATGTAACATAATAAAGCCAGAGGAACTACCTATAAACATATTTATTGCACGTAATCAATTAACTAATCTCTCTTTGCTCTCTCTCTCTCTTTCTGTTTGCAGGAGGGCAACTGCGAATCGCTGCCAAATTATGTGGGACGCGGGAACGCCGTTGGCGTGGACTTGAATCGGGATTTCCCAGATCGTCTGGATCAGCAGCATGTCAACCATTTGCGTTCACAATCGCGTCAGCCGGAAACCGCCGCCTTGGCCGAATGGATTGTGAGCAAACCATTTGTGCTATCTGCCAATTTCCATGGCGGAGCTGTCGTCGCCAGCTATCCCTACGATAACTCTCTGTAAGTGGTCACCCCCCACCCCCATTAACCCATTGATCAGTCAACCGATGTTAATAGTATTGCTGTCTGAAATGCAGAGCGCACAACGACTGCTGCGAAGAGAGCCTCACACCAGATGATCGCGTGTTCAAGCAAATGGCGCACACGTATTCGGACAATCATCCGATCATGCGACGTGGCAACAACTGCAACGACACCTTTGCCGGCGGCATTACCAACGGTGCCAATTGGTATGAACTCTCTGGCGGCATGCAGGACTTTAACTATGCGTTCAGCAATTGCTTCGAGCTGACCATCGAGTTGTCGTGCTGCAAATTCCCAGCGGCCAGCACTTTGCCCACGGAATGGGCGCGCAACAAGCGCCCGCTGATGGAGCTGCTGAAGCAGGCGCACATTGGCATCAAGGGTCTGGTGCAGGATGCCAGCGGTTACCCCATTGCGGATGCCACCATTGTTGTCTCCGGTCTCGAGGATAAGCCCATCCGCACCTCTAAGCGTGGCGAGTACTGGCGTCTGCTCACCCCAGGCATCTACAGTGTCTATGCGGCGGCCTTTGGGTAAGATGGATCTTCATCTGTCAATTTGAATCCACCTGTATCTCCTGTTCACACTTACAGCTATCAATCGAGCGCACCCCAGGAGCTCCATGTGACCAATGACAATGCGGAGGCAATGCGCGTTGACTTCAAGCTGTCGCCCGTTGAGACCAATTATGATGGTATAAGCAGTTATTACAATCCATACTTTTTTAGACACTAGACGGACGACGGGTGTTTTGCAAGATCTTAAGACATCTCGGCGCTATTGTCGACCCATGAATACAAGAAGTCGCCGCCGCCGAGAACAAATGCAACTTCACGCCGCCGTCACAAGCACCGTCATCGAACTATCGCTCAGCTAACTAACGATTATTACTAACATTGTACCACACACACACACACACACTCACACAGATACACACACTCGTTCTATCTATTTATGCTTATCTGCATCTAAACGCACGTTCACACACATACATGTCTTTAGTGCATTTTGTAGTAGTTTTCAGTTTCATTTTCGCATTGATGGAATCTCTTATCATTCTTACGCACACAGCATTTGGTTCTCTTTTTTGCTTTCGCTCTCTATTTCTATTTCGCTCTCTTAACGCGCACACACAGCTATTGGACATTCACACAAACACAGACACAGACACAGCCACCGCTACAGTTACAGTTACAGTTACAACACGAAATATCAATTTGAAGATTTGAGATTTAAAAAGATGGTATATGTATCTTTATAGACAATTTGATTTGTACATACAAGATTATTTGAAAGCAGTGCGTTACTCGTAGAAAACCCCACCCACAAGAGCCATACAATGGCCTTTAAATCCCCCTCTCAATTATACAAGAACGTATACATATATCTATATATACATATACTTTACAAATTACTCTATATATATATTTAGTGGCTTACTCTAAAACCAACAAAACCTAAACGAAAATCATGTGTAAAAATTATTTTAACCCAACATACATATACATATATATATGCAACATATGCAAACGAAAAGAACAAAAAACAAAGCAGCCTAAAATGCATGTCTTCAATATCCATATATACATATATATCCCGATATATAAATATATGCAAACATACCAAAATCGATTACAAGTTTGTTAAACATTTTAAAAGTGTCAGCGTGAGTCTGAACAAATTGTTAACCCAACATTATGCATACATAAGTATTAAATGTTTGACAAGCATATGGAGTTGAACGAATAATTCCAATAATAATGATAATGACATATTTAGAGGAAAAGAAAAACAAAACTAGAAAACCAGAAAACAAGAACAGGCCAAATAAAAATGTTGTTTTTTGCCTAGTGCGTTTTATTTTCATTTTGAAGCAAAGCCGAATCCCCTCCAACCTCCAACCCCTAAACCGTGATCTGTAAACCGAACCCGGACTGAATCCATTTGCCATCCATCTGTTAAGTTGTTCCATTTAAAAGCTTGCTAGGAAACATAATAACTACGATAACAATTACAAACAATATACATTTACGATTAGATAACAATTTCGACTATATTTGGCATATTTACTATTTATACTCTTTATTATTACGATTATTGTAAAACTATTATAATATTTAGCCTAGACATTTGTTGAGTAGTCCAGTTGACAAATTGTTCGCGCTGCAACTAAACTGGTGCAAACTAGTTAGTTAAGTTGTTAAGTTACAGTATTACAAAATAATGCAATAATTTCTCAGGGTTCAAATCAACATATGTATGTAACATAATGGCTTAGACATGCGTCGTTGTTAATTTTTTTCAAATACGACTGTTTTTGCTCTTTATCTCGTTTAAACAAAATTGCTATCTCTATCTTTATCTTTATCTCTCGATATCGATCTCGTCTTGCTCGTTTTGCAACTAATTTAATCGAAATAAATGTGTAATGAAATGAAACCACAAATTGATTGATTGCTTACAAACAACAAATCATCACGTACCATACTTCCATACTTCGACAAAATCGCTTTTGCTTTTTCGCATGTCGCATACACATACATACATATTTTATTTGATAGCTCTAACTTGAATTGCATTTTGCAGTTCGGCACCTGACGTTGGTTCATGTCTTGGCTTTAGATATCTATTTTGTCGGTTTTGATTTTGGTTTTGGTTTCGTTTCTTGCATTGCATTTGCTCTCTCGCTCTCTCTCTCTCTCACACTCAGCCATCACTCATTGCGTGCGTCAAGTTCGATGCCGATGCACATCAAATTAATCGATCTTTTTCTGTTGTCTTCTGTTTGTTATTCATCGTTTGTTCATCAACTTCTCAACTCTATTCTCTTCAATGCAGGCAACTTTCGCAAACAGAAAGTGGAACGCGCCGAGCCACCAGAGCAGCTGAAGCAGAAATTCGATGGCTTCCTCACGCCCACGCCCTTCGAGCATCACAACTATGTGGCCATGGAGAGGTGAGTCGAAGAAGCGTTCGTCCGTTCCCCCTTTGACATTCCACTTGGTTGCAGCTTCTTGAGGAACTTGACCGCCAGTTACCCATCGCTGACCCGCCTCTACAGCATTGGCAAGAGTGTGCAGGATCGCGATCTCTGGGTGATGGAGATATCGACGACCCCGGGCACACATGTGCCGGGCGTGCCGGAGTTCAAGTACGTGGCCAATATGCACGGCAACGAGGTGGTCGGCAAGGAGATGCTCCTGCTCCTGACCAAGTATCTGCTGGAGCGCTATGAGAACGATGAGCGTGTGACGCGTCTGGTGAATGGCACACGGATGCACTTCTTGTACAGCATGAATCCCGATGGCTATGAGATATCGCGGGAGGGCGATCGCACCAGCGGCTTGGGACGCGCCAATGCCCACAACGTGGACTTGAATCGCAATTTCCCGGATCAATATGGCACCGATAAGTTCAATAAGGTCACCGAACCCGAGGTGGCTGCCGTTATGAACTGGACGCTCTCGCTGCCCTTTGTGCTGTCGGCCAATCTGCATGGCGGCTCCTTGGTGGCCAACTATCCATTTGATGACAACGAGAACGACTTCAATGATCCGTACTCGCGTCTGCGCGACTCCAGCATCAGTGGCCGCAAGCTGAATCCCACCGAGGACAACGAGCTGTTCCGCCACCTGGCGCTTGTCTATTCCCGTGCCCATCCCACTATGCATCTGGGCCAGCCGTGTGCGCTCTTCAAGAACGAACTGTTCGCCGATGGCATCACGAATGGCGCTCAGTGGTACAGTGTCACCGGTGGCATGCAGGATTGGAATTATGTGCGCGCCGGCTGCATGGAGCTGACCATCGAGATGGGCTGCGACAAGTTTCCCGAGGCCAAGGATCTGCCCCAGTACTGGCAGGACAATCGCGAGCCGCTGCTCCAGCTGATCGAGCAGGTGCACCATGGTGTCCACGGCTTTGTCCGCAGCTCCATTGGCACACCGATAGCTGGCGCCGCCATCGGCTTAAATGGCGGCAATCAGACGACGTACAGCGGCACCTTCGGCGACTACTGGAAACTGACGTTGCCCGGACGTCACAATGTCACCGTGCTGGCCGATGGCTTTGCCCCGCTCCGTGTGGAGGTCGAGGTCCCCGACGCAGAGCCCTTCGGCATGCGGCTGGATGTGACGGTGATGCGCGACGATCCGCAGCACTGGGCGTCGGCCAACGACTTTCGGATCATCGAGAATGTGGTGAACACGAGATACCACACGAACGCTGAGGTGCGCAACCGTCTGGCCGAGCTCGAGAACCAGAATCCCCAGATTGCCAGCTTCGGGTATGCGGACAACGAGTTCAGTCGCCACTTTAACTACATTAAGCTGACCTCCAATGTGAGTAGCGACGCAAATAGTATATCTGAGCCCCTCCCTATAGGGTAATACACAGAATTTCCGATCTCATAAAGCCAAGGCGATAAAGTCAAATCTGTCTGACCGTCCGTCCGTCCGTCCGTTTTCCGTTTTCAATCGGTTTGCTAACATACTGGCATAATTTGTGCACTATGGTATATTTTGAATTCGGTAGATTAGGGTACTAATTTGGTACATCTTAAGAACTAACCACACCTGTGACGATTGCAGCTTCCCTACTTGCTTCATGTATGTACATATATGCTCAATTCTTGCGTTTTTTTCCCTTGCAGATTGGCGAACCGGAGGAGCACAAGTACAAGCTGCTGGTGATAAGCTCGCTGTACGATACGACAGCGCCGCTGGGCAGAGAGATTATGCTGAACCTGGTGCGGCACCTGATCGAGGGACACAAGCTACAGGACGCGGCTGTGGTTCAGCTGCTGGAGCGTAGCGTCATCTATTTCCTGCCGCAAACGGAGAAATTCAGCACGATCTTCAGCATGTACAACGCCAAGTAAGAATTGTTCTGTTCATGTCCATATCGATGGCAGCCCATGTTACTCATGTCACTCTTTGCAGCAATTCCATATGCGATCCCGTGCTGTCCGACGAGCTGGCCGAGCGCATACTAAGCCCAGAGACGGAAGCATCGCGGGATCTGTTGCTGCAGTTCTTGCGCAACGAGCACTTTGACCTAATGCTGACATTCAGTGCCGGCAGCTCGGAGCTCAACTATCCCAAGGGTGACTCCATACTGGAGAAGTTTGCGCACAGCATACAGCGCACCGAGTTCAATTACTCGCCGCTGCAGTGCAGCAGCTCGGCCACCAGGCAACTGCATCGCGAGACCACCGATCGCCTCACCAATCTGATGCACAAGCTCTACAAGATTCCGATGTATACCCTCGGCTTGTCCTGCTGTCGCATGCCGGCGCACAGTCAAATCGCCTCCGTTTGGCGCACCAACATCGAGAAGATCAAGAACTTCTTGGGCCTGGTCCAGACGGGCATCAGTGGCCTGGTGCAGAACGACAAGGGGCAGCCGCTGCGCGAAGCCTTTGTCCGACTGCTGGAGCACGAGGGCATCTACAATGTGTCGCGCAACGAGGCGCGCTTCCAGCTAATGCTCCCCAAGGGCCTCTACGGCCTGGAGGTGAGTGCGCCCAACCACGAGTCCCAGATCATCAAGACAACGGTGCAGTCCGGCCAGCTCATCGACTTGGGTGCCGTCAAGCTGCACGCCTTCAGCCTAATCCGTGGCGAGGTTACCGAACTAAATGGCGCCAGCAGCAGCAGTGTCAGCGGCACCACCAGCATCACTGGCATTGTGCTCGACGACGGCAATCATCCCATACGCAATGCCAAGATCTCGGTCATCCATCCGGCGGGTCTGACGCGTCTGCGCAACTTCACCAACAGCATGGGCGAATATTATCTGCGCTCGGTGCCCGTCGGCGCGGTGACGCTCAAGGTGGAGGCACCGCGACACTTTGAGGCCACCCGGGACATTCGCCTGCCCCAGGCGGGGCAGCCCACCGAGAACGTTGTCTTCCACCTCAAGTTCAATGCCCGCGTCTTTGGCCTGCCCCGTTTCGTGTTCATCGTTGTGGCCAGCGTGCTCATCATTGTGGGCGTCGTCATCTGTGTGCTGTGCGCACAGTTCTGGTTCTATCGTCGCCATCGCGGCAAGATGCCCTACTACGACTTTTCCCTCTTGCCGCAGAAGGGCAAGGAGCACTTCGAGCTAGACGAGGATGCTGGCGACGATGGCGAAACGGAGCTCTTCCGCTCCCCCATTAAGCGTAAGCGAATTTCCATTCATTTACCCGCTACCCGTAGACAATCGTATTTATTATGACAGGGCATTTATGTAATTTATGTAGGCAGAAGGAGAGAAGTCTGTCCGTATAAATAGTACCTTGATCTTGGGAACAATAACAGATAAAGCTATAATTTTTCATTTTCAACTGCACACACATATCAAATTTGCGTTAGACTTTTACCACTTACACCTCCGCAAATCCGTGCGTTCGATCTTAATTTATTTATTCAGTTCATTCAGGTTGTTCTCCTGTGTGGCAGCTTATCCTAATTATGTTATATGTACATATATTAATAATTTCACATGTTGACAATTATATCATAAAATAGTAGGAAATAAGGACAGACGTACATCACAGTCAGATTAGGATATAAGCCTACCAAGCAAATCCTGCGGCTGCAGTTTTTTTTAGTCATTTTGCTGCTGGATGATCTCAAGAGATGTTGAGCGAGCACGTTTGGGGTTTGGGTGTAAGGCCAGTCTATTTAAATAAAACTTGGCCTGCAACTGCAAGACAACTTCCAACATATCCGGAACCCCTAAGATCTCTTTCGATATAGATATTTCTTGTTCTCATATACAATGGGACATTGCACACTATTTTCCTCAAGATCTTGCTTTGCGCTTCGCGAATACTATTCATAAGCGTTTTCTTCTAGACCCCCCATACAATTGCCAAGAGAATGGTTCCTGGTGAGGACACCTTATTTTTAGCATATGTTGCATTGAGAACGTTTTGGGAGTCAACATTTTGGGTTGCCACTGTCTTTGGCATATCACATGTGTAACAGTCTTTATAATTCTTGAATTCCCGAAACGTAGTTACGATCGATTGAACATTGTGAAAGTTATTCAAGAAACAATGTTTCTGAATTCTATGGTATATTTTGGATGTAATAGTATATCGATATACTATTTATAGACTTTGGCATATTGTAGTATCCAGGATTTTGATTTCATATATTTAAAGAATAATTCTGCATTGTTTTGATTTGATTGAAAATGATTTCCTAGCATCTTGGCATTATGTTTATTTACCTTGTCTTCCTATCGCTCTCTATCTCTTATCTCTCTCTTTCTCGGCAGGTGGCATGACCATTCAACCGTACTTCGACGAGGAGCAGCTGGAGCACATTTTGCATACGGATGATGAGGACGACGAGGACGAGGTGGTGATGGATATGGCGCCAGAGCTGGATCTGGATGTGGCCGATGAGAGCGGCGATGAGATTGTCATGTTGCACAATCATAAGAATCGTCGCAAGCATTGAGGAACATTGAGGAACCAAACAACATTCAACAACAGACAACAACAAAAACAAATCTAGAGTTATATCGACAACAACAACAACACACACAACATAACTGTGATTTCAAACGTTTTCAGCAAACCAATCGCTCTTTTTATCATATTTATCCACACTTTAATTTCTTTTTTTTTTTTTGTCTAATTAATATAGATATATATATATATATATATATTTTTTTTTTGGTTGCTATGTACATACACATCGACATAGTACATACATATGGGATCTTCAGCTTTATATCGAATCTCCGATCAGATATTGTATGTATCTATGTGCTGTCCAATACCGTAACTGTAACTAATTTTAAGACTGAGCCTTTTAAACTAAAAAACAAAAAAAAAGAAAAACACGTAATCAAAAAGAAGAGCTATATACACTACCATATATAGTAGTAGTAGTAATCACTTAAGAGAAGCAATCTGTAACCTTAAAACACATTCCAGGTCAATTTGATGCACGCCCAGGCATCATTATCGATATCGTATCTAGTTTAATTAAGAAGCGATCCTTCGCAGTTTTCCATATTTATTTCAATGCAATATTAATTGATGTTACCATATGTTTCCATGTTTCAATCGGTATAATATGTATAGCTATAAAATAACACTATTTAAAAAAAATATAATCACAACTTGACAAGCATTTTGAATGAAATGCATAAATATACATTCCAAATTAAGTTTGCAACAACTTAAGCATTGAAAACAATGAAGTTGATTTATATCGTAAATATGCGAATCTCTTTTGATTTCATTTTATTTAAATGGGTAAAATAACCCTAATTGTATTCAAGAAACTATTCCATAATCTTGAATATCTTCAAATCTTCAAAGAGATTCGCAATCAAAACTTTTGTAACGATTAGTGTTCAGCTTTATAATGATTTTCTAACGCAATATTTATATGAAATGCTTGATATTATATAGAGAGAACGCACCCTTATGTCTATTGGCGGATAAAACAACTGCACGATTTTAGAAGTATACATTTTAACTTTTATGAGGCACACTTTAATTAAATATACAATATTCCGAATGGTGCACATAACATACGAATATACAAACGTGTATTCTAAATCAAATACAAGTACCTTAATCAACAAATAAAACAATATACACATTAAAATACATTCTGTTCTTTTTTTTTGGATGGGGTGATGGGGTTATCACGAAAATATTCCCTGGAGGTCTTCCATCCCCCAATGAAATTTATAAATAAATTGACTGAAGTATTCCCAAGTATTCTATCGCTACTATTTAGAATAAATTTGTAAACATTCTATATTTATTTGGTTAAACTCTGCACCACAAATAAACAGAAATGTTGTCTGTGATGATTTAAGAGAATACCGGCAATGGAAATACGGATATATTTTAAACTATATGGTATATTTGGTAATATACGGTATATATTGTACTATATGGTATATTTTGTACTGTATGGTATGTTTACAATGTAGCACTTTATCAATCCTTTCCTCCCTTGTAATTTATCAGTGGAGCAGCTTTATTGCCAGGCAAACATTATCAAGTGGATTTATTGCACCCTGGAGAAGATCCGCTAAGAACGTTGTGATCCTCTGAAGGCATTGTAGGTAAAGGCAGGTTGCTTGAGTAAAAAAGAAATGTGGTAAGCGACCGCATGGAATGGAATCTATTCAAATTTGTTCCTTTACAGTGCCTATATATGGCAATAATTCAAATGAGGGGAATGGGTCACAATTTGCCAGAAGCGATTTACCTTTTACTGCATTAAAATGATTTTCTTCCAAAAATGGAAATTCTAGTGATATGTTTTTTGATTTCCAAGTTAAAGAAGATGTATTTAATAATATAAATACTTTTAGGATTTTGGGTAGTTCTACTTTTATTGAAATATGTTTGATCTTCATGGTTCAGAAATAAATTGTACACTGATAATTAACAACGGCGAAATGAAATATTTAGAAAATTGAGAAATTATCAAATTAGGAAATGAATATAAATGTTATGCTTCTGGAAAAAATGTAAACAAAATAACTAATCGACGTGCTAAACAACAAATACACTTTCCTGATTGATAATAATGTTTTGCAACGTTTTTTTTTTAAGATTGCCAAATCTAATTTTTGTATAAATACTTTTCGCTAGTCAATTATTGAAAAGTGAAAGATTCGCTTACCACAAAACATATAATAAAATGATAGCATATTTTGCTTTTGATGACAAGAGAAGTGAAAACAGGAAAATGGAAGAAATTGTAAAAGTGATTGTAGATTATAATATTGTTGCTTCAGCTTGGCGACTGTGCGCATACGCTATAAATCGATGATTGAGCAAAGTCAACAGAAAGAAAGAGATGCGTTCAAGTTTAAATCAAGTTTGTCGCCGCAATTGTCGAGCAAAAGCGCAGATTCATTCGCTTCCCCGATAGTTACAGAAGCGTCTGTTTGTGTGTGTGTGTGTGCGGGCTTGAATGCGTGTATGCGGCCAGGATCAAGGTTATCGCGACAGCAGCCGACGGCCCGCCTGCGTTATCAGTTCAAGTGGAGGGGCGACATTATCACATTGCCCAATGACAGCAACAGCAACAGCAGCGGCGATGGAGAGCGAAGGGCGATGTTGATAGTTGACAGCAAATAGCGGCGAAAGTGAGCAGAGTGACATCTTGAGTCTCAGTCTCAGAACTGTCACCGCAGTTGTCCAGCGTGGAGCAAATAACGCGAACACACACACGCACAAGAAACAAAGTAGAACATGTGGTGGACCCGACAGATGGCGCTAGCGTCGCGCTGCCAATTGCAGCGAGCTTTAAGCACAGCAACGACGCCGACGGCGACGGCGACGTCACCACATCATCTGGGCATCATCGGTGTACCCTTTGCCAAAGGACAGTCAAAGCAAGGCGTGGAGCTGGCGCCCGATTTGCTGCGCCAGAATAAGTTGCGTCAGGTGCTGCAGAGCAGCGACGGTGAGTGAGCAAAAAGCAAAAAGCAAAATGAAAGACATTTGTTTTGATTGTGTTTTTTGATTCGATGATGCGATTTATTTGTATCGTTATCGTTTTTATCGATTTGCATGCGGATGGATAACAGAGCGTCTGATCATCACGGACTACGGCAACCTGCAGTATGCAGTGGATGAGACGCTGCTGCAACAGCAGCGCCAGCATTACCATCACATTCGCAACTATGCTGACTTTATGGCCTGCAACCTGGCGCTGATCAAACAGGTGCAACAGATGCTGCAGCAGAACGCGCAATTCCTCACAATTGGCGGTGACCATGCCATTGGCTTTGGTGTGTAGCTCATTTTGTATATTGACTTGTACTACTACATACATATGTATGTATGTACAATGCCAAATGCAAATGCAAATTCAAATTCAAATTCAAATTGCAATTTTAACGCGTGCTTTTCGGGTGCGGGGTGGGGGAGCAGGCTCTGTTGCGGGGCATTTGCAGCACACGCCCAATCTTTCGCTGGTGTGGATCGATGCACACGCGGACATCAATTTGCACAGCACGTCGCAGTCGGGCAACATACACGGGATGCCCGTCTCGTTTCTGTTGCAGCAGCTGCGCGGCACCTGGCAGCATGCCGCCATCGACGACATCGCGCCGAACTGGTGAGTTATCGTTATCGATATCGATTCTCTCTCTCTCCCTCTCTCATTGCATTTGCTACATTATTTATTGCACTCGTAATCGTAATCGTTATCGCTATCGCTAAAGTTTCTTACAGCTAGACACACAAAAATCGCTTGCAAAAAATCTTACAACTAATTTTAGTTATCATTTGTTTACGTGTTTTAAATGTTCGTTTTTGTTTTTTAATTAAGATCTATGTAGTTGAAGCTGGGAGCTAGCTCCCGTATCACAGTCTTTATAATGTACCAAGTTTTTGATTTTTGTTTTCGATTTATGCATTTCGATTTGTTTGTTTTTTTTTCTTTTTCTATACGGTTTTTTTTACGTTTTTCTTACGTTATTTAAATATAAGTATTCATTGCTTTTCGCTTGCTTTATACGCATTCTTTACTTGTGATCTCAGTCTTAGGATTCTTTTTTGAATTCGTTTTCTTAATAATTAATTGACAACCTACGAAAATTTAATAACATTGCTTGTCATTTTGGCAGTTTCAAGTTTTCAATTTGTATTTTGGGAACCTAAACCACGAATCTTAAAACTAAATCGAACAAAAACAAAATAAAAACGAATACAAAAACAAAAACCAAACGATAACAGAGTTGTTTACTGTGAATTGAAATAAAATCAAATAAATGCATATACATACATACATACATATGTGTGTATGTATGAATGGCGAATACGTAATTATGTGTGTGTGTGTGTGTGAGTGTGTGGGGCATGTAGAAAGGAAAAGAACAGAACAGAAAACGAAATCAAATCGAAATTCGTAACGAAATTTACGTCAATCAAAATGCTAAAATTGCTAAGAATACGTTTTAAGTCAAGTCTTGACTTGACAATTTGCGTTCTATAAAAGCTGCAAAAACCAATATAGTATATAATATTATGTATATACATACATACATACATACATATATGTATGTATATTTATAATCTACAAATGAACTGAAGAGGACACCCGTTAAGTTCTTGACTTTGAACTGAGATTCGAACACAAAAACGCAAGTAAGAAATTAAGAAAAACTCGGTCTATTGTTAGTTTTATTGTTATATGTACTATAGATAATATTGAGTATATGTGGTGCATAATGGCTGGGAAAGGGGGCGGAGGGGCGGGTTGCCCCTGAAGTCTATGTAAGTCGCGTTAATTGGTCGCCATGGTAACTGGCTTCTGGTGCTGGGTGCTGAATCTACAAAAACAACAAATCAAATCAAATATCGAAATACCGAAACCGAAAACCGTAAATTCAAATTCAATTCGCTAGCTTTGAAATATTTGCTTATTTGTTTGTAAATATTTTAGCTGGCTTAGCTTTTCTTTACATTCATTCATACATACATACATACATACATAGATAATAAGTAGTACGAGAGACAATCAATTGGATAACTTAAAATTATACATCACAATAATCGATAATCCAAATCGAGAAACCGATGAAAATATGATGCTAAAACGAAAAAACTTAAGTTGTTATTGTTATTGTTGTTGTTTTTTTTTTAGTTGTTGATGAGCACAAGCATTTACTCTGAGGCAGACAGAGATAGATATACTGTGTGTTGTGTGTGTGTGTGTGTGTGGGGGGGGAAGGGAGAAAAAAGAGCGTTACACTGAAAGAAATCATTGTGTATGTGAGTGTACACTTATTTACAATACAAAATATCATACATAACAAGTACAATAGAACATTTTCTTCAGATCAACTAAAACTCTTCAAAATTATCAATTTTTTTTTGGGTGTTGGGATGGGATTACTCAAATAAAGCATTTATATATAAATACACATATAATATATATAAATAGAGATCGGCGGGTGGTTGTGATTGTTACTTCCTTGGACATCGCTATGCGACATTTAATTAAAAGAATATATTCTAACTTTGGGATAAAGTCTACTACTCTATATAATTGCGAGGTAATTTTTCTCGATTTTCTAGGTGCGTATGCTAAATAAAGACATTCAAAACGAAACGCAAACTATACAATACTTCTCCTCCTGAACTTTAAAATTCAAGTTATTATTCAATCAATGTGCTTTGCAACCAGCTAAAGCTTATACATATGTAAGTACAACTATCGGTGTTAGTTTTAACTTTGCTTTGCATTTTTATACCCGCTACCCATAGGGTAGAAGGGTATTATTTCTCCTTCAATTGTTAGTTTCTAATATTCTTGCAGTTCAAATTATAGAATTTAATTTAGATATACTATTTTGGATACATAGTATATATTTATTTTTATTAATCCTGTCATGGATTTTCTTGAACGAAAAAATAAACAGACAAAATATATATCATCGATCAATTTAGGGTATTAGCTCCTGCAAGAATATTTTCGTTCAGTACGCTTTTTTTTCTCTACTTTTTATATAGGATGGGGATAACGGAAAGTGTTAAGCTATTTGATATTTTGCTGATCTCTTCAAAACTTATAAAAGTTGTTTTTGTAATCATTCTATTTTTTTTCGTTTGTCTTGTTTTGTTGCGTTGCATTAATTGTAATTAAATTAAGGAAATTACAATATATAATGTGTGTGTGTGTGTGTGTGTGTGTGGTTTATATACGAGTATATATATATATGGCAATATACATACATATCTTTTTTATAGATGCATGTATGTGCATATGGGCCAAGTATGTAAATAATGTAATTACAATCAATATCGAATGGAATCATATATAATTATACAATCATTATTGCGCTTCAATTAATTAATTAACTAATGTCAAGTTAAATGTTAAATGTAAATGTTAAATGTCAAATTCAATTGAAAATCGAACAACAACACACGCCTGAAAATAAATCAAGAGAAAGAAACAAATTAGAAATGCATTCGACTCATTTTTTAATCATTATTTTTTTCTTTTTGGTTAGCTACAATAGAAAAAAGAGTACAAAAAACCATTTTTGAAGTCAAAACTCATCATGGGCGATGTTTATTATTTGAGGAAAATTAACGCTGTACAGAGGAAAGCAAATGAAATTATATATTAGCCTGGTTTATGTTTCTTTTGTTTTTTTTTTTTTTAGTTTGGGTTAAGTACGAGAGTATGTTGTTTTTGGGGCGATGCTATATCTCTCATCCATCTATACTCAATGCCATGTCTGTCTTTTTCTGCTTTGTTACTTTACTTACCGAAACGAACAAACGACAGTAAAAATTATAAAAGCAATTTATAAAGAAATCTAATTTCAAGACCCGAACCATCATTATTATATCAAGTATCAGAGATTAAAGCTTCATATGAATTTGTCATTGCGCAATTGATCGGATCGGACGATTGAATCGGATTGAAAAGTTCGGACAAAGTTTTCATGATTTCAAATATTTGTGAAGAGAAAGAGAGCGAGAACATGAGAGTAAGAGAGATATACACTGCGCAAAAGAACTGAGCAAGTTAACAAAATGAAATCAAAGTGAAAAGCAAAAGTGAATTTTTCCATTTTCAGAGTTCTTTTTGTTATCGCTAGTTAATTGTTTTTTTTTGATCTATTAGTTATTATGTTTTGTTTTTATAATTGTTTTATGTTTGTATGCATTTTTTTGTTGTTGTTGTTTTTTGGGTTAGTTCATTTGGCTTACATACTTACACACTAAATCAAAATCAAACAATGTAGATTGTAAATACACTGCGCAAAAAAAACTTATACGCTTTTATATAAAGACGGAACACTTCGTTGGTTGGAGACTGTAGCACAACAACTGAAACATTTTGGAGAAAAACTGTGTGTGGTTGTGGTTGTGGTGTTTGTGTTGGTGTGTGTGTGTGTGTAAGTGTATGAGAGTTTCAAATTACACTGTAAGAAAAATCAATGGCAATAGTTACACAAAATCACAAAAGTTCAACGAAAAAGCTTGAATGAACTGAACGCGATATCCCTGCATGAGGAACAGCAGCGGACGGGGAGTGGGGGCAAGTGTACAACAATCAAGAGATCGACAGGACAGCGAGAGAGTGAAATAGAGCGCATAGAGTTCAACTAAGGAAAAAGTGAGAGAGCGAAAAAGCGCATGGGGAACAAAACGGAAACGAAACGCATCGAAAAAAAAGAAAGAAAGGAGAACGCGCATTGAGCTCGGAAATGAAAGCAGCGACTAGACTAGACGAAGCTGGAGATCGACACAGCGGGGAAGAGGGAAAGGGAAAGGGAGGGAACTCAAACGAAATGAGATACGATTCGAAATAGAAAGAAACGTGTTAAATGAGCAGAGAAAGTCAAATAAACAGAACTCAATGAATGAGGATACCAAACTTGAACGTGAACTGAAAGATAACGGAACCAAGTTTAGTGTATTCGATATGCAAAGCAAGAAAAACTCATAATCATATATTTTGCAAATACATTTATAATATTAATTTTGTTTTCTTTTTCTGGTTTTGTTTTTTTGTTTTTGGTTGCATTGTTTTCCATTTTGTTGTTGTTGAAATATCATTTGGAATGTTGGATAAATATTATTAAGTATTCGATATAATAAAAAAATTAAATTATCGCATCTTGATCTTGATCATAATGTAATAATCATAATCATAATATACATATTTCATATCTGGCGTATCTTGTCTGTTATGTTGTTTTTCTCTTCAACTATTAAACTTTTCTTTTCTTTTTTTTTTTTTAATTTTTTTGCTTTAAGTTATAGTTTAGTTGGGGTTCGCCTTTTGTTGTTGTTGTTATTGTTATATAAATAAGTGTATATATAAATAATAAGCGCATATTACTATATAGATTATATACGATAACTAAGCATAAGACTAAGGCTAACTAATCATAAGTTATAATCAATTCAATTAAAATCAATTAAATTCTCGTTTTGCACACAACAAAAATAATATCGCATTTAGTTAAAATTGCAACTTTTCGTCCAGTTTCGTCAGGTTATTCGTTAAGTGGAATGTGTCTGAGTGCGTGTGTGTTTGTTTGTTGTTTTGTTGGTTTGTTGTTGAAGAAATTAAACGAAATACTTGAGTAAAGTAGTTTAGTAAAATCAAAGTAACGGCCGCGTTTTGACTAGATTTTCCTGCCCCAAAAAAAAAGAACAATATTGGGCTTATATTGGGAATACGATGAGATCATTGATTTTTCTGACTTTTGACTAGCTTTATGACTGGAATATTTGGTATTCCATTTTGGGAATTTGCTCTACACAGAGAACGAAACAGGAGATCTCGATGGCATCCATGTTTTAATGGCTGGGGTAATGATAGATAGATCCGATCTGGGCGCACAAAAGGAAACGTTTACGAATTGGTGGGTGAACAGACATACACACAAAACAAAAGTTTTAACAAAGTAACAAACATAAAGAAAGATTTAAACAAAAGTAAAATAATACAAGAGATACACAGAAAATAATGAAAACAAAAAAATTATGCGACAATTTTTTCAAGTGTTTTTTATTGAAAAATTATTGTTTGTATATTTTTTCCTTTTTTTTTTTGTAGTTATTATTCTGTTGGCAAAAATTCAAATTATAAAAATCATAAAAATTAAACATAAGTATAATGAGTAGTAATCATAATCATAATCAAAAGAAATCAAATCGAAAGGAAATTGTCAAAACAGAGAAAATCAAAATCATAAATCAAATAAACTAAAAAAAACAAAAAAAATACAAAAGCACAATTCGATACACAAGTTTTTTTTTTAGTTGTCGAGTCACTTGGTTTACAATGACCTTAACATTATATTGGATATATATAGGTTATATATCTCTACACATAATATGCGCCGGATTCGATAGGGTTTATAATATGTGCATTTGTATATGTGTGTGTGTGTGTGGGTGTTGTGTATGTGTGTGTGGAAAAATGACATAGTATACAAATAAATATAAATGTAAAAAATAAAATCAATAGCAAAATATGTAAATTAAAATACAAATCAAAAATCCAAATAAAATAAAAGTAGTTTTTAATGTTCAAAAAACACAAAAGCATATTCATTTTTGTGGCGCTTTAAGTCCGAATCAGAGAGCGAGAGAGGGAGAGCGCTCAGATCGGGATCGGAGTGAAGATCTCCTGAGCGCTCCTGCTCAATTGTGCTCTCTCTCTTTCTCTCTCTTTTGCGTGTGTTCGTTTATCTTGTATGCTTCGCTCTCAAGTGAGAGCAACTGAAATGCAAACTCGAATTCGATTTCGAATTCGAATTCGAGTTCGAATTGTATTTGCAATTGAAATTGGGTTTGAAATGAAATTAATTATAAAGTACAATAAATAATATTTTCATATTTCGTTTCGTTTTTTTTTTTTGTTTCTGTTGTTGTTTGCTTTTGTTTTGGTTTTACTTAAAGGTAAAGAAAAAAATTATACATATATGTATATAATATATATTATATATAATAATGTTATATATAAATATATCAAATTTTCTTAATTCGTAAATTACACGCAAAAAAATAATTGTTATATTGTGTTTTTCTTTTGTATAATAATATTAATATATTTAAGTTACATAAACATAAATGATTTTCTTTTCATTTCGTTTCTATGCATTCTTTTCAAATTTTTTTTGTTTTTTTTTTTTGTTAATTTTGTTTTAAGACTTAAAGAAATTATAATTGTAATTTAGCTGAGATGCATGTTTTGTTGTTTGCGGATGTTCTTGTTGTTGTTGTTTGCTGCATTTTAAAACTATTGCACAATATTAGAGTTACGTAATAATAGTATAATTGAAAAAAGATTATGATCGACAAATAAATTAAACAAAATCAAGTACATAATTTCACTTAATCATTAAATGGTTTCATATTCATTCCATATGCATTCTTCTTTCCCACTATTTATACAGACATATATGCATATAGTACATGTGGTATATGATATATATACATAGACATATGCATAAATAGAAGTCGCAAGAATTATTGCAAATTCATTTGTATGCACAATAAGCACGCAAAATAAAAGAAAATTCTCTCTCTCTCTCTCTCTCTTTTTGCTTCTTGCACACATTTTGCTATCAATCTTCCACTTCTTCATTTCATTAATGAAATTAGTACAGTTAAGGGAATAATACATAATATTGTATACATATATACATATACATATACATATATATCAATATAAATATAATGAAAATAAATCTTTGGATATTTCGACATTACAAAAGAAATGTAAATAAATTAAAATTTCGCTCGTGTGTATGTATGTGTATGTCATGAAATTTAATTTAAGTGTGTTTCTTTGTTTTGTTATCGACTGGCGCGCTCAATTTTGCTATGCTTAAATTTTAGCTAGAATATAAGTTTTGTTTTCTATTCTTTTCATCATTTGATATCGTATCGTCTTGAAGGGTTTTCTATGCTGGGATCTCTTCTCTCATTCTCCTTGATCGGGGCTTGCACTACTTGCTGTTGTTTTAAATGTTATTTTCAATTTTTGTTTTTCTTGCTATATGGTAGTTATGGTATATTTGTAATTAGAATATAATAATATAAATTTCCTTATATTCGTATTGAAAATATTTAGCATTTTTTTTGTTTTTCATTTTCTTTGTCTACACGCTTCTTCTTTCCCTTCTATAAATCTTCTTCTATGGCGTGTGGCTGCCTCAATTCTTCATCTTTCTGACTTTCGACTTCCTTTTGCTTTTGCTCTACCTTCATTTTGCTGACTAGATTTCTTGTTGCAAATTTTGTTCAAACAAAAAATTGTTTCCTACAATTATGAAAAAAATAATAATAATTATAATTATGAATATTGTTTATACACAAGCAATTCGCTTTCGCTTTTCTTGCATTCCACATATTTTTTCTCCTTTCTCTTCTGATTTTTTTTCTTTTTTTGCTAAGGATCTTGTGTGTTAAGGTATTTCTTATTTCTTGTTGTCAGTGTTTTTGTTATTTTTCTTTTTTGTTTTTTTTTTTGTGTGTGTGTGTGTGTGTGTGTGTGTTTCTGGATACAACTTAAAATAAGTAGTGTTGACATAAATTAATTGTAACTAGACGTATTGTACCTACAATAAAGAAAATCATTATTGAAATTAATCGAAATACATACATGTATGCATGGTATATGTTTTTTGGAAAAAAGAAATATGTTCTAGTAATTAAGTCTCTTTCCATAAATGGTATACAATAAATAAATATGCATGGCTGCAATTTCAATAATAACAACGAGCGCTTTCAATTATGTTCAAAAACACAAATAAACAAAGAAATCATACAAAACGCATTTACCAAATACCAAATACAAAAATACCAATCAATCAACCAATCAATCAAAACTCAAATATAGAAACTCTCAAAGAAATCAAAGATGTTTTGAGTGTGTGTGTGTGTGACAGAGTTTGGTTTGGTTTGGTGTGTAAGCAATGATAAAACGCAGAAATTGCACAAAGATCACTCACTGATCATTGGATGTGCGAAGTGTTTTTTTTTTTTTTGTATAGGGTGTATAGGAAGGATTTACTGTGTGTGGGTGTGTGTTTCGTTATTATGATAGATAGACGGTTGAACTTAACGGTACCGCACAGTACCACATAATACTGAACGCGACTGTACTCTCCTCTTTCTTCTTCTACTTGTTCTCCTGCTCCTGCTTAATCTCGATTTTCATTCATTTTCATCAATAGGCAGCGAGGGCAAAGCTTCATTTTGAATTTTTCTTCTTTTTCACACGTTTTTATCTTTCAAGTTTTATAACAAAAAGTTTAACTTACTTAACTAGAAAAACGCTTTGCTAATGCTGTTTAATATATTGGGGTTTTTTGTTGTTTTGTTTTGTTTTGTTTTGTTTTTTCTTCTTAACTTTTGTCATATAAAAAATGTTCATGTTCAAGTTGTTGTTATTATTTAGTTACTGAGTTTTGTGCTACGGTTTTGTTCTTGTTCTTTTTAAACTCTAAAAATGTTAGCAAATGTTTTCTTATGCCGCTTACTATACATTATATAAAGTATATAAGGTATATATAAATATTATAGTATAATATTCACTAACAATTATTTACTTTAGTAAAATGTTTCAAATTTGCGCATAAATTATTGTATTACTTCTATCGCTTCTGTTTCTGCTCTGCTGCTGCATTCTGCTTCTTCTTCTTCGCTTCTACTTCCACTTCCACTTTCACTTCATCTTTCATCTTCTGCTAGAACTGTTTGTTATTCGCGTAAACTGCTTGCATTGCTATCGTTATCGTTATCGTTACGTTATCGTTATCGCTGCATTTTGCACACTTGACCATCAAAAAATTTCTCCAGCTTCATGCAATGTGTCATCTCTCAATGTGACCACGTTTGTGTTGGGTATATTTCACGTTTGTGTATGTGTGTGTGTGTGTGCGTGCATGTGTGTATGTGTGTGTGTGGGTGTGTACGAGTCGGACGCTAGATTTTGTTATTGGATTTTCGCTTGGCTCTCTCATTTGCATTAGCTTGGTTTTTCATATGTATAAAAACAAACACAAAACATTAAAATTTAAATTTAAATACAATATATCAATACAATATGTCAATATATCGCTATTGTATATAATATAATAATTATTAAATTTCATTAATTTGTTTCTTTTGTTTTTTGTTTATATATATTTTGTAATACTGTAGCAGCCTCCATGTATGTGTTTGTTTATCCATTAATTATTTTCTTTTGAATACTTTTCATTTTGTTACTAAGCTAGCCGAGAAAATGGGAAAAACAAATCTCTAACGCGACTCGTCACAAAAATCCAGAAATATCTTGTGATATTTCTTTCATTTCCTTGCAGTTTTTTCTTTTCTCTTTGTTCTTCTTGTTATTTTTGTTTCGTAGAAAAATTGGAGTGTAACTAACAGCTTCTTTGTTTAAGTTTTTTGTTCATTTCATTTGCATTTTGTTAATTCTTTTCGTTACTGGAAGATTTCATTGCTGCTTATTCTTAGTTAATAATTTTAAAATTTTTTGTTTCTTTTTGCTAGTTAAATTTCATAAATAATTATTAATATGCATTGGTTTGCTTTATCGCTTTTTTGGTTTTTTTTTTTGTTTTGTTTTGTAGATTTCTTTGTTATTTTTTTTGCTTTGCGACTAATTTTGTTTAGTTTTTTCGTATTTTTTGGTTTTGGTTTTGTTTTTTTTTTTTTGTTGCTTGTTTTGTTTTGTTAAATATTGCAATCGACACGATGTCTCAAGTTAAGTTAAGTTTAGTTTACCTTCTTCGCTTACTTAAATGCTAAACAAGAATTTCGCTATTGCAACGGCCTCAACGGCGTTTTGGCCGCCGTTTCGTTGTTTAGACGAGATTTTTCTCCTCGGCTTGGGCTAAAAGCCCGCCTCTCTGTCTGTCTGTCTGTCCGTCCGTCTGTCAGTCTGTCTTTGTGTGTGTTTGTTTGCGTGTGTGTGTGTGTGTGTGTGTTTTACACATACTGTTTGTTTTTTGTTGCGCTTAGTTACCAGTTTAGTTGATACCATGCATATTTATATATGTATACGTGAGTTCTTCTTCTTCTGCTGCTGCTGCTTCTGCTTCTGCATCTCCTCTTCTGCTTCTTCTGCTCTGTGTCAACTAGATAATTGTATTGTGTAGTAGTTTAGAAGGGTGTTTTTTGCTTTTCTTATTGTTTGTTTCTATTTTGAGGGGTGTGTACTTGCTCTCCTGTGGCATTGGAGTCGTCGCGGTGTGTTTACTTGGCCTTGTTGGTCTTGAAGCTGACCTGCAGCACACGATTGCCCATGGTATAGCCGTTAAGTGCCCTTATGGCCATGGCCGCCTCATCGTAATTCGTCATTGAGACAAAGCCGTAGCCTTTGCACTGATTCGTTGTGGGATCCTTGACAATCTTCACCGATTGCACCGCCCCAAATGGGCCAAACAGCTGCCACAACGCCGCCTCCTCGGTTTCGGGAGCCAGGTTGTAAATGAATATGGGATACGCTCCGCCAGGTCCGCTGGCCAGCGTTGTGGCCGCCGCCGCAGCAGCGCCGAGGCCATTGGGCAGCATCACGTCGAGCATGTCGCCGGCCATGGGCGAGAAGCGGGCGAGTCCTTTATTCACAGGCGTGTGCATGGCGCCGCCAATGCGTCGCACAAGTTGCGGATTGAGGAAAGCGGGCAATTGCGGCTGGATGATCTTGCTGGTGCTGCCGGGCGTGTTCGAGAACTTAACGACAATGGGATCGGTGCAGCTGCTCGGTGTGGTGCCATTGAGCGCAATGATCGCCCTGGTGGCCTCCTCCCGCTTATCGAAGCGGATGAAGCCAACGCCTTTGGTCTGTGTATCGTTGCCGGCATTCTGCAGAATGCGTGATGTGATGATCGCACCGAATGGCGCAAAGATCGCTTCGAGCTCCTGCTGGGTCATCGTTTTGGGCAGCCCAGACACATACAGATTGGCGCCTTTGATGGCATCGGAGGAGGGTCGGGCAAATGACACTTTGATCGTTTTGTTCTGCAATCGCAGGCCATTGAGCACATTCACCGCCTGCTCGGCGTCCTGGGGACGCACATAGTTGACGAAGCCATAGCCAAGACTCTGACCCTTGCTGGGCGCTTGGGGATTGAGTGGATCAATGTAGACCTGCGACTTGTCGCGTATCAGTTTCACCGACTCGATCTCGCCCACGCTGGAGAAGAGGGATCGGATCTCGTCCTCGGTCATCGTCTGTGGCAAGTAGTTCACAATGAGATTTGTGCGCGTCTCTGTGCTGCCATTACTGCCGTTCTGTGCCCCGCCAGCGTTGCCATTGGTGTTGCTCTGCACCTGCTGCTGTTGCTGCTGTTGTTGCTGCTGTTGCTGCTGCTGTTGCTGGGCGGCAACGACAGCTTGCTGCACTTGCTGTTGCTGCTGCTGCACTTGCTGCTGTTGCTGTTGCTGCTGTTGCACTTGCTGCTGCTGCTGCTGTTGCACTTGCTGCTGCTGTTGCTGCACGACTTGCTGCTGCTGCTGTTGCTGTTGTTGTTGCACCACCGCCTGCTGCGCCACTTGCGCCTGCTGCAATTGTTGTGTCACTGCAGCGGCGGCAGCGGCAACCGCTTGCTGTGTCTGCTGCTGCTGCACTTGCAATATCGCCTGTTGCACCTGTTGCTGCTGCTGTTGCAATTGTGCCGCTGCTGCCACCGCTGCTGCACTTTGAACCGGCGCTGCGGCATTTGTGGCTGCCACCGCCGCTGCGGCCGCTGCACTCTGCATTAGCTGGGCTTGTGTGTCCACGCCGGCGGCGCCTGTATTTGCCATCATAAAGTCCACTTCAATTGCAATTGATTGGGATTCAAATTCAAATTTGCCGCAGTTCGAATTCGATTTCGTGTTCGAGTTCGAATTGGATTTCGAATTGAAAATCAGATTGTTGTAGATCAACGCAGGCACAGCATATGCAAGAGAAAAAGAGTTAAATGTCAAGATTAAACCATTTGCAAGGTGTGTTAGTAACTCCATCTATCCATCAATCAGTCAGTCAATCATTAAACTACAAATAACAATCACTTTCAATCTACTTTTAAGTTCAAGTTTTAGTTTGGTTAACGGTTAGTTTAAGCTTTGAGCACTTTAGCGCCGCCCTGCGGCCCACTTTCGCAACTTACTTTTGCACTCACACACACACACACACACACACACACACACAAGCAAATACTCACACGAGTGAGAGCGAAAGAGAGCAAGAGCTTACAATCTCAGCAGACGAAAACACAGACAAAAGTCACTTTAATACACGCACCCACACACACACAAACACACCTATAAATATATTAACGTCGCAGCGGGCAAAGGAGGTAGTTGGTTTAATATTTTTTTTTGTGTTAGGTGGAGAGTTTGCTGAGCTTTTCTAGAGTTTGATTTTGCTTTTGGTGTTTGTCGTTGTCGTTGCCGCTACGAGACCCGCTACGTCCCAATCACGCGATGCTACTGAGCGCAGGTCCTTGCAAAGCCTTCGTGCTATGCTGCCGTTACATTCTCGCTTTTGCTCTCTCTCTCTCCCTCTCTCTCACTCTCTCGCCTGCTCCTGCTGCTGCTTCCAATGCTCCTAGTGCTGGCAATTGTAACAAAGCACGTACCCGGCCAAACCCAGTTATGTAATACATACACACACATGCTTATATACGGTATATAGCGGCAACGAACTCTTAACACAGCAGCACACACAACCCCCTCTTGAATCATGAAAACCAATAACGAACAAATCAACTACAGCCAAAAACAAAAAAAAAATTGTTTAAAACTACAAAATGAGCAATCGCCCGGCACCCTCCCCACCCTCAATCCGGCCAAAACAAAAAACATGCAAAGCAGCAACCCCTAAAAGTCCATAACGAAAAAAAAAAACACCAAGTTGTAATATTTATTTTGCAAAAATGGATGAAATGTGTTCGACTGGCTCGCCTAAGGGTTAAACACAACGAAAGCAAAGAACAATGCCACCCCCTTGGATTAACAACAGAACAGAACCATGTGCGCTGCGTGTGCCGCGCCTTCAGCAGTCTGGCAACGCCGACAGGCTGCTGACTGCATTGATGATGATCTCTATGCTCAGTGTGTGAACTTGCACTTTTTGGGTGGTTGCTGCTGAGTTCTACTCCGTCGCTCTCGCTCTAGCTTTCGTGTGACTCGTCGCACTCAAGTCAAAAGGTCAAACGAAAACTGACACACACACACGCACACGCATATACATAGACATCTATTTTGCACATAGCACATTGAATGTGTGTGTATTTAGTATATACTACATACATTCATATTTGCACGCCCACACGCTAAGAGCAGCGAAGAGAAGTGCACACATACATATGTATGTATGTATGTACATAGTTTGCCGCTCTCGATTTCCATGACAACTGAGATTTTAAAAGTGTCTGCCTTCCTTATACCATCCCCCCTCTATCATCATTGATCCATCATAGCTCATCAGCTCTTCAGCACATGCATTTAAAATTAAATTATTTATTTATTTAGTACTCACTTGTTTCGGTTAAAATTCTGCTTCTTTCGCAAATTTGAATTTGAATTCCTTCCCTTTTTTCTTTTGTTTTATATGCGCGCGCGCTGTACACGGCGCAGCTCCTTCGTCTATAGCTGCTTCTTCGTCGGGCAAGGATTCTCGCACTTGATGAACCAGGATATGTTCTGTTTCTTTAGCTACACAATTAATTGCGACTAATACGTTTGTTTTGTTTTCCTGCTAATGGGTATTTAAACGCTGGCGTCGTTTTTGTCGTCTACTGCGTTGTCGATGTTGTTGTTGCAGTTGTATCAAAAAGAGTGAGCAAAAACAAAAACAAAAAAAGCGGTAAATTGGTTTGCTCGTTGTTGTTGGGCTCTGTTATCGTATCGCACATTTATCGATTTCATCGATTTTTCCCAAAACCTAAAGGCGGCAACAACACCAACAGCGGCAGCAGTAATGAAAACTAGTCATTGATACTTAGCCAAAATTCTGTATGTACACATTTAATAAATATGTGTGTACATATTAATTTCATTTCTTTTTTATTGTTACACAATTTTCGGACAATTCTGCTGCTGCTGCTGCCGCTGTTGTTGTTGTATTTTTGTGTTAGATTTTTGTTTTTCAATACTGATGATTATAACAGTATCTCTCTCAGTTGCTGCTACTGCGTCTCTCAGCCACTGTGCTAATTTATGGCGAGCGCCATTGGGAAGAGAGTGAGTGAGTGAGCGAACGAGTGAGGGAGCGAGCGAGCAGGCAAGCGAACGACCTACCGCCCTCGCTCTCCCTCTCGCTCCTTTCTTGCCTTTGGCTTTGCAATATATACAATGTATAGCTGCTGTGTTGTTGTCGTTCTTGTTGTTGCTGCTATTTCTTCTATGCATGTCTCTGTTTGTATGTGTGTGTATGCTTTATTTAACTAGCGCGCATATTTCACCATTCATGTGAATACACAAACATACGCACACACGGCACATACACATGATATGAATATACATATGCATGTTTGCTTTCTCATACACACGCACTTAGTATCTATAAGTTTTGTTGTTGTTGTTGTTGCTAGACGACGCGCTTATTAAATTAAAACACGCGCTGCTTTACGTTTGTCTCTGCTATGTTTGTTGTTCTTTCTTAATTTGAAAACAAAAATTTACAAAAAAAAAAAAAAAACAAATCGACAACAACAAATATGAGAACTGTTCATGGCTTTAGCGTTGAATTGTTCTAATTTGTATTTCCGCACAATTCTCTCTCCCTCACACTTTCACTACATCATTACAAGTTTATTGTTGTTTTACTTTAGTTCAAAAATTTTGCTGCCGCAACAAAACACTATCTAATGCACACATACACTCTAGCTAGTATTACTAACTATATTTTCGTTTTGAAATAATCACAATTCGTTTTCTCACAATATTTGTACTAAAATTATTTTGTTTTTACATGTATTAGGTCTGGCCGGCATTTTATTTTATTGTTTAAATGAGAACTGCTTAAAAAAACTTCGAATGCATTGAATTCTAGTTACTACTATTTTGTTGTGTACTTGATTTGTCGGCGTACAATGCTCCTTTTTTCGCTGCACATAAAATCGATATGCTAGCTGCGCCCTTTTTGCCACTCACACAACTGCACAGACACACGGACACTGACAGCGCAGATACACAGCAGCAGAGAGCACAGCGGCGACAGCGCAGGCAGAAAATGTGATGCGGCGGCGGCGGCGTCAGCGGCAGTAGATTTGAACACACAGCAAACACTGCTTACACACGTACATACATACATACTAATATTAACTACAACTA
Organism: Drosophila niveifrons; assembly: GCA_035046325.1. Classification (NCBI taxonomy): domain Eukaryota; kingdom Metazoa; phylum Arthropoda; class Insecta; order Diptera; family Drosophilidae; genus Drosophila; species Drosophila niveifrons. Next base: position 12,043,624 of record JAWNOC010000063.1, on the reverse strand, counting down.
CAACTACAACTGCGGCTGCTGCTGCGATTAATTTACTACTACTCTCACTCTTACTACTATTGCTTGACTTCTACTACTCTTTGGCACTGATCTCGCTTAACTCTTTTGCCTCTCTTTTGAGTTTGTTGAACTGTTTGGCGTTTGTTCGCCCCCCCTTGCCACACGCTTCCGCCCGTTTTACCTTGCCTTGTCCACCGTTTCTCCTCATACCTATTGCATATATTGTAATTTCTGAGTTTTAGCATACAAAATATATGTATATGAACACGTACTATGTGTGTTTTTCAAAATTGTTCCACACAATACACACTCAAACACACACGCACACACACAACATTCAAGAACAACAAAAAAAAGGCACATACACATACAAACGAATGGCACGTGTGTATGTTTGTATGTAATTGCACAATTATGCAGCGCGTTTTGTGATCGTTTTGGCAATTTTAGTAGCATTCTTTTATTTCTGCCGCTGTTGTTGTAGTTACAGATGATAGTTGTCGTTGCATTGTTGTTGCTGTTGTTAGTGTTACGCTTACGTTTTGCTGTTGCGGCTGCTGTTCTAGTTGTTGTTGTTGTTATTGTTGCTTGCTTGTTTATTTGTTTGTTGCTGCAGTGCAGTTGCAGTTGCAGATTGTTGTTCTTGTTCACTTTGAGTTAGTGTTTGATTTTAAGTTTAAACAAATTGTATACGTTATTTGCATTACTTTTTCCTTTGGACACAACAAAAAAACGAAAAAAATCAATTGCAAAATGAGCAGAGCACACGAGAGCTGTGAAGGCAGCGCACAACGACACAGAGAAAGAGCGTTTCAAACGTACTGCGGCGTACAACGTCTAGCGTGGAAATGAAAATGACGCGAACTCAAAAGCGAACGCAACACACAAACCTCCTCTTCTTGCTGCCGTTACCTCTGCTGCTACCCTCGTAGACAACGGCAACACTGATACAAACACACACACGCACACACAATTACACACAGACGCATTCATGTTACGTATGTGTGACACGCTTGTAGTCAGTCTTGTGCAAAGAGAGTGAGAGCTAATGCGAGAGAGAAAGAGAGACGTTGCGCGCATTTGTTTCCATGGTTGTTGTTGGTTTTCCTGCTTTGATGTCGTTCTCTCTGTGAGAGTCAACGACAGTGAGCGCGCTCTCAGGTAATCGTATTCGTCTCCTGTTTGTGTATGGAAAACCGGGTGCCAATGGTGGGTGATCTGACGTAGGAAATCTCCTTTTGTGAGCTGAGCATCAACTACTCAGCGCAGACCACCCGTTGTTTTTAACAACAAAATGAACAATTTCCATATCCATAGCGCCAACAAGCAATTTCAATGTTTGTATTTATTACAACAATTACAAAACATGCAAAGTTTTTGGAAAATGTTTGAATTTAAGAATTGAATTTTTTGAGCTGCTTTTCCCAGTAGCCTGGAAGCGCACACACATACACACTTAAATTTGTATGTGCATTTAGATTTGTGTTCGTATCAAGCATGTTCGTCATGCAAGTAAGCTAGGTGATCAAACCAGCTCGCCAAGTGTTGCCAGAAAGTCGCAATTTGGTCAATGGCAAAACGTAAACTTTCGAGGTTTAAATTGAAATTGCGATTTGCGAATTGAGGTTTGCGATCAGTTTTGCAAATCGAAAACTGCAATTTTGGTTGCCATAGATACTAGTTATGAGGTCGACAACCGTGTTGTGATGCTCTGAGTTTCTTTCTATGCGTTTTCTCCCCCTTTCCCTGCATTCTATCTCTGTCGTTTTTTTTTTTTTTTTGGTGCATTATCCTTGCAAAGCACGAGGGCTGTTTATCGCTTTAATTTTGTTTTTTTTTTTCTTTTTGGTTTCAGCGAACGTATTTTTGCAGTGCAACAACCACCAACGCCAACGGGGTTGTTTCTGTTTCTGTGCTTGCTTACACCCCCTATCGAAGCCAGAGTAGCGTGAGAGTGCGTATGTGTGTGTGTGTGTGTGTGTGTGAGTGTGTCTGTGTGCTATGGACTTGGCTCAGGGTTTTTGGCATGCGTGCGTGCGTGTGCTTAATTGCGCTTGTATTCGTGTGTGTGTGTGTGCTTCCTGTTATGCGCTGCCCACCGGTTTCCATGTGCTGATTTTTATGGCCTGGCATTACAAATGTGCCGCCGCCTGTCTGTTCCAATTTACACGCAGTGAACACATTGTTATTGCCGCTGTCGCCGCTGCTCGCAAAAACATAAAAATGTAACTCAAGCAAGCAAGCAAGCAATGTGCTGGCTGGACTACTGGACTGGGGTGGTTTTTAGCTTAGATCTGGGTTGCCAGACAGCAGCACTGAGAACGTGCTAAAGGCCAAAAGGGGGTGGACAGACGAGACAGATCGGCGACGCGCAAGTGCCGCAAGTCCATTGCCAGATAAGCGCAATTTATGCATGCAAGCAAGCCACTACATATGTGTGTGTGTGTGTGTGAGACAAACTGTGTGTGCATGCATTGCATACACGATATGACAATGCTAAATTTGCGAGCTTTGGCCGAAGGGTGGCGCCAGCCAAAATGGAAGTTGAGCGCAGCATTGTACATACATCTGTATGTATGTATGTACATATGTATGTCTGATTGTTATGACAATGCCGAATTTGCTGGCTCTGATCAAAGGGGGGCGCCAGCTAAAAATGGGAGCCAGTGGTTAGTTGAGCACAGTATGAATGTGTGAGTGTGAGTGTGCGTGTGTATTTATTTATTTGCTTGACGATAAGCATTGCTGATAATAATTAATTTGCGCCAACTTCTGTTTTGCTGACGCATGCCCTGCCGACTGTGGGTGAGAACGAGAGTGGGGGGGTGGGGTGAGAGAAGGTGTGTGTGCGCTCTGTCTCACTCACTCACTCACTCGCTGTCGCAGTCGCAGTCGCCGCGCAGTATGCAACACATTTTGTCGATTGAATGTGATGCTAAAGGGGAATGCGGGGGGATGCTGGGCGACGTCGGCGGCGGCGGCAGTGGCTTAATCCTTTTGGCTTCGCCAGCAAACAAAACGCACCTTGGCATTTACAACAGAACTGGGATTAAAAATCAGCAGCCAACTACATGGGATTACAACAACAATGGGCACGCCAATATTTTCCTTCATTTCTTTTTTGTTTTTTTTTTTCTCGTTTTTGGGGTTGGCCGCCGCACCCTTAAGCGATTTACGACGTTCGTCGCTTTGTCTGTGTGTGTGTGTTTGAGTGTGTGTGTGTGTGTGTGTTTTTGAATAAACACAAACTAAAAAATCAACAAAACACAAAACAGTCAAATCGTCCATTTCGCTGCAGTGTGAGTGTTTGTTGCACCAATCTGTTGTAGCAAGGAGTGCCTAGGAGCTGGATCTGCTCTAGAACTGGTCGAAAAAAAACTAGTCTCTGAGAGTGCATGATTCATCAACCCCCTCGATGTTTCTCCTTCCCCCTTTTTTACATTTACATAATGGTCCTTGGTCCTTCGTCCTCTGTCCTTTGTGCTAGGGGCATTTTTAACTTTGCACGTCTCGCTGCACAACGCGATCGACAGATGCAGTTTTTCCCCGAAACTAAACAATAATAATCACCATTTAAATTACCATAAGACACCCGAGAAAACTGATCGCGAGGGAGCAGCAGATTGAGAGAGAGCGTCGAAACGAGTCAGAGAGAGAGAGAGAGAGGCAGAGAGAGAGAAAGAGAGAGACGAGGGGTCGCTGTACTGCATGCCATTTTAATTGTGGCATGTGTGCTGTTCCTTTTATGCCGAATTTCCTTTCGCTCGCCACAGTGCCACAATGCCACAGTTGACTGCCTCAAAAGTAAACTGAAATGCCACCTGGCCTACTAATCAGTATCCTTTGCACATATCCTCATACACACACACACATACACACACACACTCACAGACAAATTCGATGCAGCTGATCGTTGCCCTTTACCAGCAAAAAGGTCTGAAATCAAATAGATTCGCTATTCGACTCAATCTGAAAAAGAAATTGTAAAATGCATTTACTCATGTGGTTTAAAACTCAGTCAGAATTTTGCAATTTTAACATATACACAAATTGCAAATTGCATTCAAACTTCTGCACAACTTTAAACTACAATTTCCTTGATCTTTCATTACCTTGACTCTCCACAATTTTCTGTCTTTCTATTCACGCAAATCTTTGTTTCTAATCTGTAAATCTTCGATATAAAGACGTTTGATCCTCTTGTCCTTGAATGCTCGCTAACTTAACAATGATTTGTCTGGTTTTTAATAATTTTACGGCCGTTTAATTCTCCATAACCTTAATTATATATAGTTTTATTTGTATATAGCTGCAGTCTGTTTCCTTTAAATCTAAAATATATAACCTACATTCCTTAAGACATCAACGTTATTCAGCCATTATCTAAACACTATATATGTATATATTCTTATTGCTCCAAAAGCTCAATCGAACATAACCTCAATGTAGCATATGTTCATTGTGCTATTGAACATAATTAAAATTCTCCACATGTCACTTGATCAACACAACTTTCACACGCATTCTTCTATTCGCATTGTGTGACTCATTTCAGTCTGCCGAAGGATCAGTTGGTGTACATTGGACTGAGGGACATTGACCCCTACGAGGCGTTCATATTGAATAAATTTGGAATACGTTACTATGCCATGGATGTAAGTAGAATCGAGGGACACTAAATTACACACACGCACACACACAAGCACACACATTGTAAAATTCGGGTTTCTGAAGGCTGAAGGGGATCAAATAACGCATAACGATCGTGCGTGACAACCTCAACAACGTTACATCCGAAAATGTACGAGCGTGTGTGTGTGTGTGTGTGAATGTGTGCTGTAAGTGGAAGCTCGCTTCGCATTTATAGGGGTTGTCCAATGCTCGCTTTGTCGGGGGCTGCGAAATTGAATCCTAGCTCAGTCTGCACCCTTCTCTGTAGCTGCAGGCAAAGTTACACAGCACAGGACACTCCCTAGGCAGGGCAGCGCCTCCTCTCTGCCCACCCCTTGGCCAACTGGTCGTTACAACTTCCGATCCGAGGCGATCACATACAAATACAAATACGGTGGTTGCTGCTGCTGCTGCTGCAACGTGCTCAGCCACATCCGCTTGCATCCGGCAGCAGGCAGCAGCCATTATTTATGACTCGTGCAAAATTCGACGTCTGTTGAAAAATGGTTTAATGTTTTTGTGCTGAGCTGCAAATTTATTATCGCCTCATTAGCTCAATCGAAATATGCCAAGGGGGCCAGAGCGAGACGGCTGCACATTTCTATTATCGATAATGGCCGCCATCATTGTTTTGAGCTATCTAGCTTCCATCATCTAGCGACGTCGCCGTCACCGCTGTCGCCGCCGCCACCAATCGCTATGCAGCTTGCGCGCAAAGCTTTCTTGCCAGCGCCATCTAGCGGGCAGTTGTACTAAGTCTTGATTTGGTCGTTTTGCTTGCAGTCAATCGATCGCGTCGGCGTACCCAAAATCATCGAGATGACACTGGACGCTCTCAATCCGGCGAACAAAATACACGTGAGCTTCGATATCGATGCACTCGACAGCAATGTGGCGCCCAGCACTGGGACCGCAGTGCGAGGTGGCCTCACGCTGCGTGAGGGCATCAGCATCGTGGAGGCGTTGCGTGACACGAAACGGGTCCAGGGCATGGATCTGGTCGAGATCAATCCCAAGCTCGGCAGCGAGCGAGATGTGCGCACCACAGTCGACTCTGGCCTCGAGATACTGAAGAGCATGTTCGGCTATCGTCGCTCGGGCGCTCGCTATTACAGCAACTTGGACACGAATATTTTGGGACGCGAGCAGTAAATGATTACAATCTCTTTCCTTTTTTTTCTTTTTTTTTTTTTTTGTATACCCGTTGCGCAGTGTATCATCATGTAGACTGCTGACAATATTTGAATAGGTTATATGCACACTTCAAATACTTTTCTTACGCTCGAATACTAATTTTAAATACTGTATTACATCAGTCTCGATCTCAGAGACTATTAAGGGCTGCAGCTTTGAAGTTTGCTGGCGCTATTCTTGTAGGTTTTATGTACATCACTTTCATTTTAATATAAGCGACAGCCAAAGGAAAATAGAGTTAACAAATTTAAAAAGGTTTTCGTCTGTCCGATGTCTTTTTGCTAATATATTGCATTTACACAAGTATATTAAATCTGTTCGTCTATTTGAATTTGCGTTCAATATTTCCTCCAGGCTCCAGGCACCTCAAGCAAAAGTAAACCACCTCTTAAATGTTTTCCCAACGGTCCAATAATGAATTTACGCGCTATGCAAGCAACATTTTTCTTTTTATTTGACGTACACAAAAATGTGTAGCGGGTATCCAAGAGTCGAGCACACTCGACTGTAGCTTACTTATTCGTTTTGTCGTTGTGTGTGTGTAACATTTATTGTATATCGTATGTTATGTATTTTTGTGTTTTGTATGTACAAGAGTTTGTTTTGGCTTAAAATTTGTAACACTAAGAGCGCAAATAAAGTAGCTGCTACATTGTTTATGTATAATAAAGAAGAGTTTGGGATTCATTTGCAACTGAGATTACGCATTCCACGAGTCTGCCTGTCTGTCTGTTGATGTGTTGGTGTTATTTGCCCAGTGGCGCAGTGGTTGGCAGATAAGCGGATATATCCACGTTGGCCATCAGATTCGCAGTGTGCAGCAGCTCGTTGATCGGCACTGAGGGCACGCTCACCTTTGCTGTGCTTGTGCTGCTGTCAACGGCAACGCTGAGCGCAGGCGGCGGCGACGTTCCTGGCGATGAGGAGGATGTGGCCAGCAATGCTGATGACTGCTGGCTGTTTAGGCGACGCTGATAAAGCTGCGGGGCAAACAGCTGGAGCAGGCGACGTTGCAGTGTCAGGAGCAGCGAGTTCATCGCTCCCGAAATGACAATGATGCCCGATATAATCGAACAGAGTCGAATGACAAAGGTGAGCAGATAGTCGCGATCGTGGCTGACCACAATCTTCAGGGCGGACCAGTCGTATTTGAAGTAAATGCCCGGTGAGCCGTACGAGTTGCGTTCCGAGTCTGCAGAAAGAGAGAGAAAGAAAAGGAGAGTTAATTAAAACACTTAAGGAGAACTGATGCATGCATTGATGACTTGCCCAACTTGCGCACGTTCTCGGTGACAGCGTATTGGAATGTGCTAATTGTGCTGAACGTGTGCTGAATCTCCGTGGGCACCACCTTGATGAAGTACTGCACCGTGGTGGCCTCCTCGTTGATGATGGTCTCATCGCCCTCCAGCGGCTGGACAATGCGCCGCGAGTATTGCCCGAAGCTCAGCCGATTGATGCGATGCGTAAAGTTGGCCGGCATGCGCCGGAACTCGATCATCCAATGGTCCTCAAACAAGCCCACTACAGGCTGTGCCCCGCCCACCAAATGCAGCACGCCCGCCACCTTGTTAATGCCCAATGTGCCGTGCAAGCGGCAGGCATCGAACTTGCTCTCTGACTGCGGCAGCTCGTGAGGATGTGGATGTGGATGGGGCTGCTGTTGCTGTTGTGCCTGCGGCTGTGGCTGGAGCTGCAGTGCTCCAGGCGGTGGCGCTGCCGCCGAGTGTGCGGCACGCTGCGGATTCTCGCTGTGCGGCAAATCGTGTCGCTCGCGCAGTATGTCCTTGAACAGGATGTCCGCCACCGAATGGTATTCCTCGCGCAGATAATGATTGGTCAGCTGCATCGACTGGAACTGCCTGCGATCCGATTCGGACATTTGCCACCAGACGCCCTCCCGTTGCAGCGTCCCATACGCAAACACATCCTGCTGCGTCTCGTCCATGAGATCGACACCGGAGAGCGAGGCACAGGGCATGGCCACTGTGATGTCTACATGCATCTGCACCTGCTCATCCAGCGCCATGTCCGGCTCAAATTGATAGATAATGTCCGTCTCGTGCCAATAATAGCGCAATTCTGTGTACACCAGATACACGATGAGCAGGCGGCTCAGCAGCGACACTGAAAGTGAAAGTATAGTATAGTATAGTGTACCTTACGATAGTATTGATGAGCCGCTTACGTGTGCCGCCGATCTCAGTGGTCTCCGTGTACTTCTCCGGCACCTTTTTGAATGCATCCAGATTCTTGGCGAATTCAAGCAAATTGCTTTTATCCCCGCGATAGCGCAGCGTTGCCGACATCCTTGTGAGTCCCTTGTCTTCCCCTCGTCAACTATTGCAATTTGTTAATTCAGCTTGTCGATTTGTTTTACCGCAAAAAGATTATCATCATCGTCATATCATCATTGCCACGTATCTCGCCCACTTTTATTGCCCCTCCACCGTGCACAGTAATCACGCTCACTTCGCGCTTAATTCCGTTTATGCACACTGCAAATTCGATACAGTTATATGATTGCAATCGTTAACAGAAATCAAAACAGCAACAGCTATTTTGCTGTGTTAACAAATTAAAAACGATATATATAAATAATGCAAATTATTGCCGTTGCCGGCTGAATTGTTGATATATATCGCCAAGTTATCGATATTAGAGCAGTTTTAAAATATGCTCCATTCGATAGATAGGAGCACAGCTGATCGCGTTGCCAACTATGCGACGTATTAAAAACAGCCAGCAGTGAGACCGTATCCTGTGATTTGTACGTTGCTGTATTTTGTATTTTGGTATATTCTATGAGCAGCTGATAAATAAATACATTTTTGTTGCAATCTCGCTGATTATGTAAAAATATGCATTCAATAATAAATGCATTTTTTAAATATAACATTTGCTTTCACTGAACACCACTGTTAAGCAGAGAAAATCAATGTTTCCGTAAATTTCTAAAACATCGATATCATCATCGATATTTCTGCGACTTTTGCAACTTTGAATCACCGATTGAGTTTCGCAATATTATTGTTAAACCGAACTTGGTGTCCAGACAGAGCGCGTCGTTTGTTGTTCGTCGTAGTGCTTAAACACTTAGTAATCGTGTATAAACAAACTAACGAGCGCGTGAGCGAGCAAGCAAAAACAAGTTTTTTTCTTTTCGGTAATTAGCATGCACGTATTGACATTATTTGTTGGGAGATATTTGATCGCTTGATTTTTAGCCAGCCGCAATAATAAATTTGCACATACATTCATACAAACGTAGCTTAAAATACACACAGTTGTTGCAAAAGGGTAATAAATCTCTTTTCCGTTGTCTGCTTGCTTGTACATATTGTATATATAGAAAATCGTTAAACGTGACGATGGCTTTTGCTTCGAAGTGCGCATTTGTTGTCGTCACCAGCTTATTGGCATTGCTCTTGACGACGTCTGATGTTGTGGACGCCCGTCGTGCCCAAGGCAATAGTCAGCGCAAGACGCCATCTGGCGGCCGTGTGACTCAGCCACCGCCACCGCACTATAGCAACAATGCTGATCTGACCAAGCTGAGCTACTCCAACAACTACAACGCTCAACCCAATCGACCAACCGCCACACAAACTCACTCCGCCAACTCGCCCGTCTCTGGCAACAACAACAACAATAATCATAATCAGAACGGTTCGCCAATCGGCTGGAATGTGCCACAGCAACAAGGTCAGTCGCATCAGCCACATCAGCCCGTGCCAGCGCCTGCCTATCAAGCACCCAACTACGGCGCCGCACCACAACAACCAGCCTACCATGCCCCCATCCAACCCAGCCAAAATCATGGCCAGCAATATGCGGGTGTGCCACCAGGTGCTACCTACTATCAGCCCAATCAGTTGCCTCCCGGCGCCACTTATTATCCATCTGCTGGACATATGCCCAACACTGGCTATCATCCGGTTGCGGCTGCAGCACCACCACCAGGTGCCACCTACTATCAGGCAGGCTCGGCTCTGCCACCAGGTGCCACCTACTATGCACAGCCACCGCAGCAATCGGGATCATCTGGTCCAGGCTTTTGTAAGACATAAACAAAGCACAAGCAAACGGTGAATCATCCGATGGTTAATCAACTTTCTTTGTAGTAACTGGAGCATTGGCTGGCGCTGCCACTGGCGCTGTGGTCACCCATTTGTTGAGCTCCTCTGGCGGCAGTTCGTCGCATCCCGTGGCTGCAGCGCCACCCGCTGCACCCGCAGCTGGCCAGGATCGCATTATTATCATTAACAATGGCGTGCCCGTCAATGCCAGCGATGGCACCACGGTCATCAATGCAGGCGCAGCAGCAGCACCACCACCAGCAGCAGCAGCAGCAGCGGGTGTTCCTGCTCTTCCAGTGAATGGCACTCAAATGGAGGCTATGCAGCCCGCTCAGCTCGCTCCATTTGCGCCCGAGAATGCCACCATGCCCATGTCGAATGCTACGGATCCAGCAGCAGCTGCAGCGCCTGCATCGCCGCCTCCTGGTGGCATCATCTGCGTGCCCACCAAGGTCAACGAGACGGATCCCACTGACAGCAGCAAAATGGTGGAGGTCGAGAAGATTGCTTGCTATCCGGCACCGCCACCGCCCCCTGTTGCTCCCGGCTCGGAGCCAGCACCGCTTGCGCCCCTTGGCCCGCAACCAGGAGTGATGTCGCCACCGCTGGCACCATTGGCACCGATCACCACCAGCCAGCCAGCGATGTTGCCACCGGATCAGGCAGCTGTGCGCTCCAGCAGCAGTGCAGCCAGCAGCACTTGCACGTTGCACGCCATGTGGCCGATGCTTGCTGCATTGGCTGCTTTTGTGGTGCGCTTTGCCGCTGCGGGTGGCAATTAAGTGACGTCAGTTCGGCTTTGTTTTCTGCTTTGCACTCTTTATTAGCCTCACCCAGTGCACCATTTCCCCTGGCCACGATCCCACACCCCACACACACACTCAACAATTCCACGCCCTATAGCGCGACCCCAGCAGCAATTTTCAAATGCAATTACCATTCAGATGTGGATGATGGATGGTTGCATAGTTAACTATTGTAGTACTTGTCCGTAGAGTATTCTTAATTCGTATGTTGTAGGTTTGAAAAACAAACGCCTGATGATATACTAATACCAATGGCCTTCACTTGTGATGATTATAATGATAAACACGACGACGATGACAATGATGATGATAAGGCAGCTAAGCTCGAATGCAACAACATTCTCTGTAACGTTTACTGTGAATCTCTAAAAGATATTACTTAAAAATCGAAGAAACTCAAGACAAAATGTGGACCATTTAACAAACAAAAAAAGAAAAGAAATTGAAAAGACATATCTCAGTATACTATATACATATATATATATCGCAATTTGTTGCTTATAATCAATCTATTGGTAGTATTAATAATAAGCTTAAACACTCGTTTAAGCCAACCACACAGCTCACAGTTATTTGCTCAATTTTGTATTATATATTTTATTGTTTTGTTTTTTATTTGTATTTGTATTTGTTCTTCTGGTCATAATTATTGATTCAATAAAAGCTTAATAAACATCACACCCGCACTCCAAGCTGCCAAGCTGATCTTTTTCTTGGCCAAAGTCTTTTTTTTCCCATAGATTGATAGACTGCACAGCAACAACTTGAACAATAGAAAACACTTGACACCCAACAGCAGCAACTTTCACTTTTATTGAATAGTCTCAACTGTTGTTGTTCCAAGCCCAATATCATCTCTCGCCCATCCGTGGTACAGTTGAAGATGACTTCAAATATCTCTTTCAGCCAAACGCAAAAATTATTCGCATTGCGGACTAAGACACACACCTTAGACTGCGAAAGACCCTGTGTTTTTTTTATGGTATACACAAAAAACCAAAGTTAAGAAGAGGTATATGACATCAACTATTTATTTATGGCAGTTCCTGGAATTAAAGAAGGAAGAGGAAATAGGAAAATACATAGATATATGTACATAGGATATATTATGGAGCAACGAATGAGAAGAACTCTTGACAGACTTAAATTCCGAGAATTTGAAAGCAACAATTATAAGATCAAATGCGCAATAAGAATTATTAAATACTTATTATGCATGCGCGTACTAAACAAAATGACATTCTGCCTTATGTATGTATAATATAGAGAACTGGTCTATCTTGTTTCGACTTGCAGCAAAAAAAAAAACCTTTATTCATCCAGCTAATATAACAATATAGACAGACGGCTACACAAACGTATTAAATATTTTGATGTGTTTTCAATAATTCGATAGTTAAATATGCCCAACAAAGGTATTTTGACCCCAAAATATTTGCACCAATAAAAAATATATATCGTTCAGTAAGACGTCATTTTAACGTTAATTTTAACAGTTGCAAAATATTAGTACAGACTCATTAAAAAAAACTTTTAATCACATTTTTTGTAGCGATCTCTATTTAGCTTTACAGAAATTAAAAAAGTAAGGAAGATTATATCTTCTATACTATATTCAACATATACCATATGTTGTCAGCTAAAGCAACTAAAAACCGATGTCTGCAGCCGTTTTTTTGCAACAACATTTTCAGGAATTTTAAATACCGTAGCTATTTTTGTAAGTGCCATGACTCTGGCCTTTGCTATTCTTTTTTGCGGAGCGGAAATGGACGTGGCAAAAATCTGAAACAAACTTTATCTGTGTGCAAAAATTACAACCAAATTATATATCTATATCTTATAGATTCAGAGATCTAGTTGTTCATACGGACAGACAGAGGGTCATGGCTATATCGTGTCAACTGTTGGCGCTGATCAAAAATACATATATGTACGTATATGAATTAAAATTCACTCAAGAGAAAATTTTCAAAAAAAAAAACAAAAATCCATTGTCTTACTAAAGACATTGACCTTAAACAATGTAATGTTTAACCAAAGCGTCTTTAGTTGGATCGAAAACTTCACAACTAAACATCTAGGAGTAAGATTACGAAAGAATTGACTTGGAGAGAGCATTGTGTGGATTGTTTCAAGAAACAAGTGTTCTTCAACATGCTTCACATAAACGAGGTTAAATTACAGGAGTAGAGCAAAAGTTATATTCCTAGCAAAATCGTATCTAAAAAGTGGAACAAAAAATGAATAAACAAAGTTGAGATTTTATTTTTACGCGTTTTAATTTGATAACCATGTACTTCTGCTACATGACACATGTATTTTCATTGGAAAACAGTTGTAAAAAATGTTTTGTGTTGTAATCTTTACTCGGCTTCATCGTCCTCATCGTCGTTGGAGCTGATTCTGAAGTAGCGCAGCTCGTACGAATCCTTCTCGTTGGCCACAACACGGATCCAATCACGCAGACTGTTCTTCTTCAGGTACTTCTTGGTCAAGTACTTGAGGTAGGGCTTAGAGAAGTGGACATCGGAGCTGACGTGCAACTTCATCTTGGAGCGCTCAAAGGTGACGTTGTTGCCCAAGTTGTTCACCTTGCCGTTGACCTTAAGGCGAGCCTTCACATATTTCTCCTGTGAAAAAGAGGGATGCATCAATTAGAAAGAGAAAGCAAGTGAATCCACTCGAAGCGAAATCTATCGAATGGATAGAGATGAAAGATGCACAACAAAGTAGTAGTGCTGTCTCTGTCTTTGTTAAGGCCAAAAGCAAATGGTAAGGTCAGCGAAAGGCCCAAATAAAGAAGAGTGACCAATTTTTTAATTTGCCACTGAGTACACTGCCATCAGAGCGACTCGCAAAAGCTTTCACTCTCTGACGGCAAATCGGCGTGGCCTCAATATAGATATATTAGGCATAAAGTATTAGAGCAAAGAAGCTGTTGCATCGGAGATCGTAACCATTATAAGTTATATTAAACTATTCACATTTTAATTTAATTGCTCTTCCTCGACGATTAATGAAATTTCTAATAATGTATTAAACTGTAGTGTAACAAAAAAAATAAAACAATTACGACTGTTATTTTTTGTTATCAATATTGCCGAGGAAAACAATAAAAATCTTAAACTTCGAAAATTCATTGATTATGTGAATAGTTCTAAAAGACATTTAATTACAATTCGTATCGCTCCAAAAAAAAAAAAATTATGATTTGTTGTCCCTGGGATTTACCGTATTACCTGATCCAATTTCGACGTTACGTAAATACATGACGCTTTTCTGTGGCGGGCAGTCGTTAGGCGCCCTGCTAGTGTAACACAAGTTTCCCCCTCTTAGCTGCATTTGTAGATTGAGTGTTAAATGAACACTCGTGGGCAGGTGGCAAAGAGAGCCAAGTCTCTTTGAAATTGCTTTGCTTGCTATTGAATGATGAATGGTGAAACCTGCAGCGTGACCAAGAGATCTTTGTACACGCTCATAGCAGGGCGCACTATGAATTTCGGCCTGACGCACCACGGATGTGATGCGATCAACCCAGGGCCCACCACGTGGCGGTAGACATAGCACGACTTGACGCTGTTCACAGACGGTTGCACCAAACTGGCCAGACCAGGTCCTGGCGATCAGAGGCTACCCCGTTGTGCAGTGTCCAGAGCCCCTTTATGTGTGGGAATTACCCAGAGAAAAGAATTATTGACAAAACGCGTTGCATGTCGCACGATCACGAACTGAAGGAAATTTTTGTATGCAGATAAACGCAAAAAAAAAAAAAAACTGATATGCAAAGCCAATCGATTAATATCGATTTGTTTTAGCGATAAAAAAAAAATAGACCACAGTGACGAACACAAAAATACTTGTGTACTAATGGAGAATATTCCATTGTTCCAGCAGTTGTTAACCGTACGCAGCATAATAATAGCCGCGTGCAGTTTAATCGCTACCGAAGCTTTTACTTTAACCACAACTTTTTATCCAGAGCCTCTTGCTGTTTGCGGCAATGAAAAGCTTGGTGTGGTATAGTTTGTTATCGAAATCGGAACGAACACGCCGCTGACGTCACTGTTGTCGCTTTGAGGTTATGTTCATCTGCTCTCCAGAGTGTTTGCTTCTTGTTTATATTAAGAGATCTTAATCTGCTTTTGAGGAAAACGAAGCAATTTCTTGTGACTGGCGATGTACTTACGAAATCGGCCACATCCATAATGTTGTCCTCAGCAATGTTGGTGCAGTCGATGGTGAAACGCAGCGAGACCTTCTTCTTCTTCTGTCCCTTGCCGCGCAGCACGTTCTTCTTAGTCACCTTGCTGGGCGCTGGAGCAGCAGCCTTAGCCTTGGGCTTAGCAGCAGCTGGCTTGGCGGCAGGCTTGGCAGCAGCCGCTGCAGCTGGAGCAGCGACGGCGGCGGCAGCAGGAGCAGCAGCCTTGGCGGCAGCTGGTGCAGCCTTCTTTGCTGGTGGAGCAGCAGCTGGGGTGGCAGCTGGCTTCTTAGCAGCAGCTGGAGCAGCCTTAGCGTCCTTCTTGGAAGCAGCAGCGGCGGCGGGAGCCTTCTTGGGGGCATCCTTAGCAGCTGGCTTAGTGGCTGCGGGCTTGGCAGCAGCCGCGGGCTTTGCGGCAGCGGCTGCCTTAACGTCCTTAGCGGCTTCCGGCGCCTTCTTCACGTTCTTAGCAGCGGCAGCTGCGGGCTTAGCTGCCTCAGCCTTGGGCTTCTCAACTTTGCCCTTGGCTGCGGCTGGTGCCGCCTTCTTCTCGGCGGGCTTGGCAGCCGACGCCTTGGTATCACCCTTGTTGGTCTTGGCCTATTTTAAACACACAAAAAAAAATTACTTTGTTACTTTTTTATATAATTTATTTGCAGTCGCACAATTTAAATAACACGTTCGCTGCATTTCACACACTTGATGCTTGCATCTTTTGAATTTATTTTCAATATTTCATTTGTGATGGCGCAACATTTTCACGATTTTTCAGGAGCACTTACAGTTGGGGCCATCTTATTACTCGAAAACCACGGAGGAAAAGAACCAGCACTTAGCGATGAGTCCAAGTCATCGATTCATTACTTTAAAATTCGATTTTTTCCACTACTTACAACACTGTTTTATAGTAAGCTTTGTCAGCACAGTTTGTCAACACTAAAATTGTTAATTAAATATATGGCCACATTGAATTCTAGTGGGATTTTAAAAATGATGTTTAAAATAAATTTAATTATTGTCAAAAATTCGAGCTTTCGAACCTTTGTCATGAGACTGTATTTTGGCTGCAAAAACAACCATGTTTAATATACTTAAAATCTGCGATTAACACATATGCTATTATCGATGTATGCGAATATCAATGCTTATCATGTTTTCAATGGAACTGAAATACAAAAAATAAAATTATAAAAAAAAATGTCGGATTCCACACAAAAGCAACATTCCTTAATAATAAGCACTTAATAATAAATTATTTTATTGCAAATACATCGATGTTTACCAAAACAATAAAAATCGATAATTAAACAATTTTAAAATTTATCGATACATCGATGTTTCTCTACTTCTAGACTGAATGAAGTGCGCAGCCATCATAAGTGAAACACATACGAGAGTGACAGCTTGCTTTTTTTTTGTTGTTTGGTCTGAAGAGTATAAAGTGAAAACTGCGTTTCTTATACAATTATTTAACAAGAACAATCATGAAGTTCCAATACAAAGAGGAGCATGCATTTGAGAAGCGTCGCGCCGAAGGCGACAAGATCCGCCGTAAATATCCTGACCGTGTGCCTGTGAGTACAAATTCTTTTTTCTTTATTTATTTCTCTTTACCTATATATACGTATATTTTATCCAGCCTTACTCTGTGTGTTTATGTATGTATGTATGTGTATATGCGTGTTTTTGTGTGGGTTGTTTGTATGTATGCGATTGTTTTGCGTCGTTCTATTTGGTTGTGTTGTTGTTCAGTGCGGAAAATCAATAATGCGCATATTCACTTCATCAGTAATTGTTAATAATTTTATGACCATTACTGAGCACATAATTAAAATATCAGTTTTTCACATCTGTTGTATGAAAAGAAAATGCACTTGGCAGCCTCAATACTAGCCAAAAGATCTAGTGAAAATCAAACAAAATTGGTGTTTGCACACACACACATACATACACACGAAACAGGCTTTGTTCAGTTTGTGTATGTGTGAGTGCGAACGAGTCGACTGCTAGATAGCTGACTCGCTCTCCCCCAGCTGTTGAAGTGTTGTTTTTCACTTGGTTGCTTCGTAAATCCCCCCTCACAGCATTTGAT
The DNA here is from genome assembly GCA_035046325.1 of Drosophila niveifrons. Lineage (NCBI taxonomy): Eukaryota > Metazoa > Arthropoda > Insecta > Diptera > Drosophilidae > Drosophila > Drosophila niveifrons. The sequence goes on along the minus strand of JAWNOC010000063.1, from coordinate 12,026,581 downwards.
GCCCCCCACTCGTCATTCCCGTCACACGGCCAACCAGCCAGTTGTTTTTTTTCTTATTTATTTTTTTGTTGATTGTAAATCAAAAATTTGTTGTTTTCGTTTGTTGATTTGCGAAAAGGCTTGCTAGACTACTTAATTACTGCGCATAAAAAAAGCAAACGCAATCCATGAATTTGGCTAATAGCAGAAATAGTTGCTTTTATTTTTTTTGTTTTTGTTTTTTTTTCGCATTCGCAATTAGTCATAGGAACTTTTGTACTGTTTACTCTTTGTTTGCTTATTTCACAATTTTGTGGTGGCGGCGTAAATTAATACAATAGTCAGACATTCTGGAGAGAGCCAAGCTCTCTTTATTCCCTTATCAGTAAAATGCAGTGCAACCTTGCTGCCAAAAGCTCTCTTCTGCACTTCTCAATGATGCGATGATGATCATGCATTGCAAGCATCCTTCCATCCCTTTCACTCTCCTTTTCTATTGCGCGCGAACGCAATGGTCAATGTTTCTCTGTTTGGCTAATGTCTAAATTTGAGCAACAATTTGTGTTTTGCTTGTTTTGGATTTCAAAAGTATATTGTTGTTGCATTTCATTTAATTTTATTTATTTTTTTTTGGCAAGCAGCTAACACAAATCACATAACAGCTGATGAGCAAGCAAATGCAGGCAAGGCCAGCTGGTCGCTCAGTGGCAAATATGTATGTCTATATTGTGCACAATAACATGTAGTTTGTTTGTGTGGGTATATATGGTATATATGGTATGAATGTACGTAATGTACATAAATAATACCGCAGGCCACCTTCACCTTGAGAACGGCCAATGACGTGGGGCGGACGGGTGACAGGCAAACACAATTTTTTTTTTTTTTTTTTTGAATTTATATGCTAAGCTTTAAGCTCATCTTAACAGGAATGTTATGCTAAGCATTCCATTTGCATTCCTTTCCTTTTAGCAGCGCAAGAATACCACAACCTGTTAACCGCTTCACATTGTTGTTGATTTGTAATTAATTTTTTTCTCTTTGTTCGCAAACATGCAATTACAATTTGTTAGCAAACTACGTAAGAATGATGAATGTGCATTCGACGTGTTTGCGTGCATGTGTGTGTGTGTGTGGAAAATGTATCGCGTATTGTCACGTAGTTTTTTTTTGTTGCTTATTTTTATCGAAGACGCAATTCATTTTCTTTTGACAATTTAAATAACTTTTATTATTTGCAAGCACGTAACTAAATCCTTTTCGATTTATTTCGTCTTTGCAGGTGATTGTTGAGAAGGCACCGAAGGCGCGCATCGGTGATTTGGACAAAAAGAAGTATTTGGTGCCATCGGATTTGACTGTCGGCCAATTCTATTTCCTCATCCGCAAACGCATTCACCTGCGTCCCGAGGATGCACTCTTCTTCTTCGTGAACAATGTCATTCCCCCAACATCTGCAACCATGGGCTCCCTTTACCAGGTAATCATATATTTCCACTCCAATTTCGACAATACGCCTTGCTCACACCGTGTTCTTTTCTCATCTCGTTCACATATAGGAACATCACGAGGAGGATTATTTCCTGTACATAGCCTACTCCGATGAGAATGTCTACGGCATGGACAAGTAGAAAATTGACTGCATCTCTCCCATGCAACAAACAACAACCTATACAGAAAATTCTATATATACATACATATATTTTACGTTTAGCAATGCAGTTTAAAATATAATGCAAAAAACGAAAACGGAAAAGAAAAAAGAATGATAGCTAAACAAATTGTGCAGGTCTAAGGCAGTAAAGTAAAATAACAAACAAAACAAAAAAAAAAAAGAAATATTGAGAAAAAGAAAAACACCACAAAAACACAATTAAAATGATCTTAAAAAATGTAAACAAAAAAATCCAAGACAAATGTTATGTGAAAATTATTTGATAACAACCTTTTTTTCGCGCTAGTATTTGAAAATTACCTATGCTTTAACATTATTTACTTGGCACTAGTTTGTTCAGTTTCTCCCCTTTTAATTAATATATATATATTTTTTATTCTTGCAATTCTCTTGTGTATCGTAGAATTTTCATGTTTGATGATGTAGACATTTTACTTCATTTGAACTTTGTGTGTAATAATACAACAAAATTTTGTGCATATTTAGTGTGTATGGTTACGAATAGGACTCTCTCGGTTAAGCGTACAATAATTAATCTATTATTAATTAAATAAATACAAAAAAAATATATAAAAACAGTTGACTAACTCGTCCAAAAAAACCAAACAAACAACATTTCGCTGATTGTTATTGCATTCTCTGTATTATTTTTCCCTACGCTCTGGCTCACCCTCTAGGCCTATGTGTCGTTTATTGTTATCGGTCAAAGAGTTCATCCCTGTGAAAGATGTGCTTCAATCGTTCAAATCTGCTTTGCTGTAAAGCGAATGTATTCTATAAATTTCGTTTTGAAAGCACTTGTTATCTTTAGTGATAAGTCATACCACCGTTTTATATTTTCTGTGGCCTTTCGAAGTAAACAAAAAAAACCTGAAGTAGCGGTAAAAATAGTACTCATATCGGTACATAATATTTTTCTGGAGGATAACAATCGAAATCGATAATCGATAAGATATTGTACTATTTTAGGTACATAGTACTTTTACGGCTGGCAATAATCAATATCGATAACTCTATTCATTCCCATCAACATCATAACAACCGTTAACAGTCTTGCAGACAAGCCCACTTTTAACAGACAAATTCAGTATTTTTAAGTGCACAGAAACATTAAAATCCGTAATGTAAAGCACTAGTCTTGAATATTATTATTATATTTGTCGCTATGTTTTATTTTAATAATATAATTAATAGTGTTCAGTGAGATACTAGGAGCGATTCTTTTTTTTTTTCAATTTTTGAGTTTTATCTGCATATTCCTTCCTATTCGCTTCCGTTTTGTATAAAAAATATTTATTTAATATTTGTAATCAGTGAACATATATGCTGAAAAACAAATGTTCTGGGCGAGGTCTAGATTTTATCGTTGACAACATTGAAATATAAGTGGTTAAAGGTGACGCGCCGTTTTGTTTGTTTTCAGAAACTGTTAAGTGTAGTGTGACCAAGTGAGGCATGTAGGGTTTTCTTATTTTTGGTATATAGCCTAGGCGTTAAAACGTACATTTTGAAAAAATGTAACATGGTGACACCCCGACACAGGTGTTAAATCAAAGAGCTTTTCACAAAGCTCTTCTTTAAGAAAAAAGTTAGAATTCTGTTGTTTAGCCGGAGTTTGATGTACGTGTTGTTGATGTCAGGCGTAGGCTTCGTGAATTTTATAAATTAACTACGTTCTATTTGTTTTTATCTGAATTTAAACAAGTGCAGTTGAGTAGCAACAGAATTATTAATTAGTTTACACTACCGAAATCAGGTAAAATAATATTGTGTGTGTGCGATTTTTTTTTGCAATTTGCAATACAGGGCACAAATCAGCCGCCCTCAGTTACAAAACAGGCGCCGCCACGGCCGATGAGAAGTGTTAACTTTGATGTTTGTTATTGTTGTTGTTGTTATTGCTATTGCCATGCAAACAAATTGTGCTTAATGAAAAACACATGAATTATTATTTGTGTAGTCATGGCAAAAATCGAAAAACGACATGTGCACTGCAATTGATTTTTGTTTTGAGCTCGTTTTTTTCTGACGCATTCATTTGTCGTTGCCCTGGCTTTGTGTTTGCCTTTGTTGTTGTTATTGCTATTTGTATATTGGGTTTTTGTGTTCTTCAATGCTGTGGCGTCGCTGCGCCATTTGCCACCCCAAAAACAAAAAAAAAAACAGCGAGAAGAACAACAACACCCGAGTGCAGAAGTTGCCACTGCATAAGAAACGTTTTGTACGACAACAAACAACAACAACTACAACATTGGCAACTAAGCGCTTTTTATTCAATTATCATCTATACACACACACATACAATTGTATGGCACATACGTGTATTGTTGTGTATGGCGAGACTGTAGCCTCGAACAGAGCAACAACAAAGCGCAGACAAACAGCTGATTAAGCAGCAGCGCAGCAGTCGCCGTTACCCCTCCTCCTGCGTGGGCCACCCTTAATGCTGTAAACCCGCATAGGCAGCTGTTTGTGTGTGTGTGTGTGTGTGTGTGTGTTAATGTCTGTCCACTCTTTGCTGCTGGTCAGCATGATTTTTATGTACTTGCGTTATTGTCGCTCTCATTGCTGTTGTTGTTGTCAACTGCCACGCTTTTTAAAAATTACATGCATAGGTTAACACACGTGTGTGTGTGAGTGTTGTTGCCCTGTTTTCAGCGACGAACGTAACGCATGTGGATTCATTTTATTGGTGCTTGAATATCGTATGATAATCCGTCGTCGTCGTCGTTCTTGTTGTTGTTGTTGCTTTTGTAATTGTTGTGCTTTTCCCGCGCGCACAAGTACATACACACATGACACACAAAGAGGCAGAAGCATCAATACACGCGTATTTTTAGTTTGCTGTGTTGCCAACTAACCAACAAAAAAAAAAAAAAACAAAACGAAAAACCGGCGGTACAGCGGATAAAACCAGTAGCCTCGCCGACTTATGAAACAAAGGTCAATCGGAAAATCATAGGCTTTGATTGCTATTCAAATTGTTCAACATACAAATACACTGTAATTTGTTGTTGTAAATATTCGTAGCAATTGTAATTGGAGGAACACCATGCATAATTTTTTTTTTTGGCGTCACGATCATGCAAATTATCGATAACTCGCAACAGCTGTTCGATTTGAAAGTCAAGCAACGACAGCTGGTCACACTGCTTAACGAAATAAATTGATCGCCTTCAATTGAAAATCAAATTTGATATTATTTCGCTTTTGTTTTTGTAGAAACTCGCCTAAATGTCACAACACAGCAAAAAGGACACAGCCAGCCATGCGAATAGCACACGCCAGCGCAAACAGGACGACACAAACAGCAGCAGCAACAGCAACAACAAGAGCCAAAAGAAACAGCCGCCCAATGGCAGCACTAAAAGCGGCAGCAGCAGTAGCAACAGCAACTCCAACAGCAACACCTCATTTACAACAGTTAGCAGCAGTAGCAGCAGCAGCAACAGCTCAGCGACAGCGGCGACACACACAAAGTCTGGCAACAATAGTAAAATGCAGTTAAGCAAAAAGGATAAACAGCAAAAAGACAAAGAGCGCAACGAGCGTGCACAGCTGGTGCTCTGGCGTCGTCCACTGCAGACGTCCAAATACTGTGCACTTGAACTGATTGCATTGCTGCGCACCTGGAGCAGCAGGTGAGTTAAGTCGGCATCGCCCCTTTTAATCGTGCTAGCTTTTTATATTATTATTCTGCATCCCTTAGTGGTATCCTAAGTACAGCACTAGGCAGCCGACAACGCCTTTTGGTGACACTTCGTCGACCTCTGGTTAACACTCAGCTTAAACATTTCAGCTCTATCCTCTTATAACAATAATTAGGCACAAGAGACAAAAAGTCAGCTGTTTTCTGTTCAATAATATGAAAACGGCGTTTAAAAACATTTGCACAATTTTTTAACTGTTACTTTAAGAGCACAACAATATCTTAAACCACAAAACATTCTTCTGATAAATAAGTTTCTTATGTGCAAATTGGTCTTCGTATTATTCAGTTTTATTTCTTATCCAATAATAAGAATTACGTAATTAAAGCCTAGACATTCAATGTTAAATACAAATTAAGTTAGATCGTCTGCTTTCTTGCCGAACGAACCTTTTGCCTAAATTTAACCTCAATTTGTAAATTACCCATAACTTTGCAATAGTATATAATTTACCATTAACTCTCTCACTCTCTCTCTGTCTCCGTCCCTTTCAGATTAATGCAGCAACGCGGCCTGTTGGCTGTTTTAATAGTATTAGGCATTGTATTTAGCATAACTTACAAGATCGATGGACCGCATCAGATGATCATTGAGTTGGTGCGCCGCAACACCTGGTTCTTTGTCTACTGGATTGGCCTCGGCGTCCTCTCATCCGTGGGCCTCGGCACCGGTCTCCATACGTTTCTGCTCTACTTGGGTCCGCACATAGCCAGCGTCACATTGGCCGCCTACGAATGCAATTCCCTAAACTTTCCCAAGCCGCCCTATCCCGACGAGTGAGTTGAATGTCCCGTTTATCCCCTCAACAACAGCTAATCGAGCTAATCATTATTCGGTATTTGCAGCATCATTTGTCCGGAAGAACCGTATGTAAAGCGTGTGCCCGATATCTGGTCCATTATGACCAAGGTGCGTCTGGAGGCATTCCTTTGGGGCGCTGGCACTGCGCTCGGCGAACTTCCTCCCTATTTTATGGCCAAGGCGGCCCGTCTCTCCGGCTATGATCCGGACGATGCCGATGAGCTGGCCGAGTTTGAGGCTCTGAATGCGAAGCGACACCAGAAGAACCTCAGTCTCATGGACAAGGGCAAACTGTTCATGGAGCGTGTGGTGGAGCGCGTTGGCTTCTTTGGCATCTTGGCTTGTGCAAGCGTATGTTGGAACGAACATTCATTTGAAATTGTTGCTCATATTGATACTGAATTATTTGCTGCTGCAGATTCCTAATCCGTTGTTCGATTTGGCTGGCATCACGTGTGGCCATTTCTTGGTGCCATTCTGGACATTCTTTGGCGCCACGCTCATTGGCAAGGCCATCATCAAGATGCACATACAGAAGGTGTTTGTGATCATTGCGTTCAATGAGTCTCTGATCGAGCGGGCCGTCGATCTGTTGGCCTCGCTGCCAATCTTTGGCCGGAAGCTGCAGCAGCCGTTCAAGGGATTCCTCGAGAACCAGAAGCAGCGATTGCATCGACGCGGCGCTGGCGCTAGCGGTGGTGATTCCGGCAATCTGTTGTCCAAGATCTTTGAGACATTTGTGATTGGCATGGTTTGCTATTTCGTTGTATCAATTGTCAATTCGCTGGCGCAAAGCTATCACAAGCGGCTGCACAAGAAGACGCGTAGCAACTCGACCGCGTCGGCGTCGGCGTCGTCGACGTCAGCCGCCCAAGCCACGCCCACCACCGGCTCGTTGAAGAAGCATGCCAAACAGAAGGCGCTCCGCGATTAAAGCTGATTTATCAGCTGAGCTCTGCCACAGCACTTTCATCCTTTCCGCAATTGAATGCAAAATTCTTTGTTAATATTCCCTTTTTTTTTCTTCCGGCAATTATGTTTTGTACTATTAATTATTATTATTATTAATATTATAATTATAATTACAATTACAATTATAATTACTATGATTGTGTTAGTCAAATTCGAACAGTTTCTGGCGAGTTAAGATTATGATAGAACCATATGCATTAAATATAATAATATCGTAAACGCTTTTTTTTTTGTTTGTTGTGCTAGCAAGTGAATGAATGAGGAGCGATAGTGCAGGTTGGAATGATAATGGTAGTCTAGACTAGATAAAGAAAAAAGGAAAAGAATACAAAAATGAACAACCTTAATATAATTATATAAATTTAAATAAATAGAAGTACACAAATAGAAAGCAAACACAGCAAACAACAACAACAATAAAGTAAACCGAGTAAATGAAAATTAAATAAATGCTAGACCCAAATCAATAGTACTATCTATATAACATAACACACCCAAAGCTATTCAGTTGATTTTCTACCCTCGTTTACAATTTCCTTCACTTTTTGATAATGCAATGCAAAAACCAATACAAAAACAAAACTGAATAAAATAAATACATAATAAATACAAATCGCAAATGTTGTGTAGAAATTTGCTTCAAGATAAACAAAGACATTAAAAACAAAACAAAATATGAAATAACTGAAACTAAATGCTGAAAATAAACGGAATTACGAATATGATAAGTAAACATTTGCAAATGACTGCGGGGGGCTTCTTTCCCTATTAACTAGCTGCTGCTGCGGCTGCTTTGGGATGCGACTGAAGGGATGACCCCAAGTGATGGATGGCCCCAATAACAACAACAACAACAATAAATGGATGCGAAAACATCACAATGAATGATTGAGCTCCCAAAGAAGTCATTGAAATCAGTTCCGGGTTTTACAATTTATATTTTGTGTCGAAGGCGAAATTTGGGGATTGTCTACATCGTAATGAAGTAAAGAACTGATTATTGTTACCATTTATTAAGCATAGAATTCGAATAATAATAACTCCATTATTATTATAGATTGCAAATGAATTTATATAGCAAAGGCTAAAAACTATAAGAACATATATTTTTATACCCGCCTGCAGGAAATGTGTATGTAACAGGTAGAAGGAGGCATCTCCGACCCAATAAAGTATATATATTCTTGATCAGCGTCAACAGCCGATACGATCTAGCCATGTCCATCTGTCTGTTCGAATGCACACCTAGATCTCAGAGACTATAAAAGATAGACCTATTATTTTTTTTCGAAAGCATTTGTATTTTTTGTTTCAAATTGTATTTTACTTTTGCTTTATTCAAAATTGGTAGCGGGTATCTCACAGTCAAGCACACTCGGCTTTCTTATTTGCTTGCTTAATCGTTTCATTTTTTCTAAAAAATGATTGACTTGCAAGATTAACTCATAATATTTAATATTATTACAGTTCATTTCTAAAATATCATCTAATAATAATATGTAGTGGATGACATTTCAACTAGTAGCAACCGACTATCTTAAATCATTATACTTACTAAACTAAAAAAGGTATTTAATTTAGTTTAATGCTTCTATATAAATTCATTGTAAAACAAAAGAAAAATACGAAGAAATTCCACGGCTTAGTTCAAGCAACAACTGTATTTGGATTTCTTCAACAACGAAATTTTCTTGCTCAAATTGTTAATAAATTTCATTTATATGCATCAAACCTTTGTTATGAAAGTTTTCTTTTTTTTATTTATCAAGTAGAGTCTGCTATAAAGGGTGAGCTGAAGCTAAGAACTTTACCCCCATCATTTTATTAAAACACGTACACTTCTGTCCTCATTTCAAACGAAGTTTCAAATTAACTTTGGCAAATGGTAAAAGGGTCAACGCGTTTTATGACTTACAATTGACATCACACAAATAAAAAATTGCAGGTTGAGATATTATTATATATATATGTATTTCTAATATAAAAATTAAATTCAAATTTGTGTACGAGTATTAATTTTGTTAAGTTTGTAAACTATAAAAGAAAGAACAATCTTTTATAGGAAAACTATATTAAAGGTGTGACTGTAATTGACCCGCTCAAAAGTAAAGTAAGTTTCAAATTCGAAGTGCTGTGTTTTTTAACGACCCCAATGAAAATAAAAATTGTATCTTCAAGAAAATAAATATACAATTTTTCGTTTCAAACACTTTACAATGGCAAATTAAAGTTCGGAAAACCTTTACCAAAAATGTTTTGCGCTGTGAAACTTCTGCAGCCGCATAATTAACAAGTAAGAAAACTACAGTCGAGTGTGCTCGACTGTGAGATACCCGCTACCCCTTTTGAATAAAAGCAAAATATTGCGGTATTATTTTCAAAATATACCAAAAAAATACTGCAAAATACTAAAAATATACCAAATGGTATATTTGGTATAACGATGTGATACTAACATTTAAAATATACCATAGACGGCACAATACACCAGATTGTCGGCCAAAGCATTTGAGACCCCCCGTAAGTGGCCGTTTTGTCCCATACAAAAGTGTTTCTTTAATAACTTCCACAATTTTTATCTGATCGCAAGCAAATTTTCAGGAATCATAAATACTATTGTTATTATTATATATACCAAAATTCACAGCTTTAACTTTAAAATTACGCTTGTTATTCGATTTTTTTGATTTGCGGGGGCGGAAGTGGGCGTGGCAAAAATTTGAAACAAACTTGATCTGCGTGCAAACATAACAAATGCTGTCGAAAAAAAATTATAGCGCTATCTCTTATAGTCTCTGAGATCCAGTGTTTCATACGGACAGACGGACAGACGGACAGACAGACAGACGGACAGACGGACATGGCTAGATCGTCTCGGCTGTTGACGCTGATCAAGAATATATATACTTTATAGGGTCGGAGATGCCTCCTTCTACCTGTTACATACATTTCCTGCCGGCACAAAGTTATAATACCCTTCTACCCTATGGGTAGCGGGTATAAAAATTTTGTTTTTCACACATTCTTTTATGAAACCAAAATATTTTTTAATATTAAATGTTTTATTTTTTAGTTGCTGACGACAATATTTTGTTCCTAATTTATTGAATTATTAAACAACAAACAAACAAAGAAAGTAATTTTAATGTCGATTGAATTGATCCCAGAACGGGTTGATTTATATTTTCAAGCATCGGACGGACAGAAAGGATTTGGATTAGATTTCTCGAGACGTTGTTCAAGTAAATAACTTAAGGCCAAAATCACAGGCAAACATAAGCCATATCATTCATTTGATGGCGAGCACAAATTGACTACAAATACAGCCGCTAAATATCCGATTCAAGTATTTGAATGCGAATTAGTCACGCTTCGGATGGGGCCCTGCTGCGGGGCATTAACTTGTAGAACTTATCAGATTATTAAGCTTTTATCTGGAGCAGCATCGCAGATGTGATCATTAGGCTCCTTGATATGTGCCAGTCTGAAAGTGATTCCAGTGTCAGCCCCTCTCGCCCAGCGACGTTGACTCATTAAGCCCAAAGAGCTTAGGGTCCGCAGCGTCGCTTGTCTCGAAGGACGATTGCTCTTGGCTTAAGGCTATCCTTCTCCTTTTTTTACGACGCCGCTGCCGATGCCGACACCGATGCCGACTCTGACTACGATTGTGACTGTGACGCCGACGCGCTCAGAATGCCTAATTCACTCAACAGCAGCAACAAAAACAACAACAAAAACAACAAAAGAAATCCACAATAAATGGTATGTGACAAGTCGACGGGTGAATACGCTGCTCTGGCATACAATTACTTTCTTTAGATTATTACTTTACCATGTGGTAAAACTTTAACTACAACTTTGTAGCTTATAGAGTATGAGCAACTTACCGATCTGATAAAGTTCATATTTGTGCAAACACATAATTTATGTGCGCTAGTTAGAAATCTGGTATATTTTTTACTCTATGGTATATTTTTAATATAGTAGTATATTGATATATGATAGTAAATATAAACTTTTATACATATTTGGTAAATTGTAATCTATTTATTGACCATTTTTCGAATGAATCTTGCAATAAATATGTTTTAAAATTTGAATTTTTTAAATACATTATTTAGTGATTGTTATAAATATATGCAATAGGTATTTTTATTTTTCTATTTACAAGCTATCTATGTGAAGATAAAAGTAAATGCTATGACGACGGGAATGACAGAGATTTTTTACATGTAGGGGATATTTACAAGGTAATGTTAGCTACCACTCTTGGGTGGCCTAAAAGGAAGATCAAGAGGGTGGTGTCTTTTCAGACGCCTGCGATGTTGGTTATTGTCAAGCGGGTTAACCAAACCAGCGGGTTGCAGTGTCGATCCTTCCTCTTCGGGTATCTCAAGCCGCACCTTTTAATCTCTTCGGTTACACTTGGAATCCCAAAGTACTTATGGATTACTCGGTTTCTTACCTAGAAAGAGTAGTGTTTCGATAGTATTGCAGTACCACGATGTTAGAAGTTAGGCTGTACCCCACAGATGAATCCAGTACGTCCATATGGGCTTAAGTACCACTTTGTGGAGCAGGACTTTGCGGAAGTTTCAAACTTATCTGTTTCCTTTTTGTTCTCAAGTGTTCCGCCTTAATTTTTGTAAAATCTCCTTTCCTATTTCCTGGCATATTTTGACAAAAATACCAAAATAGTTTGATTTTATTTAAAATGGATAGCGGGTATCTCACAGTCGAGCACACTCGACTGTAACTTGTTAACGTGTTTATATTAATTTCTCACCAGTTGAAGTTGCCATGTTTCTAGTTCACATTTCAATCATAAAGAGAAAGCTTGGCTGTGAAAGCAATTTGCATAGACAAAACTCTCAGCATCTCAGCTCAATCAATAATTTAAATACGCATATGCACATGTATAAAGAAGAAGATATGAGGTGTGCGTTACACATGCCATGAATAAATTAGAATACCCTTTAGTGTATGCAAGGGTATAACAAGCTAGTATGAAGCGCAATGACAACAACGAGACACGAAAAGTGAAAGGTGGAAGAAGTCAGATGTCAGCATGGGTGAGTGGGGGGAGACAAGACAGTACGAGACAGGACAGGACAGGACAGTAGAAGATAGGAGGCGACAGGACATGCGAAATGTCAGTGCTGAAAACTTGGCACGTACATTAAATATTTTCATTTGGCTGTCAGCATTTATTTAAAATGGACACACACACCGCCGCACACTGACAAACACACACACACACACATGCACACGCACACAGAGATAAACATACGCATGCATGCATGAATGTCAAAGGATAATGTACAGTGTGTGCCGAGATATGGGAGTCAGTTCCATTCAAATGATTGGACACATTCTTAACGTTTACAGGTTTCAGGCTGCAGAGATGCCAATGTGACTGCGTGTGTTTGCTCTTGTTGTAGAGAGTTGTAGGCGTCGCGCATAAATTCCAATTGAATGCACAGGAGGCGCTGCCACTGGCGCTGGCCACACCCCAAAATGTGGTTGCGGCTATTACTTGTGGCTACGTGTTTGGCAAGGCAATAGTCGCAGCATTTGCCGGCGGCAGCAGCGACAATAACAACAACCATGTCGCCAAACTAACTTGTGCTTCCTCCATTCCCTCCACCCGCTCATTACACCAAATAGCCGGACAAGGCAAAAGAGAAAAAATTAAAAAAAAAATAACGAAAATAAAAACGTTGGCATTTTAGTCGGCGCACAAAAGCATACAATGAAATTATGTGGCCGGAAGCCAGTAGTGAAGCTGATGTGCGAGACAGGGTGCAAGAGAGAGTTGCCAGGGGTCACACATAGACAAGGCGGTCAGAGTGAGACAGATATAGAGCGCTCTGATGCGTGCTCGTGCTCAAGTGTTGTTTCCCCAAACGAGCTTTGCTTTGGCCCAGCGCGTGCAAATATGCGAAACTTGGGACTGAAACTGAAGCTGTTTATGATGAATGAGGCCCACCTACCAACAAACACCCCATGCCAACCAGTCGCGAGTTGCCAAACACCATGAAACCCACTCACACCCTTTCACTTTGCTATATTTTGCAGTTGCTAATGCTTCAATTGTTGAATTGAGTTTACATATCAATGTTAGTTATGTTAATACGATCGTAATCTATCGATCATAAGGAATTCAAATAACAACATTACAGCAAAGTGAGACCATGAACCTCATAATATGTACTTTGGTATAAAAATACTGAAAATGACGGAAATGTATTTTCGGCATTTTTCGTGTTTCACACTACGCATATTTACCAAATATTGCTTCCTTTCTCTGCCGTTACTTGGTAACGCGCCATTTTTTTTTCGAATATCTGATCTGCGTGAGTAGAACAACTGAATAAGGGAGAAGAAAATGATCTCGAAATGGGTTACACATAAAGAAAAACACCGAAATAAAAAACTGGTTTAACGTGGCGCGTCCTTAGAGTGAAAGTGTGGCCAGGTTGCAATTCTCGGTGTTCTTGTATTTTGGTATATTCTATCAGCATTAAAAAGAATACTTTAGATAATTGGGTTGTGGGCACACGCCGATTACAGATGTTAAATAAAACAGCTTTTAAAAGCGATACAGTTGTAGCAGCTGCCATTGTGGCTGCAACAGTAGAAATTGAATAGAGATAGACGCTCACCAACTGCGTGCGCATTTAGACGTGTGTGGCTACTTTTTTTTTTGGTCTCATTTTGTTGTTGTTTGCCTCTTGTGTTGTATGCCGCAAAACAACAGTTGGAATCAACAATAACAAGACGAGAGTGCGCCTTATTTGCACGCGTGTTTTTTGTGTGTCGCGTGTGTTTGTTTTAACACTACTGGTTGGTTTTCTGTTGTTTGTTGTTTAATTGAATGCGGGAAATACAACACGAAGAGATATGTTAAGTGAGCGTAAATAATGTGAGAAGATGGATTTCGCGAATCGCAATAATACGGCCAACAAGTTTGTCTGCCCCAGCGACAGGCAGCTGGCCTTGCGTGCCAAGTAAGTAGAAGTTAGTTAACGCTTTAAATAGAGAGAAGCGCAAGGACAAAGCTGGTGTTCATGCTGGAGTGCGCTCAAATGTAGGCAACACAAATTGATAAAATGCAACAATTGGGCGCAGCTGCAAAAGTTCGACAGCGACAACCACAACGACAATGTAAATGTGGAAGTATTTGTGGCTTTGTGCGCGTCATAAACAAAAGCTGCTTGCTTTTTGTAATCGTTGTTGTTGTTGTTGTTGTTACTGCTAGCTGATAAGGCGACAAGCGGCGCGCAACAGTTAGCGCTAAGCTAACAACAACAGCAATGCGCCAACTCAATTGTCGCACATACACAATGTGTCGACAAAAGCTTTGGTTCTAATTTAATTAACTTTGACTGCGTCAGTCGCGTTGCTGTCCAACTCTCCAAATGTGCGTGTGTGTGTTTATGTTTGATTAAGCCACATACAACAATGTTTCGCGTTTAAAGCTAATCAAACAAACACACACAATAACGCATAGAGATAGCCATGTATGTATGTGCTTGCATGTGTGTGTGTGTGGCCATGAATTGGCTGTGTGCTGCTGTCAAGGACCCAAGAAGACCTAAGACAGACAGCCAAAAAGCTAAACTGAAGCCGTAGCCACATGCTGTCCTTCGTCCTGGGCCTAATCATAATTGCTGGCATGCCGCTGGCTGACAGATTAATTAAAATTTAATAATGCGCGAATAATTTTCGCTTATTTTTATGAATGCCGCCGCTGCTGCCGCGCCACATGATAATTTATTGCAATTTAACGGCGACCCACGAACTGGGCGGCCTTCGAGGATGGGGTGGGGTGGTGGAGGGGAGTGTCTGCCCATTTACATGTACAATTACATTAGCACTCACACACACTCATATACGTACCAGGCGTAGGCGAGGCAAGACTAGCAGCATATGTTGTGTCAAAGCCAAAATGTGTAGCATACTGCGAAGCGCAATCCCAGCTGACACTCTGAATATGGGAATTGAGCTTTACGCTGAATTAAATACAAGTACAAGACAAGCAAGCAAGCCAGTGGAGTACATTTTATGCATAATGGCAAGCCGCAAAATACACGGAACACACACACACAGCAGGCGCTGTTGCCGCGCTGCCTGCTGCCATACCAAGCTGTGTAGCAGGCAGCAGGTTTCAAGTGCTCAATTTACACTTCCGTTCGTTCGCTCATTTTTCGCAGCTCCATTTCGAGTACACATTGTACACATAAAATAGCATAGAAACAATGTGCTGCTCGGTTGTGCTGTGCGTGACGCATGCACTCTGGACATGGATACCGGCCAATGTCTGGGTGGGTTAGCCAGCCCAGCCAGTGGCATAAAGGGAGCCAGTGGGGGCAAGTGGTGGCGAGGGGAGCCACACCGCATAGCGCGTTTGTTGAAGTGCTGACAAGCGTGTACTTGAAATTCAAATTACAGCTCAAGGCAGCCGTGTAAGTAAGAAGAAGCAAACGATGGCAGCTGTTCTCGGATGCAAAATAATGAGACCAGGCGTGTCTGAATACAAAAACAAGACTGCATGTTATCGATAACACACTAAAAGATCGACGAGCACAGTGAATTAAACACAGGATTTAGTTTTTGTTCTTCAAATTTATATGTATACTTTTGTCTGCTCAGCAGTGTAAGTATGTAAGAAGAAGCATACGATGACAGCTGTTCTTGGATGCATGAAAATGTGCACGAAAGCAAAACTGCAAACTATCGATAACACACTAAGAGATCGACGAGCGCTGTGAATAAAATACATGCGTTAGTTAATGTTATCTAACTGTGTGTGCTTGTGTCTGCTCAGTTATGTCAGTTGTATAATTAGCTAATCAATCATTTTGCTAACGCTTTGATTTGTAACTGTCTAAACAACATTTAACACACGCGCAGCAAAAATGGCGTCGCGTGGGCAGCACAAACAAACACATAATTGGCATTGCCAACGACAGCTTGATCGGCCATACACACACACACACACACACACACTTACACACGTGCATGCGATAAGGCGCCAGTTGTCGCATGATGAACTACCGTTATGCTTGAAAATACTCATAAAATACAACAAAATAAAATGCAAATCATTGTGCACACTTGTTAAGTGCATTTGGCAATTGAGTTTTAAGTGCTACGAATGCGACAAGCAAATTATTTGTAGCACGCAAAAATGCAACAAAACGCAACTCCTGCAACTCGATTTGCCTGTTGCACCAGCTTCACAGACCTTCAAAAGCCTGCACGACAGCAGCTGGCATCGAAACAGAGGCTGAGGTTGAAGCTGAAGCGTATGGCCCGGCCCTCAAGGCAACTGGCGAGGTTAACGCACACACACACACACACGCGCTCAAATACATATGTATGTAGTTGCGAATACAGTGGGTAAGCGATAGCATGCATAGAAAATGCATTATCTCTTTTATTGACTTTTCAAATACAAACACAATTAAATTTTGCTATTTCACAAATACTACAAGGTAGTAAGAAGTAAGATAATTCCCAAAATAATGGCTTATTTGCCCGCGAAATATACTTTATACTAAAATTTGTATACTAAGCCTTTGTTGTCACTCAAATTGCTGCAGTATTTGATTATTAAAGGAACTCATTATGTTGCGTTATTTAAAGTAATCAACGCGTTCGTCATAGCGAGTATGTACTGTAAATTGGAATGGCACGTGCAAGTCAATAAACCCGAGGCAAAGAAAGGCAAGGCAACAAAACCAAACCAAACCCAACCGAAACCGCAATACAAGGAACCCAAATACGAATTCAAACAGCAAAAAAGAACTAAACGAAGCGAGAGAGCATGAAGGCAGATTTGCATGTCAAACTGTTGAACATACATACATACACTCAACCATACGTACATATGTGTGTGTGAGTGTGTATATGGGTGAACCCAGTTGGGTATGTGTGAAATTGATGCTCTGCTCTCGCCTGCCATATTTGCATAAACCTCGCTGCTCTGTAAAATTCATATAGAATTTCGCCATGTACATATGTGTATATGTGTATGTTTATAAATACTTTATAAATTGTAGCTGCTTGGTAACGTAAAGTATGTTTCAGTTTGAAGTTAAGTAGAGCAACAGTCACTAAACGTTTTATCGATAGTTCACACTTATGATTGTGCATCTGCCAATTCTCTAATAAATCGTTTTGCCCTTCATTGGCGAAGTGTGCAATGCATTTTCAACAATGTCTCAAAATGTTTCGTTCTGAGAACGTAACAAGATTACGACAGCCACTTACGAACCTTTTCTTCAGAGTTTACAGCCAACAAAGTTGCAGAAAGTTGGCGTGAAGCTTAATTTGCATGTTTTCAAAATATTCAAATTTCGAAGTAGCCAACTTACCTTAATTACCTTTCTACTAAGAAGCAACTAACTTTACGGGTGAACTTGCAAAGTGGCGCAACTCCTTTTAAAGAAGAAGAAGTTCTGTTGCAAAAGTGAAGCACAACTATGAATTGTTTATACTAAATCTAAAATTAGTACTTTCATTTTCGATGCATTTATTTAAGGATTTTGTACTTGTTCTTTGTACCTCAACAATAAAAGCGGAAAGAGAATTTCAAGGAAACGCGAAGAGTAAAAACACGATTTGATAATTCCATAAAAGTAAATAAGTCTATTTTTAATATTTTGTTTTTGTATTTTACTTCATCATCGAAATTTTAATATAACCACACAAATAGTCCCGAAGTTAACCAACTTTAGTAAAAATGTTTGATTTATACATTATAATATATGTAAGCAATCATATTTCACTAAAATTTAATTTTAAATATAACTTTAAATTACAAAAAATAGGGCCTATTTAGTTGCTAGCACTTCAAATAAGCAGCAGGTTTTTTTAGAGTAAATATTTAATATTAACAGTAAAAAAAATTTTAAAAGAATTAGATTTAATACAAATAGATTAAATGCATCTAAATTAGTAGCAGTAACAAAAAAATTTTTAAATATTATATCATTTTTAATTTTTTCACATCATATCAAAACATTTATATTGTACATTTTATATTTAAGTTAAATTCATTGTCTTTATGATACAAATTTTTATTTGCTATTTATAATCTTAACCCCCTCTAGTGTCGATTTTTTTTTAAATAATTATTTTGCGTTCACTTAAGAGAAGACTTTTGTTCTAGAAATATTTTGGTTTTTGCTCAGATTGAGATTTATAGGACAAAAATAGGATGTTATGAATGCAATAAGAAGTTAACTAAAACTCTTTTTTGGTATATGTTTTGTGTTTTGCGCTGTCTCGAGACTATGAGCAAGACGACAACAATTTTGTTCCGAGCAACAAACTTCTTAAAATTTGAATTTTTTATATACAATTTTTTTCAAAAAAGTTTATTGAATTCAAAATGCATAAATTATCAACAACATCAAATGATTGTAGCATTTGACGCTAGCTTTGATACATACATATGTGTTGCAAACGTTTAGAAATTAATTTTGGGACTTCCTCGAATGACAAAAAAGAAGTAACAGAATAATGGTGTTCTTAAGTGTGCCTTTTGGCGAACCTTGGACACTAAAGGGTTAAATCTGGAATAAAATACTTACTTCAATTATACAGTAAGATAAATATTTTGTTGCCTAAAAGTATCCAAAATGTTCACAAAATTGAGCATCTATAGCAAAATATTTTCACATTTTAATTGAAGTAGATTTCATTATCCCAATTGTAATAAA
Source organism: Drosophila niveifrons (assembly GCA_035046325.1). Taxonomy (NCBI): domain Eukaryota; kingdom Metazoa; phylum Arthropoda; class Insecta; order Diptera; family Drosophilidae; genus Drosophila; species Drosophila niveifrons. Next base: position 12,007,712 of record JAWNOC010000063.1, on the reverse strand, counting down.
TAGAATGCTGGCTAAAAGCACCCAAAATTGTCACCAAAATATTTTATTATTAACATTTTGTATTTAATTTTGTTTTTTATTTTATTTTTGGTCTTATAACACATTGAGTGTTGGCTAAACGCACAAAAAAGTCCCACGATGAAGCAACTCTCGCGAAATAGTTTATTTTTCACATTTTATATTTAATTTGATTCCATTATCTTAATTGTAATGAATGAATGTGGTGGCTAAAAGCACCCAAAATTGTCACCAAATTTAGCAGCTCTGGCAAAACTCATTGCGTTTGGGATTTGGGTGGGCGCTTAATGGTAGCGCTTAAGTGAACCAACTGTTGAATGCTGGCGATGCTGACGCCAGAGAGCCAAAGAGCAGAGTAGGAAAAAAACAAAAAAGTAAGAAAGCTACAGTCGAGTGTGCTCGACTGTGAGATACCCGCTACCCATTTTGAATAAAAGCAATATATTTTGCTGTTTTATTCTCAAAATATATGCAAAATACTGCAAAAATACTAAAAATATATGCCAAATGGTATATTTGGTATAGCACTGTATTCAAAATATACCATAGGCGGCACAAAACACCAGATTGTCAGCCAAAGCAACTGCGACCCCTAGTAAGTTGGCGTTTTTGCCCATACAAAAGTATTTCTGATCGCAATCAAGAATTATAACGACTATTGTTATTATTGTATACACCAAAATTCGCAGCTCTAGCTTTAAAATTACGTTTGTTATTACTTTTTTTTTTATTTGCTGGAGCGGAAGGGGGCGTGGCAAAAATTTGAAACAAACTTGATCTGCGTGCAAACATAACAAATGCTATCGAAAAAAAATTATAGCTCTATCTCTTATAGTCTCTGAGATCTAGGTGTTCATACGGACGGACGGACAGACGGACTTTATAGGGTCGGAGATGCCTTCTTCTACCTGTTACATACATTTCCTGTCGGCACAAAGTTATAATACCCTTCTACCCTATGGGTAGCGGGTATAAAAAGTAATGGGGCCAGCAGCACTTCACAAATGTTTGCAGGGATTACAGGGTTAACTGGCGAACTGCAAACATGACAATAGAGGGCCACCCTAATTTACATAGCTCACATCCACATACGAGTGTGTGGGAGTGCGAATGTGTGTGCGTGTGTGTGTGTGTGTGTGTGCGTGTGTGTGTGCGTGTGTGTGCGTGTGTGCTTGCGCCCGTATGGTTGACAAGCGATTGCGTTTTTAATGCCATGTGTAAGTGATACCAAAGTGGCTATAAAACGCGCAAGCTCGAACTCCGGACATGGACCCAAACCTGGCCCCAAGCTGTTCACCCGCCACCCGTCTCCCTACCCCCACTCCACCCCCTCTCGCACTCTGTCAACCCTTCGCTGCTCCCCTGAGCGTCGAGGCGTCGTTGTTTCTTAATTAACTTTGAACTTGACATTTCGGCCATGGAGCTGCGACTGAGACTGAGCTGAGCTGACAACAACAACATGAATAGCGCATTAAGCAGCCCCAACATTAATGAGCCTCATTTGCCGCACACTGACCCCACATGCGCCATGCCGCCACATGCCACATGTCGCATGCCACATCCCGCATGTGCTAAGTTCCAGTATATTTCATGGAAAGAATAATTCAATCCTTTTCGGATTTAGCCGGTTTCAAACCAACAAAAATGTTGGTCATAGGAATATCCTCCTTAGACTGTCTGCCTCTCCAGATCTCTGACACTCTAAGGGACCAGAGCTACCAAATTTGCCGACAACACTTTGTAGACTTTTATTCCAATTAAAAGACACGACTCGGGTTCTCTGAAATCGTAAACAAATAAGGAAGCTGCAGTTGATAAATTTAAAACCAAGTGAAAGCGAAATATATAAGTATATAGAAAAAATACTTAAATGTAGCGATATACCACTGCATTTAAAATATACCATAAAGTAAGACAGCTGCAATCGTTTTTTGCCGTACACAATTATTTTGCAAAGAGTTTAATCTGATTGCAACCAAATTTCAATAAAGACAAAACAAAGTGAAAGTGGTATTATTGTGCAAATTTTATATACCGAAAAAAATACTTAAAAAACTATATACTACTACAATTAAAATACACCCTACAGTAATTGAGACTCGACAGCCCTACACAATTATTTCTTAAAGACTTTCTAAGGTTTTTATCTGATCGCAACCAAATTGCAAAAATACCAAAGAAATGATTTCTTGAAAAGCTTCAAAAGTTTTCATCTGATCGCAATCAAATTTTCAGATATGATAGAGAATATAATTGTTATTCTGATTGCTACACATATTTATATTATATTAAAAATATACCGTACAAAAATTAAGTCCCGACAGCCGTCTAAAATGATTTCTTGAAAAGCTTCAAAGGTTTTCATCTGATCGCAATCAAATTTCCAGAATCGATAAAGAAGAAGATAATCTGTTTGCTACCCTGTAGAATAAACCTTGTATCTCATGGTTAGTGGGAATAAAACTTAGTATTATTCTTCACGTCACTTTTCGCAGAGAGTATTAAAGGGATCTGTATCTGTTTGTCTTGCAGATTAAAAGCCGGCTGGAGCAGCTCAAAGACCAATGAACCACTGCGCCCCGACGAGCAAGAGGCCATCATATCGGTGATCCGGCGCAACGAGGAGATCGAGACAGCGGAGCGACAACGCGTTGGGCGCCTGGTCGAGCGAGTCGAGAAGATTAAGCTGCATGCGGTCGAGCGGGGTCCGAACTGTTGCCGGCTCTGTGGCGACACGTTCGGACTGCTGCGACCGCAGCGCATCATCTGCGAGGACTGCCGCAAGTCGGTGTGCACCAAGTGCAGCGTGGACATCAACATCAGGTACAACAACAGCGAACGGACGCGCGAGATTTGGCTGTGTCGCATCTGTAGCGAGACGCGCGAGATGTGGAAGAAGTCGGGCGCGTGGTTCTTCAAGGGTCTGCCCAACTACGATATGCCGCGCAGTGCCAGTGCCACGCCCATGCCCACACCGACGGGCGGAGGGCGGGCGGTGCAGAGTTGCCATGGGACGCCGACGCGCGGAGCACGCATCAAGAAGCTAACGATAAGGGTCAATGACAGCAGCAGCAGCAGCAACAGCAGCTGCAACGCCAGCGGCCAGTCCGAGGGCGAGGGCGAGGGCGAGGATGAGCTGGATGGCGTCGCCTCAGCAAAGGGGGGGAGGAACACCAGTAGGGAAACTGCAGCTGCAGCTGCGGCGGCAGCAGCAGCATCGCGACTTCAGCGCGATGAGAGCTTTCGACTTCGCGCCTATGGCTCCATTCGCAGTTTCATCGATGGCGGTGAACGCAAGCTCTCGAACTCCTTCTTCTTTGGCCGTCAACAGGGTCAGGGCCAGGGACAGGGTCAGGGTCAGGGTCATCTGCTAGCTGGTCAGGATTACGACAATGTGAGCATGTCGAATGTGTCGACGGTTGCGCAATTGCGTCGGGAGAGCAGCTTCCTGCGTCGCAGCTCCGTGAGCTCCTCGTGGTCGTTTAGCGACAGTTCCGGCTCTGGCAACTCGGCGACCCAATCGCAGCAGCAATCCCAGTTGCCAACGTCACAGCATCAACAGCAGCAGCAGCATTGTCGCGATCCTCTGCTAGGCTGGCTGGAGATCGCAATCACCTATCGCGAGAGCTTCCACAGTCTGGACTGCACGATGGTGCGGGCCCGAGATTTGCCCGCCATGGATGCCGCCGGCTTGGCTGATCCCTACTGCAAGCTGAACATCATTACGCCGGAGGCACACACCAAATACACGCGCTGGCAACGCACTAAAACCGTGCACAAGACCCGCAATCCGGACTTCAATGAGACCCTCCAGTTTGTTGGCGTTGAGCCCGAGGAGCTCGGCAATTCCCTGCTCTATGTGGCGCTCTTTGACGATGACAAATACGGTCACGATTTCCTTGGAGCTGCCAAGGTTTGTCTCTCCACGGTGAGTTGAAATCATTCCCTTCCAAATTCATAAGGGAATTCCTCATAACAATTCTGTTTTGCCAAGTTACTGTTATGATTGGCATATATGTAGATATTCCAGAATGTGTTCAATCATATGAAATCAATTTGAACTGAAAAAATCTACAAATACTGTGCAATTCAGTTAGACATTTATCGCTGAAACACTATTACTACTCGTACATATATCCAAAGTGTTTGCATATTTTCTGAGGCGTACTTAAAGAAGTGAGAAGAAAGCTGCAATTGAGCTCGACCCATTTTCAGCAAGAGCGGTTCAAATTTACCAAATCAATACCGAAATATGCTTTAAGCTATATTTGGTCTATCGATATACTATTTCATTCCAAATATACTATAACGTGCAAAACTGTACCATTAAGATACGAACGCCATAGCCATATACGATATAATAATGTAATATATAATACGATAATTATTTCTTCAAAACCTTCTAAGACTTTTGTCTGGTCACAACCAAATCAGTTCTTTACAGTTCTCTGCACACACAAACAGACAAAAATACATCAACTGCATGGGGTTGGAGATGCGTATATAAAAAGTAGAGTCCGCATAGACTATAGACTAAAGACTGCAGATTGTGGGATTTTAACTCAAGCCATTCTGCTGACAGCTTGCAACTGAATTCAATATTTGGTATATATATAGTAGTAGTAGTAGTATAATTTTATATTCAAAATATACCATTGAGTGCAAAATATAGCAGACTGTCAGTAGGAGTTTATTCCCATACAAAAGTATTTCTTTAATAATTTCTACAATTTTTAGGAGGAAGGAGATGCCTCCTTCTGCCTGATATAAAAAGTGTGAAATATTTCTCAAATTGTATAATGATTTTGGAATTGATATTGCAGGTGCACAGCACATCGCAGTATCGAATATCGGTGCCGCTGGGCGTGGAGGATCAATATAGCAATGAGGCGGAAATGTCGCAGAGTTGGCCCAATGGCAAGATGCTCATCTCGCTGTGCTACAACACGAAACGCCGGGCGCTGGTCGTCAACGTTAAGCAGTGCATCAATCTGCTGGCGATGGACAACAACGGCAGCTCGGATCCATTTGTCAAGCTGTAAGTGAAATCGATTTCCCTTCTAAGGGTTCGCTAATAACTTCTCTTTTTTTGCTCGTTGCTCGGTGGCATAGGCAACTGAAACCGGATGCGCACAAGAATAAAAAGCACAAGACGAGCGTCAAGTGGCGCACTCTGAATCCCATATACAACGAGGAGTTCTATTTCGAGGCCAGTCCCCACGATCTCAACAAGGAGATGCTCATACTGACCGTGTGGGACAAGGATCTGGGCAAGAGCAACGACTTCCTGGGCAGCCTGCAGCTGGGTGCTCAAAGCAAAGGCGATCGGCTGCAGCAGTGGCTGGACTGCATCCGTCTACCCGACCACTTCCATGAGAAATGGCATTGTCTTGCTCCAGACAATCCGACCCATTGAAGATTGCTTTACCCAGCCCAACCCAACGTCTGCCCCCCAGTCCACCTACCTACCTAAATATTTACAAATAGTATATACATATACAACATATACTGTAAACATATATATTTTTGATATGCCAGCCTGCATGCAAGTGTGCGCGTGTGTGTGCGCATGGGTGTGTAGTGTGTGTGTGTGTGTGTGTGCGTGCGAGTTTTGCGCTCAAGGAGATCGCTTTGCATATCATTTTGCTCAACCTAACCTCAAATTTGTAACGGCTTCACGTTTGCGCTTCTTCTTACCCCCAGAAACACATATACACGCACACATGCGCATATATATACTGTATATAAAGCTTTGTTTAAGTGTCCTTAAAATGGGTTTGTTTTTTTTTGTTTTTGTTTAGTTGTTTCTTTTTCTTTTCCATTCCGCACAAAACTTTTTGTCAATAATCTTAACTACAATTTACAACTAATACAAAAAAGAACAAAAAAAAAAAACCGAAAAAAAAAACGATAGTAGAAATCGAAATACAAACTAAACACTAAAACATTTACTTAACAAATACAAAATAATATTTTTGATTCATATATTTACTACATTTATTGCTATTATTCAAAACTATTCTCTCAGAGCACTATATTTATAATACCCTAATCTTAGATGGTCAACAAGATGAGCAAGAAATGAAATCATTAATTTGTCAAAGCATTTGCCGAATGTAATTTATTTATATATATTTATGTACCTATATATATGTACAACTAAATCAAGAATCAAAATTAAACTTATAAATATTATGATAATAAAAAGAACAGATAATATTAATGACTCCCTTAGTTTATTTTTTTCAAAAGACTTTTAGCAGCAATGTTTAAGGAAAATTAAAATAATAAATATTACTATATGAGAATAAAAACAAAAAACAGATAATATTCCCTAATATAATATCTTTTCGAAAGATTTTGTTTAAGGAAAAATATAATATAAATTCGATATATTACAAATAACAATAAAAAACCCTTTTCGGGTTAGGTAAAATTCCTATTCTTGAACTATGAACTTTTAAAACGCTTCTTTCATCGGTACTTAATAAATAAATGAAACAAAAAACAAACCAAGACAAATAGTTGGATACGTTTTAAAAGCAAATCAATAAATCGTTTTGGAACCATTTGCCACATGCTATTTATTTATGTATATTTTTGTATGTGCCTACAATCAAATCAAATTGATGAAATTAGAATTAATAATTAGTATGATTTATTGCGGGAATGAGGAATGATGAACCACAGAGAAGAAATTAGAAGCGTTTTTCTCTTCAGAACAAATTGTATATTTAATATGTTTTGGCCATAAAGAGTATACATACTTTCTATACATATGTCTTGTACAATGTGTGTGTGTGTGTGTGTAAAGGATGTGTATAATATATTGTATATATATAAGTATATATAGATTTATAGTATATGTAGTTTTTAGGGCGTAAGTACGAACTGCTTCTAGAAGTGGATCGCAGGTAGTTGAACTCCCTATTTTGTTTTTAGTTGCAGAAAGATTCGACAATTCGACACAAGAGCCTTACGAGCTATTTCAAAGATGATTAAACAACTAACTAAACTTGGGAATTAATGGGTTCCTTCCTTCCTTCAGGGGGCTGTGAAGGGGAAGGGGAAGGGGATGGGCGGCACGACACATCCCATTAAATGGGCCGCTTACGATTGGCATTTGTAATGTTGTCTCTCATGTAGTTGGAGGATTGCGCCATGTAATCGCAATGAGCACGCTGCATCATTGCGAGATGTTGTCCCTGCTGCTGTTGCTGGCGTTGCTGCTGGGCTCGCTGGCTGGCTGCAAGTTGTTGCTGTTGTTGCTGTCGTTGCGCGCCCCCCGTATCGCCGCCAATCGAGGTTGATGACGACGTGGCAGCGCTGCTTGACTGTTAGAAGAGACGTTTCTCATAGCTGAAGAGGCCGTGCACGTTGCCCTCCAGCTGTGCCGAGTGGGTGCGCTTCATGAAGCGCAGCTGCCCATTGTAGATCATTTGTCTGCAAGCAACAAACCACTTTCAGTTATTAAATCCTCTTCTTCGCTTCCTTCTCCTTCTCAATTCTCAATCACTCACCTAAGTATGCTGACCGAGTTGGCGCCAATGTCCTGGCAACTGTGCTGCAGGCCGCACTCCAAGTACGGCAAATAGCGCAACACGGAACCCTTGTCCGCAATGCTGCCACTCACACCTTGGGCCACCTTCATTTTGTCCATCTCGTTGTGATAGTAGCGCGACATGGCCGCACCCTTGCCATCGCCTCGCTCCATGGCCTCGAGGGATCCCATGCCGCGATACTTCTTCAAGCGAACCCCATCCGAAAAGAAGTATTCGCCGGGTGCCTCCGATGTGCCCGCCAGCAGGGAGCCCATCATCACAGCGCTGGCGCCCAATGCCAATGCCTTGACAATGTGTCCAATCGACTGGATGCCACCATCGGCAATAACGGGCACGCCAAATTGCTTGGCAAACGTGGAGACCTGGTAAACGGCGGTCGCCTGTGGACAGCCGCAAGCCATCACCTCCTGGGTGATGCAAATCGAGCCGGAGCCCATGCCGACGCGCAGCCCGTCGACACCAGCTTCGATGAGGTTCTTGGCCTGGGCACGTGTCACAACTGCAAGAGAAGTGGAGTGGTTAGTTCGTTACAAAATTTAAAATGTAAATATCTTAATTCAAATAAAGATTGTCCTGACTGAGTGGGTCAAAGGGTAAGAGCTACGGGGCTGTATTTAGAGTTCAAAGTTTTTCGTGCAATTTGAAAAGGTTAGCATTGAAGTTAGGTTGTAGTTCTTTGCCTCTTCTTACACTTAGATAAGGCTTAAACATTGTCGGCAAAACGAATCCCCAAGTTGGCCGATGTTAGTTTCGTTACATTGCTTATCAGACATCACCGATTACAATGTAAATATATTGATTAAAATAAAAATCTAAGATCTATCGAAATCCTTATCCTGATTGAGCGGGTCAAAAGGTAAGAGAACAAAGTTTGGAACATTTCGTCGTGCAATAAATAAGAGAGGGTTAGCATTGAAGTTGGGCTGCAGTTCTTTGCATCTTCTTACACTCAGGCGAAGATGCGTAGCTGGATATTATTTAGATAAGGTCAGTTTTACTTTAGTTCGTCGCAGGCGAATCTGGGTTCTAAAAATTACCTACCAAACGTTAATGAATTTCTATAGATTAAAGTTAACTTAAATGGTGTTCGGTTCATTCATTACACAAATTGCACGACTTCGGTTCTTGATCCGATTCAAATGAATGAAATTGACATCCAAAATTCAAGTCAATGAAATATCTATCCATGCTGATCTACATTGTTTACTTACCATTGCCACCGATGACTTGGAGATCGGGATACGTCTCCTTGATGTACTTGACCATCTCGATCTGGTAGATGGAATTACCCTGCGACGAGTCCAAGATGATGACATCAACGCCATTCGCCACCAGCAGCTGGAGACGCGTCTTATCCTCGTTGCGTGTGCCAATCGCAGCGCCCACCAAGAGTTGCTTATTGGAATCCTTGGAAGCATTCGGATAGGAGCGCGCCTTCTTCAGATCGGTGCGTGCAATCATGGCAACCAACTCGCCGGACTGATTCACAATTGGCAGCTTACCCTTTTTGCTCTTCTCGAGTATGGCATTGGCCATGGGCAAGGTGATGCCATTGGGGGCGGTGACCAGATCCTTGGTCATCACCTCGGAGAGCAAGATTTCAGGGTTATACTCACGGAAGTCGATGTCACGGGACGTGACCATGCCCAGCAGCTTGCCGCCTAGCTTGCCATTCTCGGTGACGGGATAGCCAGTGAAGCCATTTTTGCGCCGAGCCTCGAGCACATCGCCAACGGTATTGGTCGGCGACATCACCGATGGGTCACGCATAAAGCCATGTTTGTATTTCTTAACCTTGTGCACCTCCAACGCTTGATACTCCGGCGTGCAGTTGTGATGGATGATCCCAATGCCACCACACAGCTGCGCGTGGGTGCCAAAGAAAAAAAAAAACATTTTCCAAGCATTGTTTTTTTTTTTTTTTTTTTTTGGAAAGGAAACAATTGCGATTATAGAGGCGCATAAGAGTGTTCAATTACAACCACAACTGGAGCGACACCGATACTCTCTATATGCACATATATATATGTTGAGGCTATACTCTACAATACTGAGGGGTATAGCATACATATGTTATATGCTGGAAGACCGAAGGCGATGTGCCTCGCAGCGTGACCGCAAGAGTTGAATTTTAAAGTAAAAACTGAAAACAAACCAAATGCAATCGAGTGCGCTCGACTGTGCGATACCCCATACTCCCCAGCTGAACTACATGTCCAGTTAAGGTAAAACTTAGTAAATAACTGAAGAGAAACCTTCGGAAGACTGTCAGCAATATCTGCTGAACCCTCTCCGAGATCTATGCAGATGTTTATACGGAACAAAGAAGTAAGCATTTGAAGCTGATGCAATCGGAAATGAAGCTAATTGAATTGAACTGAATTGAATGCAAAAAAAAAAAAGGCGAAAACTGATTATTTGAAAACAAACAAAATGGATAACAGAACATAAATGATTGACAATGCAAAATGGTCACACTGCATCGGTGCATTGGCCGCAACGTTATCGGTTATCGACACCATTCATCTGCAAGGCTGCGATGCGCAACATATCGATTTCACTTAACATGCAGCGGTAATGTTAATACCATGCTGATAACATAGAAATAAAGCTTTGCTTAAGCGCGAGCGTGAGCAAGAGAGAGAGAGAGAGAGTAAAATTGATGATTGAAAGCGAAGTCAAGATCGCGTTGCGTATTGCAGCCTTGCATTGTGGGTGGGTGCCCTTATTACTATTATGCGACTAGTTTCGCATGTTATTGACATCTCTGACTTACCGCCATGGCGATGGCCATCTCGGATTCCGTTACCGTGTCCATGGGCGAGCTGACGAGCGGAGCACGCAATGTTATGGCCTTGGTTAGTGGCGAGCTGAGATCAACCTCCTCGGCGGCAAAGTTGATAAAGCCGGGTAATATGAGAAAATCGCTATGTGAGGGTGCCAATGAACAAACAAATAATTATAGCCAGACATCGAATGAAATGTGTAAGAAGAAAAATGCGTAAAGAGCTGAGTGTTAATGATAGAGAGATCGGGTTGCAGATCGGATTCACATTTTATTTCACTTGGCTGAACAAATTTCAAGAATTCTTTCACTTTAAATAATTGGACACATAAGCTATTAATAAATGATCATCACTTTTTTGCTTTTAATATTTTTGCGACTAACTCTGATCATTTAAGAATATAAATAATGCCACGACTTTTGATAGATAGCATTACTGCATTTCTCTTGACAAAACAAAGCTGGTCTGACAGACTATAGCTTCCATTTATTTACAAAAAAAAAAAAGAAAACTATACTAATTCGGTATAGCTAAAATGACAAACTACCAAAAATAAAAACAAGCAAGTTATAAATACAAAAATATACCGAAAGCTATCTTTGGTGTATCAATATTTCATTTAAAAGAGTAGAAAATATGCCAGAATGCCAACCAAAGCATCTAAAACCAAACTGCATCAGTCGTTTTTAGCAAAATAAAAAACAATATCATTTTTGTCTGATCTCTAGCAAATTTAAAGGAATCATAAAGACTGTAGTTGTGATTGTATTGTACCAAAATACATTTGTAATCAAAATAAACAGAAAAATTGTATAGCTCTATCTCTTATAGTATCTGTGATGCAGTTCTTCATGCAGATCTTCTCGGCTGTTGACACTGATCAAGAATATATAGTTTATGCCTATAGGCACACAGTTAAAATACTATTCTACCCTTCTCTCTAATTTAGATTTTCTTCAGTAATCTGGCCTCGAGTATTCTCTGCAATGGATTTATCGATACATGAAATACAACGAGGGACTAAATCGATGCGGCTGCTGATAACGCGACCGTTAAGTTACAAGAGAGATAGTAAGTTACACTGTCTGTTTTTTTATTGTTCAGTTTAGTTCTGTGCATATTCATTCCTTTCTTTAACATAATTATGTTAGAAGCAAGATTAAAAGATTAGGATTAAGATTAAAACATTGCTGCACTAATCTTTGACAGCTTGCTTCTCGTCTATGTTGTACAGTTCTCATAGTGTGAACAACTGACGGGGAAACTTTTTTTTGTTTACTTTGAAAGGATGAAAGACGCCGACAATTTTGTATGGCCTGTTGCATGTGAATTGAGTGTGAGGGGGGTGTGGTAGGGGTATTGAAGGGCGGAATAGTCACTTACTTGTAGGTTAAGCCTTCGCCATTTTTGAACAAATCATTGCAGCTGAGACCGTCCTGCAGTTCCGGCTCCAGGTGATAATCCTGCTGCGGCTGCTGTTTGATTATTTTGCGAGCCGGCTGCTCTAGAAGATCCGGCGAGTTCAATGAGCCATTGCATTTGTTGGTGGCATCGACGGTGACAGTTGCTGTGGCGTTGTTGCTTGCCATGCTGTTGCGCGTTCGTTCACTCTAATCGAATTGAACGGCCAACAAAACTCAAGAATAACAAACAACAACAAGAGCAACAACAAACAGCGACACAAGCCGCAAAGAAAACAGCAGATAGCCGACAAAAGTAAACAAATAAACGAGACGACGCAAAAAAAATATAGAAATCAAAATGATGAGACACTGCAACAACAATTAATTATTAACTGCTGCTGCTGCTGTTAATGCCCTTTTCTATATATGTAGTATATGCACAACAGTCTGTTTGTTGATCTCCTTTTGACAGATTTTTTGCACGTTGCGGTTACTGTTAACTTTAGTCACTGTTGCTGGGTCGCCGTACCGTAAACAATTAGCGCAATGTCAGTTTCAATTTGCAAATGGCAGAGACCCACAAGAAGAAAAAATCAAAATAGAATAGAAAAAGACAATTAAACCAAACTGACAGAGTGAGCCAACAAGCAGCCTGGTCTGCCCGTATCAGCGGGTTGAAACACGTGGCTTTTATAATTACCCGTCCAGCAGTATTCCAACCGAAAGCGTTGAAGTCTCAGTATTCACTGTTCACACTTGCTTGTCTGCTAGCTAGTTCAGCGTGACCACAAGCTCCCATTCTAGAGAGATGCAAAAACATCGATTGAACGTATCGATGCATCGATGTCTTTGAAATTTTTAGATATCGATGTTTTTATCGAAGCTAAGTTCTTGAATTAATATGAATTATTATTTATAATAAAATAAATGATAGTTTTACATTTTGAATATTTAAACTTCCTTTCAACAGCTAATGATAATAATAATTACATTATCAAAAAATATACTATTTATTAGTACTAATTCACAATAGGCGCACGCAACTTTTTAAATTGCTTTTGTTTTGTTTACATTATGAACAATATCTTTCGAATTGTCATTTATAGTATTTTCATGAAATCTCAACAAATATTTTCCTTTAAATAAATCATTATTTTATTATAGTAGAAGTTGTTTAATATCGAGTTTTTGTGATACTTATTATTTACGTGCAAACTCATCGATATATTACAATACAGTGTGACCATTTTTGAAACATTTAAATAATACAAGAGGAATGCGTTAAAAAATTGTCACAGCCCCCAACATTTACTTTAATTGCATTGCTTAAGTTACGTATACTAATTGCCATAAATTTTGGCCTTTCAGCAAATCAGTAAAGCGAAAAACTGGAGTATATTCTCAAATTTTTTGTTTAGGGGAATTGCGCCATATTAAAACCAGGCTACATTATTGAATTTGCACATCCAGAAGGGACCATAAAAGAGTTTTGCAATTCTTATTTTCGTGAGAACATAGAAAATACTGAAATAAAACAAAACATTTATCTCGAGTTATAGATGTAGAGCCTTTTTCAGCTTTTCACCCATCAATCGCTTATTTCTCTAGAATTGCAATTTAAAACTGTTAAATTGCAAAAATTTTAAAATGTAAATATTTGAACTAGTTGCCATGAAAATTGCATTTCTACCGATACAAATACCAATATATTTCCCGTCCACCTGTCTGACAGATTTGTCGGTTGTTAAGGAAATATTAATAATTCAGCCAATGCATGAATGAAAGAATAATAATTTTATTAACAATGGTTAACACTTCAGTAGTTTAATAAATTGTTTTAGGAAATTGTTTAAAAAATAACAAGGCTGGTTTTTGTATATTAAAATCAACTTTTTAAACATTTTAGTCGATTAGGTCAGTGTGAGCACGAAATTAAATACCGCAACGTGCCCTTTTTATATATATGTTGGCGGCCACACTGCAGCGTTGCAACTTGCAAGGTAAACGGTGACTTACAGTTAAGTTTATACATTGATATATACCATGATATTTGACGATTTGAACGATTATTGGCAATTGACAATAATTAAAAATATAAACCTGTCTGACCAAATGGCATTATACGAAGCCATTGAAGACAATTCGAATCGCATAGGAATAAATCTGATCTCCACCTGGAAATAACAAACCCAAATTCAAATTAGTTCCGAGAATTGTGAGACGCTTACAAACAACCGATCATTGTTGAACACATTCCTGTCCAGTATCAGTGTAAAAGTGGAGGAAATGAAGCTGGAGCGTGTGTCACTGGAGTTTTTGAGGATCTGCAAAAATTACTGTTTACCCAATCTATATATTGGCACAATAGTTCGAATAGTAATAATAAAATAAAAGAAAACCAGTGAAGTTTCTAAGCAACATTTGAAATGTTTGTTCAGTTTTAAGTTTATATATGAATTATGTAATTTGAGTTGAAACGTTACACTGGAATTGGAAGAAATTAATTTGAATTGCATAATAAATGCAAATGATTCCTTTATGCATTCTTTATAAATATACGTTATATCTAACTTTGAAGTTATAAGTTTAAATTTATGTAATCTGAGTTTATATTGTTACAATGGAATTGGAAAGAATTAATTAATATGCTTCATCAGTTATTTATTTATATAAGGAATTAATTGCAATACTAAATAAAAGCTTTTTGTATGAAGACACAAAAATGCTATTAAACTATTTCGTACTATGTCAAGTTTTAGTTGAAATGACTATAGCGAAATACAAATTTGTTCAATCTGAAATTGACTTTAGTAGCATTGCTTTAGTTATGGTATATAGCATACGTATGGTACTAAGTGTCATACATTTGAGGTTTTCAATGTTTATATTTTGGGGAGTTGCAAAATCATTTCAAAACAAGGCTACTCTACTGCACCTGCACATCAAGAAGGGACTACAAGAGTTTTGCAATTCTTATTTACGTTAGGACATAGCATAATACAGAGATCTAGAATCTTTCTACTAAATTCTTGTTGTCGTCATTTATTTTTTCAGCTTCTCGTCCGTCAATTGCTTATTTCTCTAGAATTGCAAACTAGCAACAGTTATAAATTGCAATAATTTTAAAGCGTATAAATCAGCTGATTGTCATGAATTGGATTTTTATCGATACCGATAATATACCAATATACTTGCTGAGATACGTCCACACTTTGGTTATTTTTTAATTTGTCCATTTGTCTATCTAAATATTTCTTAGACATTATGAAGCATTAATAATTCAGCCAGTGCAGAAAATGATGAATAATAATTTCTCTAACAATAGTTAACACTTCAGTAGATTAATAAATTGTTAGTCAGCTGTTAGCTAGTATAGGACCCATTTGAAAAAAATTTAAGTCTGATTTGTGTATTGGCTAAACTAAATTTAAGCTTTTTGCAATGTGTAAAAATAAAAGAAACTCTTCAAAAATTTGTATCGATCCGATAAGTGTGAGATCCCGCAAAATGGCCACACGGGATTTTTTAATGTACGGGGATGGCCACACTGTAGTTTATACAGTTAAGTTTATACATTCATTTAACCACAATGTGGAACGCACTGGACGATTATCGCCAATTGGCATTAATAAAGGATTTAAACCTGACCGACCAATTGGAATTATACCAAGTCAGTGGAGAGGATTTGAGTCGCATAAGAATCAATCTCATCTTCACCTGGACACAGCAAACGCGAATTCACATTAATTCCGAGAATTGTGAGGCGCTAAGAAACAACCGATCATTGTTGAACACATTCCTGTCCAGCATCAGTGTGAAAGTGGAGGAAATGAAGCTGGAGCGTGTCCCACTGGAGTTTTTGAGGATCTGCGAAAATTACTGTTTTCCGCATGTTCACACATTATCCTACACATTGGATGATTTTTCTAGTCGTGTTGAGGCACAAGAATTATTGACAAACATCTGTCCTCGGGTGCGCTGTGTGAAGCCTGGTGATAATATTTGCTTCTGCTCGTTGTTGAGGTGGACGCTGTTCCGGAAGCTAATCGTTAGAGAGCAGACATGGCACGACGATGGTCATTATTGTTACCTTGGACAGTGCCCGATGATTGAGGAACTGGTTGCACCTGACTTATACTTTATATGGCATGGCTTGTATGGATTTATGCACTTGCCCAGTCTGCGGACAATTACCATTCGCGTGACCGACACACTTGAATATAGAAACGAGCCTACCAATACGCCGCTTCTTGCTCTTGAGTTTATAGATCGGTTCGGCGGTACTGAAGGCAATACTGACAACATTCGCGGTATGATGCTGGAGAGAGTTTGGTGCTCTAATTTCGAAGTGTGCCGTGCGGTTAGATCTTTTAGAAACCTTGTTCGACTGGATCTCGACCGCTGGAGCTGCTTAGATGAGAGACGCCTCTGGAAAATTGTTGCCAACAGACCATCGCTACAGATCCTGGATTTAACAAGCATGGATCTTGGAGGGTTCTTTTTTTCATCAAACCGACGTCTCATGAACAGAACAATGCGCAATTTCCATGCTCTTTTGACAGTCATTTACGCTAATATTGACGTAAACGAACGGCTGGTGAGTTAAAAGGCGATAAGCTCATACTATGAGTTTCTTAATATATCTTTATCTTAGATCCGTCGTCACTTTAGGCATCCTCGACTGCAACTTATAAGAGGGCCCAGAAAACCAAAAGACATCCCTGGACCCATCATAAAATTGGAATTAACTCCTTTGGCTGAAACTTAATAAATTAACTATTCGAACTTTTGTGCCAATTAATGTTAATCGCGAATAACATTATTTGGCACAATAGCTCGAATAGTAATAATAAAATATAATAGAATAGAAAGAAAACCAGTGAAGTTTGTAAGCAACATTTGAAATGTTTGTTCAGTTTTAAGTTTATATATCAATTATGTAATTTGAGTTGAAATGTTACACTGAAATTGGAAGAAATTAATTTGAATTGCATCATAAATGCAAATGATTCCTTTGAGCATTCTTTATAAATATAAGTTATATCTAACGTTGAAGTTATAAGTTTAAATTTATGTAATCTGAGTTTATATTGTTACAATGGAATTGGAATGAATTAATTCCAATCGAATAATATATGCAATTTAATGCATTGGTGGAGTGAAGTTTGTAAAGCGCTTCTTCATTTATTATTTTATATGAGGAATTAATTTCAAAATTATTATTTATTTACATGTTGATTATTATACAGAATAATATAATACCTTAAAGAAAGGGAGTTCTAGCAACTAAGGCCATCGACTCGACAGTTAATTTATATGTTGTTTAATAATTTGTTGATGTCTAGGAATTTAATTAGTAGTTTAACATTATTGTGAGTAGGTAAGGTAAGAAGAGAGGTGGGTTGCTTTTGGCCAAATAGGCGGATCCTCGTGTTAATAAGTTGCGGACAGGTATCTAATATGTCTTGCATTTATAATTCTCCCCCGCACTTGGGGCATCTGGGCTTGGATTTTCCTTT
The DNA here is from genome assembly GCA_035046325.1 of Drosophila niveifrons. Classification (NCBI taxonomy): domain Eukaryota; kingdom Metazoa; phylum Arthropoda; class Insecta; order Diptera; family Drosophilidae; genus Drosophila; species Drosophila niveifrons. The sequence goes on along the minus strand of JAWNOC010000063.1, from coordinate 11,990,424 downwards.
TAGTAGGTGCTCGTGGGTTAAGGTAGTGTGACCAGTTCTGAGCCGGGTGATAACATTGCACTGTCTTCTGTGCCATGAAGGTGGATAACGGACGGGTTCCATGTTTGGGTTATATAGTTTAAACCTGTGGTCGTAGTTGTCCCAATGTGTCATTTCCTTCCTTTTTAGAATAGCCTTAATGTTGCGCCATAGGTCGTCTCGGGCATCAGGGATGACCATTAGGCAAGGAGATTGTCCTGCAAGTTTAGCCGCTGCATCTGCTGCCAGTTCGTTGCCTTTTATGTCCATGTGCCCTGGGGCCCAAAAATGCTTTATTTTTGAAGCGTGTTTAATGCAAAGATGTCGGATTTGGCATACCAGGCTGTCATGGTTATACGTGTTTTTAACGGCATTAAGAGTAGAAAGACTATCGCTGCAAATTATGAATTTTCCCTTAAGCTCGAGAGCATGTTGGATAGCTTTTAGAACCGCTACCGCTTCGGCGGAGAAAATTTAAAAGTAAGCAGGAAGCAATCCTAGTAGAGTTAATGGTTTTGGATCCGTCACTGTATAGCCAACTCCAATTGGGGAATTTGTCCGTTTCGGCAGCTAGCATTTGCAGAAATATACATTTGGGTGTTTGCGATTTCTTTAACACGTGGAGAGACATATTCACGGTGTGGTCCTGTAGTCGCCAAGGAGGGGATGGGCTGATTTTGTTCCAACTATGCGGCATATCCAATTGATGTTTTTTGAAGAAATTGGAGCATCTGCGGATAGTAGACATGACTTTAAATCTTCGGCGCTGCTTAACCGATGTTTTAAAATCCTTTAAAAGAATTTGGTTTGTCGAGCAAAGAATTTTTGAAATGAGCTTAAAAGTCAGTTGAGCAGTTCTCGTCTGTACTTCAGGAAGGCCATGGTATGCGGGGGAGAACAATTTGATGTTGGAAGGCGCGCACCATCCATAGATAGCCAAGCCATAGTCGATTTTGGCCAGCATTAAGGCTCTTGTGGCTTGAACTAGCGAGGTTGGATGGACGAGCGATCGTTTAGACCCAAGAAACTTAATAATATTTAAGCGTTTGTTAAGGCTATCTCTAAGGTTAATACAATGTTGCTTAAACGTAAGTTTTCTGTCGAGTGTAAGGCCGAGAATTTTAAGACTAGATGTATATTCTATTGTAATGTTATTTACAGTTACAGTTGGATATGTACAACGATATTTTTTACAAATATGAAATAGTTTACATTTGTTTAAAGCCAGAGTGGCTCCTAAAAGTTTGCCCATTCTACGATATCCTCAAGAATTTTTTTAAGGGTAAATGGCATCATTAGCGTAAACTGAGAGCTGAATTTTTTTGTGTTTTAATATAATATTAATAAGGGATTGGAAAGCTATTAAGAACAACACCACAGAGAGGGGGGACCCCTGTGGAATGCCGTTGTGTAATCTATAAAAATTAGTTAGGGTGTTATTAACTCTAACACGGATGGATCGCTTGGTCATGAAAGCCTTCACGAGGTTGAAGGTCTTGGGACCTATACCCCACCGGGATAGTTTCTCTAGAACAGAAATCCGTAGCCAAAATGGTGACATGATTTCTGGTTGAAAGGGCATCAGACGCGTAATGATAGATATGCAAAAGAGAGTCAATGGTACTATTCTGTTGTTTGAATGCAGTTTGATTGGGGCTGATAAGTTTATTCTTAGTCATTAACCACATGATCCTTCTGGCAAGAATTTTTTCCAGGGTTTTGCTTAGGCAGGAGAGTAGAGATTTGGGACGGAAGGATGATAATTCATGGGTAGGTTTATTTGGCTTAAGGATAGGAATTATAGTAGCAGTCCTCCAAGTATGCGGGTAGCTACCCTCATCTAACACTTTGTTGTATATTTGTAGCAATTTTTGCTTTCCTTCTATAGGTAAATTACGAAGCATAGTGTAGGAGATGCGGTCATGACCAGGAGTTTTCCCTTTGGCATGCTGCAGAGCTGATTCTAGTTCAATAGAAGTGAACTGCGATTCGAGGAACTTAGCATCTGCGGATAAGTGGTTAGGCAAATATTTTTCTTTAGAAGCTATATATACATTAGAGAAATTTTAGTCCTTGGAATAATTGGACCACATAGCTCCGAAAGCATTGCCAATGTCTACCGAATTATGCAGCTCAATATTATTATCCCTTATGGATTTAATTGGCCCTGGGAAAATCCCGACTAATTTGTTGATATCGGCCCATATTTTTTTGGTTGTAGAAAGTGGGTTGATGTTGGAGGTGAAATTGCCAAAAGATTCACGTTTTGCTTTAATAGCCTCTCTTTTAAACAGGGCTCTAGCTTTTTTGTAGGCTATTAAGTTGGTACTGTTAAGAGAGGTTTTATAGCTGCGCCAGAGAACCTGCTTTTGTTTTCTCAGATCTTCGAGAAATGGACTAAACCAAACAGGGTTCCTCCTTTGTTTTTTTTGGTTTAGTTTGAGGGATGGCTATGTTGGCTGCTGATTTTATAAATTTCGTGATTCTGACAGTAAAAAGGTTCAAATCATTGGTCGACTGAAACTGAAAGTTTTTTTTACAAATGGATTGGAAGGTAATCCAGTTGACATTGTCAGTCTTGAACCTAATTATAGGTGTGAATTTTTCCGGTGAGATATGGATCAGGAGGTTAATGGTGATAGGAAAGTGATCGCTACCATGTAAGTTTTGGCCAATTGACCATTTGCAGTATGGTACCAGGGTAGCGGAAGCCATACTCAGGTCAATGTTGGTAAAGGAGTTGTGAGTCGAGTGGTGAGTGGCAGAACCATCATTTAAAATAGCTAAATTTGTTCTGACTATGAGATCTTCGACTTGAAAACCTTTAGAGTTGCGAGAGCAGGACCCCCAAAGCGGACTCCAAGCATTGAAGTCCCCAACATAAACTTTAGGTTTTAGAGCTGCCTTTACAATATTTATTAAATCGGTGGCTAATAAACTTTGGTTAGGGGAAATATAAGAGTTTAATATTATTATATTTGGGTGGGATAAAATTCCAATGCCCATAGAGCAAGTGGGAGAGTTTAAATTTATAGTTTTATGCGGGATGTTTTGTCGTATAAGTATACCAACGTGAATGGCAGAATTATAAAAAAAATAACCAATAAATGGTTTGGGAGTAGCGACTTGAATGGTATTAGATTTGAGATTAGTCTCTTGTAGGCATATAATATCCGGTTTGGATTGATTAATTAATAACAATAGCTCAATGTAATTGTTGAAGTATCCGTTTATGTTCCATTGAAGAATTTTGAGCGTCATTGTTTGAAAGAGATGGAGTGGATATTATATGCAATGAAGATAATAATTAGATTTATAATATATATCAGAATCATCCATAGAGTCATCTAATATATTGTTAAGATCATTTCGTTTTAAATAGGTAGAAGTAGATGGGAGGTTGGTGGTAGAGGTAATTTTAGTTTTGTTAGATAGTTGTTTTAGGTATTCAGTAGTTTTAGGCGTCAGGCCAAGATAGTCATAGTCATCATCGACTGTTTCGGTAGTGCTATTATCGTGTTGATTTTACTGATACGACAGCGATGTAGATGCTGAGTTAAATGATGATGTTGTTGTTGTTGCTGTTGTAGTAGTTCCTTTGTTTGAATCGGTAAATGTTTTATCTCTGCTTGTCTTATTGATAGTTGTACTTGTGTGGTTGTTTTTGTTCATTTCATTTGTTCCGTTGTTATTGTGTCCAGCATTCGCTACTGCAGCGTAGGAGGAAGGGCTGGATAGTTTTGTTGTAGTTCCGTTAAACAGTAACAGTAGCTAATTCAGAATTTCTCTTTGCTGCTGATATTTGGGACAATGTCGAGAGAAGGAAGGGTGTTCTTCTGAGCAGTTGACGTATTTCGTTTGTGAGCAGTTGTCAGGCGAATGAGGAGATAAAGCGCAATTACCACAACGGGGTTCATTTTTGCAGTGCTTGGTTGGCTGTGTGGCCAAGATTGGCAAGATTTGCACCTCATTGGGTTCGGAATATACTCCGGTACCTTTACTGCATGCCATGCAATATCGATTTTGCTGGGAAGGTGGTAAAGATCAAAAGTGACCAGAATTACTCCAGAGGGTTTGGTAGCATTGTCGATGGTTTTGGTGAACTAGAAAATATCACTGACTTCTATAATTTCTTCGTTGGAGATATCGGAGAGATAGGGGGCGTATATTGTGCCTTTCACTTGGTCACTTGGTTAATAGTTTCATGCATCTTACATGTAATGTCGCAAATGCCCGGTAAAGAAGGTGAGTTGATGAACTTGTCAGCCTCGCTTTGATTTTTAACTAACATCAGCAGGTTGCCGTCGCGCAAGTTAGAGATGGAAGTGATGTTTTTTGAAATTAGACGCAGTGCGTTGTAAACGGCAATACAGGAGAAATCAGAGATTTTTTTCTCAACGTTTTTGGATGCCATAACAATGTACTTAGGGTTTTCAAGTGTTATTGTTGGAAGTTCGGGAAATGTCATGTCGATTTTTTGATTTTGTCGAAGACTGAATTTCAATAATAAATAAAAGCTTTTTGTATGAAGACACAAAAATGCTATCAAACTATTTCGTACTATGTCAAGTTTTAGTTGAAATGACTATAGAGAAATACAAATTTGTTCAATCTGAGGGTAGTCAGAAGATCTTGTTTGATGGAAAACGATATTTCGAGCATTCGGTGTCTTAAAAAATCCCAATTATCATCATATTTAGACAAACAATACCACAAATAATGTAGTACATACCTCATAGTGTGATATGGACCAGGAATAAGAATGCGTAAAAATCGCCACAGGCTCCAAATTGACTTAAGTAGCTTTGCTTTAGTTATGGTAAATAGCATACGTATAGTACTAAGTGTCATACATTTGAGGTTTTCAATGTTTACATTTTGGGGAGTTGCAAAATCATTTCAAAACAAGGCTACGCTACTGCACCTGCATATCAAGAAGGGACTACAAGAGTTTTGCAATTCTTATTTACGTTAGGACATAGCATAATACAGAGATCTAGAATCTTTCTACTAAATTCTTTTTGCCGCCATTTATTTTTTCAGCTTCTTGTCCGTCAATTGCTTATTTCTCTAGAATTGCAAACTAGCAACAGTTATAAATTGCAATAATTTTAAAGCGTATAAATTTGAATTTTGATAATCAGCTGATTGTCATGAATTGGATTTTTATCGATACCGATAATATACCAATATACTTGCTGAGATACGTCCACACTTTGGTTATTTTTTAATTTGTCTATCTAAATATTTCATTTAAAACAAATTTAAGTTTGATTTGGGTATTGACTAAACAAAATTTAAGCTTTTTTTAATGTGTAAAAATAAAAGAAACTCTTCAAAAATTTGTATCGATCCGATAAGTGTGAGATCCCGCAAAATGGCCATACGGTATTTTTTAATGTACGGGGATGGCCACACTGTAGTTTATACAGTTAAGTTTATACATTCATTTAACCACAATGTGGAACGCACTGGACGATTATCGCCAATTGGCGTTAATAAAGGATTTAAACCTGACCGATCAATTGGCATTATACCAAGTCAGTGGAGAGGATTTGAGTCGCATAAGACTCAATCTCAAATTCACCTGGACACAGCAAACGCGAATTCACATTAATTCCGAGAATTGCGAGACGCTTAAAAACAACCGATCATTGTTGAACACATTCCTGTCCAGCATCAGTGTGAAAGTGGAGGAAATGAAGCTGGAGCGTGTCCCACTGGAGTTTTTGAGGATCTGCGAAAATTACTGTTTTCCGCATGTTCACACATTATCCTACACATTGGATGATTTTTCTAGTCGTGTTGAGGCACAAGAATTATTGACAAACATCTGTCCTCGGGTGCGCTGTGTGAAGCCTGGTGATAATATTTGCTTCTGCTCGTTGTTGAGGTGGACGCTGTTCCGGAAGCTAATCGTTAGAGAGCAGACATGGCACGACGATGGTCATTATTGTTACCTTGGACAGTGCCCGATGATTGAGAAACTGGTTGCACCTGACTTATTCTTTATATGGCATGCCTTGGATGGATTTATGCACTTGCCCAGTCTGCGGACAATTACCATTCGCGTGAATGAATATAGAAACGAGCCTTCCAATACGCCGCTTCTTGCTCTTGGGTTTATAGATCGGTTCGGCGGTACTGAAGGCAATACAGACAACATTCGCGGTATGATGCTGGAGAGAGTTTGGAGCTCTAATTTCGAAGTGTGCCGTGCGGTTAGATCTTTTAGAAACCTTGTGCGACTGGATCTCGACCGCTGGAGCTGCTTAGATGAGAGACGCCTCTGGAAAATTGTTGCCAACAGACCATCGCTACAGATCCTGGATTTAACAAGCATGGATCTTGGAGGGTTCTTTTTTTCATCAAACCGACGTCTCATGAACAGAACAATGCGCCATTTCCATGCTTCTTTGACAGTCATTTACGCTAATATTGACGTAAACGAACGGCTGGTGAGTTAAAAGGCGATAAGCTCATACTATGAGTTTCTTAATATATCTTTATCTTAGATCCGTCGTCACTTTAGGCATCCTCGACTGCAACTTATAAGAGGGCCCAGAAAACCAAAAGACATCCCTGGACCCATCATAAAATTGGAATTAACTCCTTTGGCTGAAACTTAATAAATTAACTATTCGAACTTTTGTGCCAATTAATGTTAATCGCGAATAACATTATTTGGCACAATAGCTCGAATAGTAATAATAAAATATAATAGAATAGAAAGAAAACCAGTGAAGTTTGTAAGCAACATTTGAAATGTTTGTTCAGTTTTAAGTTTATGTATGAATTATGTAATTTGAATTGGAATTGGAATTGAAAGAAATTAATTTGAATTGCATCATAAATGCAAATGATTCCTTTGAGCATTCTTTATAAATATAAGTTATATCTAACGTTGAAGTTATAAGTTTGAATTTATGTAATCTGAGTTTATATTGTTTCAATGGAATTGGAATGAATTAATTCCAATCGAATAATATATGCAATTTAATGCATTGTTGGAGTGAAGTTTGTAAAGCGTTTCTTCATTTATTATTTTATATGAGGAATTAATTTCAAAATTATTATTTATTTACATGCTGATTATTATACAGAATAATATAATACCTTAAAGAAAGGGAGTTCTAGCAACTAAGGCCATCGACTCGACAGTTAATTTATATGTTGTTTAATAATTTGTTGATGTCTAGGAATTTAATTAGTAGTTTAACATTATTGTGAGTAGGTAAGGTAAGAAGAGAGGTGGGTTGCTTTTGGCCAAATAGGCGGATCCTCGTGTTAATAAGTTGCGGACAGGTATCTAATATGACTTGCATTGATAATTTTTCCCCCGCACTTGGGGCATCTGGGCTTGGATTTTCCTTTTAGTAGGTGCTCGTGGGTTAAGGCAGTGTGACCAGTTCTGAGCCGGGTGATAACATTGCACTGTCTTCTGTGCCATGAAGGTGGATAACGGACGGGTTCCGTGTTTGGGTTAAATAGTTTAAACCTGTGGTCGTAGTTGTCCCAATGTGTCATTTCCTTCCTTTTTAGAATAGCCTTAATGTTGCGCCATAGGTCGTCTCGGACATCAGGGATGACATCTGCCAGTTCGTTGCCTTTTATGCCCATGTGCCTTGGGGCCCAAAAAAGTTTTATTTTTGAAGCGTGTTTAATGCAAATATGTCGGATTTGGCATATCAAGCTGTCATGGTTATACGTGTTTTTAACGGCATTAAGAGTAGAAAGACTATCGCTGCAAATTATGAATTTTCCCTTAAGCTCGAGAGCATGTTGGATAGCTTTTAGAACCGCTACCGCTTCGGCGGAGAAAATTGAAAAGTAAGCAGGGAGCAATCCTGATGCAACAACCGTTGCAATGGTACCAGATTGGCTCACGACTGCAAAGCTAGTAGAGATAATGGTTTTGGATCCGTCACTGTATCGCCAACTCCAATTGGGGAATTTGTCCATTTTGGCAGCTAGCATTTGCAGAAATATACATTTGGGTGTTTGCAGTTTCTTTAACACGTGGAGAGACATATTCACGGTGTGGTCCTGTAGTCGCCAAGGAGGGGATGGGCTGATTTTGTTCCAACTATGCGGCATATCCAATTGATGTTTTTTGAAGAAAGTGGAGCATCTGCGGATAGTAGACATGACTTTAAATCTTCGGCGCTGCTTAACCGTTGTTTTAAAATCCTTTAAATGAATTTGGTTTGTCGAGCAAAGAACTTTTGGAATGAGCTTAAAAGTCAGTTGAGCAGTTCTCGTCTGTACTTCAGGAAGGCCCCAGCTTCAGCTAAAAATAATTTTGTCGGAGTTGTGGGAAATGCGATTATTATCGTTGCAGTTGCTAAAAATTATGGCATCATCAGCGTAAACTCAAAGCTGAATTTTTTTGTGTTTTAATATAATATTATTAAGGGATTGGAAAGCTATTAAGAACAACACCACAGAGAGGGGGGACCCCTGTGGAATGCCGTTGTGTAATTTATAAAAATTAGTTAGGGTGTTATTAACTCTAACACGGATGGATCGCTTGGTCATGAAAGCCTTCACGAGGTTGAAGGTCTTGGGACCTATACCCCACCGGGATAGTTGCTCTAGAACAGAGTGCACACCAACGCGGTCGAAAAGCCCTTTCGAAATCCGTAGCCAAAATGGTGACATGATTTCTGGTTGAAAGGGCATCAGACGCGTAATGATGGATATGCAAAAGAGAGTCAATGGTACTATGCTGTTGTTTGAATGCAGTTTGGTTGGGGCTGATAAGATTATTCTTAGTCATTAGCCACATGATCCTTCTGGCAAGAATTTTTTCCAGGGTTTTCCTTAGGCAGGAGAGTAGAGATATGGGACGGAAGGATGATAATTCATGGGTAGGTTTATTTGGCTTAAGGATAGGAATTATAGTAGCAGTCCTCCAAGTATGCGGGTAGCTACCCTCATCTAACACTTTGTTGTATATTTGTAGCAATTTTTGCTTTCCTTCTATAGGTAAATTACGAAGCATAGTGTAGGAGATGCGGTCATGACCAGGAGTTTTCCCTTTGGCATGCTGCAGAGCTGATTCTAGTTCAATAGAAGTGAACTGCGATTCGAGGAACTTAGCATCTGCGGATGAGTGGTTAGGCAAATATGGCTGAGATAGAAATTTTTCTTTACAAGCTATATAAACATTAGAGAAATTTTAGTCCTTGGAATAATTGGACCACATAGCTCCGAAAGCATTGCCAATGTCTACCGAATTATGCAGCTCAATATTATTATCCCTTATGGATTTAATTGGCCCTGGGAAAATCCCGACTAATTTGTTGATATCGGCCCATATTTTTTTGGTTGTAGAAAGTGGATTGATGTTGGAGGTGAAATTGCCAAAAGATTCACGTTTTGCTTTAATAGCTTCTCTTTTAAATAGGGCTCTAGCTTTTTTGTAGGCTATTAAGTTGGTACTGTTAAGAGAGGTTTTATAGCTGTGCCAGAGAACCTGCTTTTGTTTTCTCAGATCTTCGAGAAATGGACTAAACCAAACAGGGTTCCTCCTTTGTTTTTTTGGTTTAGTTTGAGGGATGGCTACGTTGGCTGCTGATTTTATAAATTTCGTGATTCTGACAGTAAAAAGGTTCAAATCATTGGTCGACTGAAACTGAAAGTTTTTTTTACAAATGGATTGGAAGGTAATCCAGTTGACATGGTCAGTCTTGAACCTAATTATAGGTGTGAATTTTTCCGGTGGGATATGGATCAGGAGGTTTATGGTGATAGGAAAGTGATCGCTACCATGTAAGTTTTGGCCAATTGACCATTTGCGGTATGGTACCAGGGTAGCGGAAGCCATACTCAGGTCGATGTTGGTAAAGGAGTTGTGAGTCGAGTGGTGAGTGGCAGAACCATCATTTAAAATAGCTAAATTTGTTCTGACTATGAGATCTTCGACTTGAAAACCTTTAGAGTTGCGAGAGCAGGACCCCCAAAGCGGACTCCAAGCATTGAAGTCCCCAACATAAACTATAGGCTTTAGAGCTGCCTTTACAATATTTATTAAATCGGTGGCTAATAAACTTTGGTTAGGGGGAATATAAGAGTTTAATATTATTATATTTGGGTGGGATAAAATTCCAATGCCCATAGAGCAAGTGGGAGAGTTTAAATTGATAGTTTTATGCGGGATGTTTTGTCGTATAAGTATACCAACGTGAATGGCAGAATTATTAAAAAAAATAACCAATAAATGGTTTGGGAGTAGCGACATATAATATCCGGATTGGATTGATTAATTAATGACAATAGCTCAATGTAATTGTTGAAGTATCCGTTTATGTTCCATTGAAGAACTTTGAGCGTCATTGTTTGGAAGAGATGGAGTGGATATTATATGCAATGAAGATAATAATTAGATTTATATTATATATCAGAATCAGAATCATAGTTGTTTTAGGTATTCAGTAGTTTTAGGCGTCAGGCCAAGATAGTCATAGTCATCATCGACTGTTTCGGTAGTGCTATTATCGTGTTGATTTTACTGATACGACAGCTATGTAGATGCTGAGTTAAATGATGATGTTGTTGTTGTGTTGTTGCTGTTGTAGTAGTTCCTTTGTTTGAATCGGTAAATGTTTTATCTCTGCTTGTCTTATTGATAGTTGTACTTGTGTGGTTGTTTTTGTTCATTTCATTTGTTCCGTTGTTATTGTGTCCAGCATTCGCTACTGCAGCGTAGGAGGAAGGGCTGGATAGTTTTGTTGTAGTTCCGTTAAACAGTAACAGTAGCTAATTCAGAATTTCTCTTTGCTGCTGATATTTGGGACAATGTCGAGAGAAGGAAGGGTGTTCTTCTGAGCAGTTGACGTATTTCGTTTGTGAGCAGTTGTCAGGCGAATGAGGAGATAAAGCGCAATTACCACAACGGGGTTCATTTTTGCAGTGCTTGGTTGGCTGTGTGGCCAAGATTGGCAAGATTTGCACCTCATTGGGTTCGGAATATACTCCCGTACCTTTACTGCATGCCATGCAATATCGATTTTGCTGGGAAGGTGGTAAAGATCAAAAGTGACCAGAATTACTCCAGAGGGTTTGGTAGCATTGTCGATGGTTTTGGTGAACTAGAAAATATCACTGACTTCTATAATTTCTTCGTTGGAGATATCGGAGAGATAGGGGGCGTATATTGTGCCTTTCACTTGGTCACTTGGTTAATAGTTTCATGCATCTTACATGTAATGTCGCAAATGCCCGGTAAAGAAGGTGAGTTGATGAACTTGTCAGCCTCGCTTTGATTTTTAACTAACATCAGCAGGTTGCCGTCGCGCAAGTTAGAGATGGAAGTGATGTTTTTTGAAATTAGACGCAGTGCGTTGTAAACGGCAATACAGGAGAAATCAGAGATTTTTTTCTCAACGTTTTTGGATGCCATAACAATGTACTTAGGGTTTTCAAGTGTTATTGTTGGAAGTTCGGGAAATGTCATGTCGATTTTTTGATTTTGTCGAAGACTGAATTTCAATAATAAATAAAAGCTTTTTGTATGAAGACACAAAAATGCTATCAAACTATTTCGTACTATGTCAAGTTTTAGTTGAAATGACTATAGAGAAATACAAATTTGTTCAATCTGAGGGTAGTCAGAAGATCTTGTTTGATGGAAAACGATATTTCGAGCATTCGGTGTCTTAAAAAATCCCAATTATCATCATATTTAGACAAACAATACCACAAATAATGTTGTACATACCTCATAAAGTGATATGGACCAGGAATAAGAATGCGTAAAAATCGCCACAGGCTCCAAATTGACTTTAGTAGCTTTGCTTTAGTTATGGTAAATAGCATACGTATAGTACTAAGTGTCATACATTTGAGGTTTTCAATGTTTATATTTTGGGGAGTTGCAAAATCATTTCAAAACAAGGCTACTCTACTGCACCTGCACATCAAGAAGGGACTACAAGAGTTTTGCAATTCTTATTTACGTTAGGACATAGCATAATACAGAGATCTAGAATCTTTCTACTAAATTCTTTTTGCCGCCATTTATTTTTTCAGCTTCTCGTCCGTCAATTGCTTATTTCTCTAGAATTGCAAACTAGCAACAGTTATAAATTGCAATAATTTTAAAGCGTAGAAATTTGAACTTTGATAATCAGCTGATTGTCATGAATTGGATTTTTATCGATACCGATAATATACCAATATACTTGCTGAGATACGTCCACACTTTGGTTATTTTTTAATTTGTCCATTTGTCTATCTAAATATTTCATTTAAAAAAAATTTAAGTTTAATTTGGGTATTGGCTAAACAAAATTTAAGCTTTTTGCAATGTGTAAAAATAAAAGAAACTCTTCAAAAATTTGTATCGATCCGATAGTGTGAGATCCCGCAAAATGGCCACACGGGATTTTTTAATGTACGGGGATGGCCACACTGTAGTTTATACAGTTATGTTCATACATTCATTTAACCACAATGTGGAACGCACTGGACGATTATCGCCAATTGGCATTAATAAAGGATTTAAACCTGACCGACCAATTGACATTATACCAAGTCAGTGGAGAGGATTTGAGTCGCATAAGACTCAATCTCATCTTCACCTGGACACAGCAAACGCGAATTCACATTAATTCCGAGAATTGTGAGACGCTTAGAAACAACCGATCATTGTTGAACACATTCCTGTCCAGCATCAGTGTGAAAGTGGAGGAAATGAAGCTGGAGCGTGTCCCACTGGAGTTTTTGAGGATCTGCGAAAATTACTGTTTTCCGCATGTTCACACATTATCCTACACATTGGATGATTTTTCTAGTCGTGTTGAGGCACAAGAATTATTGACAAACATCTGTCCTCGGGTGCGCTGTGTGAAGCCTGGTGATAATATTTGCTTCTGCTCGTTGTTGAGGTGGACGCTGTTCCGGAAGCTAATCATTAGAGAGCAGACATGGCACGACGATGGTCATTATTGTTACCTTGGACAGTGCCCGATGATTGAGGAACTGGTTGCACCTGACTTATACTTTATATGGCATGGCTTGGATGGATTTATGCACTTGCCCAGTCTGCGGACAATTACCATTCGCGTGACCGACACACTTGAATATAGAAACGAGCCTACCAATACGCCGCTTCTTGCTCTTGAGTTTATAGATCGGTTCGGCGGTACTGAAGGCAATACTGACAACATTCGCGGTATGATGCTGGAGAGAGTTTGGTGCTCTAATTTCGAAGTGTGCCGTGCGGTTAGATCTTTTAGAAACCTTGTGCGACTGGATCTCGACCGCTGGAGCTGCTTAGATGAGAGACGCCTCTGGAAAATTGTTGCCAACAGACCATCGCTACAGATCCTGGATTTAACAAGCATGGATCTTGGAGGGTTCTTTTTTTCATCAAACCGACGTCTCATGAACAGAACAATGCGCAATTTCCATGCTCCTTTGACAGTCATTTACGCTAATATTGACGTAAACGAACGGCTGGTGAGTTAAAAGGCGATAAGCTCATACTATGAGTTTCTTAATATATCTTTATCTTAGATCCGTCGTCACTTTAGGCATCCTCGACTGCAACTTATAAGAGGGCCCAGAAAACCAAAAGACATCCCTGGACCCATCATAAAATTGGAATTAACTTCTTTGGCTGAAACTTAATAAATTAACTATTCGAACTTTTGTGCCAATTAATGTTAATCGCGAATAACATTATTTGGCACAATAGCTCGAATAGTAATAATAAAATATAATAGAATAGAAAGAAAACCAGTGAAGTTTGTAAGTAACATTTGAAATGTTTGTTCAGTTTTAAGTTTATATATCAATTATGTAATTTGAGTTGAAATGTTACACTGAAAATGATTCCTTTAAGTATTCTTTATAAATATAAGTTATATCTAACGTTGAATTTATAGGTTTAAATTTATGTAATCTGAGTTTATATTGTTTCAATGGAATTGGAATGAATTAATTCCAATCGAATAATGTATGCAATTTAATGCATTGTTGGAGTGAAGTTTGTAAAGCGCTTCTTCATTTATTATTTTATATGACGAATTAATTTCAATAATAAATAAAAGCTTTTTGTATGAAGACACAAAAATGCTATCAAACTATTTCGTACTATGTCAAGTTTTAGTTGAAATGACTATAGCGAAATACAAATTTGTTCAATATGGGGGTAGTAAGAAGATCTTATTTGATGGAAAACGATATTTTAAGCATTCGGTGTCTTAAAAAATCCCAATTATCATCATATTTAGACAAACAATACCACAATTAATGTAGTAGCTCATAATGTGATATGGACCAGGAATAAGAATGCGTAAAAATCGCCACAGGCTCCAAATTTACTTTAATAGCATTGCTTTATGCTTCACGTAAAGAAAAAGTTTTGCAATTCTTATTTCGTTAGGTCATGGCAAAGTACTAATATAAAACAAAACATTTATTTCGAATTATAGATGCAGAGATCTAGAATTTTTCTAGCAAATTCTGGATGTGGCCATTTGTTATTTCTATAGAATTGCAAACTAGCAACAGTTATAAATTGAAATAATTTAAAAGCATAAAAATTTGAACTTGCATAATCAGCTGTTTGTCAGGAAAATCGCACCGATACCGATAAAATACCGATACATTTGCCAAGATACGTTCACACTGCGGGTTTTCATTTCTCCACTTGTCTGTCAAAAGATTTAGAAAATATTAATAAAATATAAATAAATCAGCCAACAATAATTTAATTAAAAATAGTTCATACTTCTTTAGTAGTTTAATAAATTGTTAGTCAGCTGTTAACTAGTCTTGAACCTCTTTTATAAATTACAAAGATGGTTTGGGAATTGCCTAATCAAAATTCACAATATAGGAAAAAGTAACAAAGATTCTCATCCAATCTTGACGAAAATTCACACTAAGCGAACAATGTTCGTTGAGCAAGCACTTTTTGTTTTAAAAGCTTTTTTGTATTTGTATTTAACAGAAAAATTAAATTAATCATAATAATAAAAGTATTAAGTATTAAGTGGAAAACGATATTCGGTGTCTTAAAAAATCCCAATTATCATCATATTTAGACAAACAATACCACAAATAATGTAGTACATACCTCATAGTGTGATATGGACCAGGAATAAGAATGCGTAAAAATCGCCACAGGCTCCAAATTGACTTTAGTAGCATTGCTTTAGTTATGGTAAATAGCATACGTATAGTACTAAGTGTCATACATTTGAGGTTTTCAATGTTTATATTTTGGGGAGTTGCAAAATCATTTCAAAACAAGGCTACGCTACTGCACCTGCACATCAAGAAGGGACTACAAGAGTTTTGCAATTCTTATTTACGTTAGGACATAGCATAATACAGAGATCTAGAATCTTTCTACTAAATTCTTTTTGTCGCCATTTATTTTCTCAGCTTCTCGTCCGTCAATTGCTTATTTCTCTAGAATTGCAAACTAGCAACAGTTACAAATTGCAATAATTTTAAAGCGTAGAAATTTGAACTTTGATAATCAGCTGATTGTCATGAATTGGATTTTTATCGATACCGATAATATACCAATATACTTGCTGAGATACGTCCACACTTTGGTTATTTTTTAATTTGTCCATTTGTCTATCTAAATATTTCATTTAAAAAAAATTTAAGTTTGATTTGGGTATTGGCTAAACAAAATTTAAGCTTTTTGCAATGTGTAAAAATAAAAGAAACTCTTCAAAAATTTGTATCGATCCGATAGTGTGAGATCCCGCAAAATGGCCACACGGGATTTTTTAATGTACGGGGATGGCCACACTGTAGTTTATACAGTTATGTTCATACATTCATTTAACCACAATGTGGAACGCACTGGACGATTATCGCCAATTGGCATTAATAAAGGATTTAAACCTGACCGACCAATTGACATTATACCAAGTCAGTGGAGAGGATTTGAGTCGCATAAGACTCAATCTCATCTTCACCTGGACACAGCAAACGCGAATTCACATTAATTCCGAGAATTGTGAGACGCTTAAAAACAACCGATCATTGTTGAACACATTCCTGTCCAGCATCAGTGTGAAAGTGGAGGAAATGAAGCTGGAGCGTGTCCCACTGGAGTTTTTGAGGATCTGCGAAAATTACTGTTTTCCTCATGTTCACACATTATCCTACACATTGGATGATTTTTCTAGTCGTGTTGAGGCACAAGAATTATTGACAAACATCTGTCCTCGGGTGCGCTGTGTGAAGTCTGGTGATAATATTTGCTTCTGCTCGTTGTTGAGGTGGACGCTGTTCCGGAAGCTAATCGTTAGAGAGCAGACATGGCACGACGATGGTCATTATTGTTCCCTTGGACAGTGCCCGATGATTGAGGAACTGGTTGCACCTGACTTATACTTTATATGGCATGGCTTGGATGGATTTATGCACTTGCCCAGTCTGCGGACAATTACCATTCGCGTGACACTTGAATATAGAAACGAGTTTTTAAATTCGCCGCTTCTTGCTCTCGAGGTTATAGATCGGTTCGGCGGTACTGAAGGCAATACTGACAACATTCGCGGTATGATGCTGGAGAGAGTTTGGTGCTCTAATTTCGAAGTGTGCCGTGCGGTTAGATCTTTTAGAAACCTTGTGCGACTGGATCTCGACCGCTGGAGCTGCTTAATTGAGAGACGCCTCTGGAAAATTGTTGCCAACAGACCATCGCTACAGATCCTGGATTTAACAAGCATGGATCTTGGAAGGTTCTTTTTTTCATCGAACCGACGTCTCATGAACAGAACAATGCGCAATTTCCATGCTCCTTTGACAGTCATTTACGCTAATATTGACGTAAACGAACGGCTGGTGAGTTAAAAGGCGATAAGCTCATACTATAAGTTTCTTAATATATCTTTATCTTAGATCCGTCGTCACTTTAGGCATCCTCGACTGCAACTTATAAGAGGGCCAAGAAAACCAAAAGACATCCCTGGATCCATCATAAAATTGGAATTAATTCCTTTGGCTGAAACTTAATAAATTATCTATTCGAACTTTTGTGCCAATTAATGTTAATCGCGAATAACATTATTTGGCACAATAGCTCCAATAGTAATAATAAAATATAATAGAATAAAGAAAACCTGTGAAGTTTGTAAGCAACATTTGAAATGTTTGTTCAGTTTTAAGTTTATGTATGAATTATGTAATTTGAGTTGAAACGTTACATTGGAATTGGATGAAATTAATTTGAATTGCATAATAAATGCAAATGATTCATTTATGCATTCTTTATAAATATAAGTTATATCTAACGTTGAAGTTATAAGTTTAAATTTATGTAATCTGAGTTTATATTGTTTCAATGGAATTGGAAGAAATTAATTCCAATCGAATAATATATGCAATTTAATGCATTGTTGGAGTGAAGTTTGTAAAGCGCTTCTTCATTTATTATGTTATATGACGAATTAATTTCAATAATAAATAAAAGCTTTTTGTATGAAGACACAAAAATGCTATCAAACTATTTCGTACTATGTCAAGTTTTAGTTGAAATGACTATAGCGAAATACAAATTTGTTCAATCTGAGGGTAGCCAGGAGATCTTGTTTGATGGAAAACGATATTTTAAGCATTCGGTGTCTTAAAAAATCCCAAATATCATCATATTTAGACAAACAATACCACAAATAATGCAGTAGCTCATACATTGATATGGACCAGGAATAAGAATGCGAAAAATCGCCACAGGCTCCAAATTTACTTTAGTAGCATTGCTTTATGCTTCACGTAAAGAAAAAGTTTTGCAATTCTTATTTCGTTAGGTCATGGCAAAATACTAAAATAAAACAAAACATTTATTTCGAATTATAGATGCAGAGATCTAGAATTTTTCTAGCAAATTCTGGATGTGGCCACTTGTTATTTCTATAGAATTGCAAACTAGCAACAGTTATAAATTGAAATAATTTTAAAGCATACAAATTTGAACTTGCATAATCAGGTGTTTGTCAGGAAAATCGCACCGATACCGATAAAATACCGATACATTTGCCAAGATACGTTCACACTGCGGGTTTTCATTTCTCCACTTGTCTGTCAAAAGATTTAGAAAATATTAATAAAATATAAATAAATCAGCCAACAATAATTTAATTAAAAATAGTTCATACTTCTTTAGTAGTTTAATAAATTGTTAGTCAGCTGTTAACTAGTCTTGAACCTCTTTTATAAATTACAAAGATGGTTTGTGAATTGCCTAATCGAAATTCACAATATAGGAAAAAGTAACAAAGATTCTCATCCAATCTTGACGAAAATTCACAATGTTCGTTGAGCAAGCACTTTTCGTTTTAAAAGCTTTTTTGTATTTGTATTTAACACAAAAATTAAATTTATCATACTAATAAAAGTATTAAGTTTGAACACAAAATCAAATATATCTGCAATCCCGACGCAAACTTTGTCGGTCTAACACTTGTACAGTTAATAAATATGTATGACTAACAACAGTATCTGTTGGCCAGAGTAAATGTGCATTCTAAGAGAGACATGTAATGCTTAACAGTAACGTAACAGTAACAGTAACAGATGTAACAGTCGTTTGAGGGATTGGTGTAGCATGCTTTTAAGCGCGCCGTGTATGTGCTTCGGCCTCGGTCAGCCGACGTCAAAGATGAAACGAAGCACAAGCGAAACGAAACAAGAAAACGAACCAAAATTTCTCTCTCATTCTTCAAATTTCACTCGCCGCGAGCTGTTGTCGATTCGCGCCCGGATAACGACGATATTTGACAGTTGGTTATAATTTTTTTTGTTGTCTTTTTTTTTGACGAATTTCAAAAAGTGTGCTGCAATTAAAAAATGATACATATATGTACATAAATATACACATAAATAGATGTATATATGATTTCTGATTAACAAAGTGTGTTTTGTTTTTGTTTTTTGTTGGGCCTAATAGTGCAATAGTTTTGTGTCAAGTGCCCGTTGTGCGGAATAGGCGCCAAGACGCCAATCAAAGGACGCCTGTCGATGGCGATGTCGATGGCGATGGCGATGTCGATGACGACAACGATAACGATAACCGCAGAGTTTCGTCCCAATTGTTAAATCGCTAACTAATGCAATTTGTTGTTGTGCTGCTTCTTTCTCTCTGTCACTCTTCCGCTCTTAGCACTAGCAGTTCTCCCCCTCTCGCTCCACCCTAAACATTGCCAGCAGCAGCAGCGTCAACAACAAATTGCGATCAAACAAAACCAAAGCGTAATATTTTTGTTCTTGTGGTTGTTTCTGTTGCAGATTTTGTATTTGCAAAGTGACGTGAGAAAAGTAAAAAGGAAAAAAGTGAATGAAATGCAAAACCCATAAAAAAGAAAGAAAGAATCAAAAAATAGAAGAAATGTGCAACTGCAAAAATTAAGCGAAACAGCGCTTTAATTAATTAAGCCCAGGATAGAGTTAAGCATCAGCGATACCCCGCCAATGTGTTCATCAACAACAACAACATCGCAATTGGAAACGAAGTTGTAAATGTTATTAATAATTAGGTACATGTTAAATATATAGTGCCAGGATATATGTACACGCATATGCAATAAGTGTCTATATAATATGTTATACATAAATCACAATATGTATAGAGAATGTGTAAATAATAACTTCAACGTATTAAATCAAAACAAACAAAAGAAAACATCAACTGCTGCATCTTGAATCGAATCCCACACACACACACACACACACACACACACACACACACATACACATACACAAACACATACACACACACATGCATACAAGCTTAAAGCCCAACGCATTGCATTGCAATTGAGTGAGATAACACTTAAGAGAACAACAAGAACAAGAGCAACAACAACGACAACTACAACTGCAGCAGAGGTGTAACGATTAAAGCTCAACTTTGTAGCGCTCGCTGGCAGAGCGACAGAGCATGGATTACGCTTTCATCATAACAACAGCAGCAGCA
Organism: Drosophila niveifrons; assembly: GCA_035046325.1. Lineage (NCBI taxonomy): Eukaryota > Metazoa > Arthropoda > Insecta > Diptera > Drosophilidae > Drosophila > Drosophila niveifrons. The sequence continues at coordinate 11,970,455 of JAWNOC010000063.1, read as the reverse complement.
GCAGCGGCAGCAAAGCTCAAAAGAGGATCATATTAAATGAGCGCCAGTCGGCCACAAAAATGTCGCCGCTGCAAGGACGTCGACAGCTAATGTAAGTAACAAAAACAAAAACAGTAAAGAAATAAAACTAAATCAAAATTGCCACTTGAATTGAACAAATTGCAACTCGATGTAAAGTAACGGTTTAAGGTTCAACACACTGCTACTGCAATGGTGGTTGAATGTGCTCTGTGTTTCCCGTGAGAATAGGGAGGGAGGGAGGGTGGTATTGATGGTGGGGTCTGAGGGGGGTCAAAGCACATGTAAACCGCAAACGGCCCTTCGGTTCGTTGGCCTGGCCGATATCTGGCAGCGCGCTCTCTGTTTATGAATGAAACGCAACGAGGAAGCAGTATTCACAACGTCAAAGAGAGCCAGCCACATAGTCAAAGCCAAAGAGCGACGCTAAGCGTTGCGAAGAGAGCGCGCAATGCGGAACACAAACACAAACACACTTACACATGTGAGCAGAGACAGTCATGCATGCTGCTGAGAGCTCAGCAGTGAGTGTGAATAAGCAGGCGAGAGCGGGAAAGAGAGAGAGAGCGCAAGAGCAATCGTTGTACAACGTCAGGCACTGGCACGGCGCGAGTTCATTGACCTTTGCTATTGAAATTTTTGGGCAACGCTACAAGCACACACACACACACACACAGAGTCAGAGACACACATAAATACGCGCACGCATACACATACAAGTGCGAGTTTATTTACACATTGATAAACAATCGACTGTTGACTTGCCCGCTGCTGTTGTTGTTGTTTGCTTTTTCTTCAGCGTTTTTTCTTTCTTTCTTTTTTTTCTGTTTGTATGTATGTACATTCTAAATGCTCTTTTCTTATGCTTCAAACTTTTGCAATGCAACTGCGTCTGTATATGTGTGTGTGTGTGTGTGTGTCTGTGTGTGTGTGTCTGTGTGTGTGTGATGCAATTTGACACAGATTGAGATTGCGATCTAACCCTTTGAGCCCTTGATACTATGCAAGGCTTATTATATTCCATGTTATACCAAAAATTAATACAATTTTGATATGATAATACTATCATCTATCAAATCAAACATGTTAAGCTAAAAGAAGGTTAAGTTTGGTTGAAGTTTTGGGTTTTCCGCAAATCCAAAAATATAACAGAATTTTAAAATGTTAAATGAAACAAAAAGGGATTCGATGTGTTATTTGTATTATTATTTCTTTTAAATGACTAATAGTCTTCCCAATAAATACATTATTATTTGTTATTTGTTGGAAATGATAATCATTTTTTAAAATAATAACTAGCTTTTCCCATTTGTGAATATGATATCTCATTTTATATTTCTATATTATTAATATAAATGAATATATTCATATATTTAGTATTTTTATATTAATGGCTTTCTCGTAAACTGCATTGAGTTCAGGGTATATTAACACTCAATAAATAATTTTAGAAAGAATGAAGAACAAGAGCTACTCTTTACCAAAGACAAAAGCAAAAAATCGGCATACATATACAATGTAACATTTAATTTATTTTATGTTAATCTTGATAATAAGCGTGATTTACTTTGTAGTGGAAATCGATTTTTCTGCATACTTTGGTCACACTTGACATTTTGCAAAGGGAGAAAGAGCATGTGGCTGTCGTTGATAAAGTTGCTTGACTTTGTCGCTGTCCGTCTTCTTCCTGATAGCTTTGCGAGCGTCTGCTTGTTCTTCTTCTTCTTCTCACTGCGGGTGTGTGTGTGTGTGTGTGTAGCGGGTGGGTTGGCGAACGCACGATAAGCCAAAGCAGAGGCAGTGGGCATGGTCGTAAAATGCTGGCAAAGCAACCAACGAAGAACAAAGCCAGCGAATAAGAATTATGCTTGCTTCTCTTTTCTCTTTTCATTTTCTTACTTTTCTGTTCTCCACTGTTGTGTTTTTTTTTTGCCTGCTTTTGGTTTGCTTCGATTTAAATGAAATTTCCGAAAATTGAATGTAGTAACAAGGGCAGCGCAAATAAATAAATACGTGTGCATGAATTTAATGTAGATGCTGCCCTAATGCACACAGCTGTCCATGCGTGTGTGTGTGTGTCTCTCTCTATGTGTGTGTGTGTGTGTGTGAGCGACAAGAGGTTGAACCTTCAAAATTGGTTTCAATGTCATGTAACCCCCATTTTACATGCATGCGAGGAGAGCACTCAACGCCACAGTTCGAGGGAGGAAGAGAGCGCAAGAGACTGTCGCACTCACACACACACACACAGCAGGCAATTATGTGTGCGTGTGTGTGAGTGAGAGCGAGAGAGGAGTAGGAAATGCCCATGCACAGTGACAAGGTTCGATTTCGATGATATATCTTTGGGACTGCGATTCGAATTCGATTCGATTGCTACCCAAAAGCACTTCAGCTGCTTCAGCTTCTGCTTCTGGCTTCTGCTTCTGCTTCTTCTGCCTACAGTTCAGAGCCCTTTTAAGCAACAAAGAATAGCAACAACAATGGTCACATCTTCATCTCAACAAACGGGGGATGCGAGCCCAGAAGATGTTCCGAAGATATAGAGCTAGGGACAAGGGCAAGGGCAAGGGCAGCTGTAAGCTGTAAGCTGTAAGCTGAAGTTTTGCACTTCCCATCCCTTGAAGCAGCCAGCAAAGTGAGCGATAGAGAGAGAGAGAGAGAGAGAACACATTTACAATATTACGTATACGTTGTCGTTATCTTGCTTTTTTCTGTTGTTGTTTCATTTCGCTTTGCATTTTAATCAATGCCAATGAACTTGACGTTTATTTAATGCATGTCCGCGTTTATTCACTCGCTTCTCCCTGCTAAAACTATACACCTGCTCACCCACACACACACACACACTCAGAGAGACTCAGAGAGCAGCAATAGCAACCGCTTATCGCCCTGAAGTTATGTGCCACGATTTAATACATACTATATAGCATATATGTAGGAAAAGCAAGCACACTTTCAGTTGAGCAGACTCTGCTTAACTGCAAAACAGACGGTTCACCTTTCAAGTGTGACCAGAGCCAGTTGAAAAACAGTTTTAAAATGAAAAAAAAAAAAAATTCATTAATAAATAAATAACAATTAATTCTAACAACTTCCGCAACTTATTTTCAATAAAAACAAATTTAAAGAGATTTGCTAAAAATGTACCAAATTAATATGCGAATAAATCCAAAATATACCATAGAGTGCAGAATATACCAGATTGTTAACCAAAGCATCTGCTATCTGGCTAAATTTCTTGTATAACTTACACAATTCAATTTTGAGTACTACTATTATTCAGTGTTTTCTTTATGTTGTGTGCCAAAATGCCAATCTTTAAATTAATAATGCCAAGAAAGGGTTTTTCTGAATTTTAATAGAGATTGAATTTAACTGATTTTGTCCATGTCGAAGCATTTAAATGAAAACAGTATTTATTTTTTACATTTATTAACATAACTTATGCTTTAGTTAAGCTTTACTGCAATTTTTGAATGGATCTTTTATGATCTCTATATACAAGTTATTCGATGTATTTACAAAGTTTGTATAGTAATAGATTAAATAAAGTAGGTAAGTAAGTTGGTTTTATTTCCTAAAGGAAGATATATTTCTTTATGTATGATTTATTTACATATGTATATATTTTGTGGCATATTATTATTACATATGTTTGCACTTGATTTTAAGTTGCAATAAATACACTTTCTCCTGGGTATAATACATATACACACACACACACACACACCCATACACATGTGGACTTACTCGTAGTTGCTTGATCCCAATCGACTGAGCGCGCTTATCTCCATTGTAGCCGTTGCTTCTGCTTCTGCTGCTGTTGTCATTGCTATTTGATAGCGGAGTGACAATACTTTACAGCATAGCAAGCGAGTCTACACACACCCACACACACACACACGCTCATATGTATGTATACATCTAGTCTGTCAACACACACACACACTTTCATTGAGAGGTCAGCGCCTCGATAAAGTGTCCGTAGTTACATCGTTAGTTAGATTACTGCTTCCTCTCGACTCCGGTTGCCGTCTCCACTCTTCTTCTTCTTCTTCCTCACCATACTTTAGAATATATAGTATAATAAGGCGGCAAACCACCTGACATACAATTTGTCCATTGCTTTTGACTATCGTTGACAGTTTGTATTTGCGTTCATTCTAATAGAAGATTCAACCAAAAAAGAAGAATTCTTTAATATTTGATGCCACTGAGAAGTTGATTCGCTGAGAAGTTTATGACAATTGAATAATTTATATAATATTGACAATATTGCAATAAAAAAAATATGCCAATTTTTGTTCCGTTCGGTTAAATTTTATAATTATTAAGCTAGATTCGATTTTAGTATAGATCAGATAGAAATTTTAGAAGTTAATCAAAATTTCTTGGCTAACAATCTTTTATATCAATATACCAAATATATCTTTTGGCATTTTTTTTATAATTATTCGGTATATTACAAAAAATTATACAACAATGTTTTACTTTGTTTATTCAAATTTCAAACTGTCAAGATTATTATTTACCTAGAATATAAAATTAAAAAATGGCATATATACTTATACTTATACCTATACTTAAGAATTACTTCTATAATTTTATATTTGGTAAGAAGTTTATGCCAATTGAATGATTTCTATAAAAAATATGCCAAATTGTTGTTCCATTTAATAAAATTATATAATTATTTAGTCCATTTATAAGAAATAGATTCTTTAAGATTGCTGAAATTCGATTACGATTAGATAAAAATTGCAGAAGCTATTCAAGAAACAATTTTAAATGGCTGTTGAAATCTGATCTTTGGTATATTTTAAATGTTGTAATATATTAATATACAAAATATAATATTTAGTATATTTTCTAAGTAAATAAATAATACCGCAATGTTTTGTTTTAATTGCTTTTTGCTCATTTATCTATTAAATTCATTGAACATTTTGAAATTTGTAATTATAATTAACAAATTTAAACCATTTCATCAATTGTTTTTACTCCCTTTTTAAATATTTGTACAAAACAATTGCTTAGCTTTATTGCTAATTCAATTTTTCATATTATTCGTTAATGTGAATTACGTAAATTTGATTTCTTGAGAACGCTTTCTAAAATGTTAACATTCAATGAACTTTTTTCTGGTCCTTAAGACCTTAAGTCTTTATCCTAGAGTGTTATCTTCGCCAATTGAGTCGAGAACTTGGTTTTCCATACTCGTAACTCCAAAACTGTCTTAGTGTGATCATCAGTTTCGATACCATTGATTTGAAGGAGTAGAATAAACTTTATTTATTTCTTTTTATATTTCTTATTATTATTATTATTGTTATTATTATTATCATTTAAAGTTTTATTTGCAGAATTCGATTTTAAGCGGTTTTCTGCCATGCAGTTGCATTTGCTTCCCACTCAAAATAAAATCTGACTTTCCGATTGATTTGATCAATGTATTTCTCAGTCGTAGCTATTCTGTGTTGTACGTTCATTAGTTTTTTGGGCAAGTTTTGAGTACCATCTACTAACTTTTAATTATGCGATCAGCTGTTGGAGTTTTTTTCGCAAACAAATTTGATTCAATGGCATCGAAAGATATTTGGCTTGAAGAAGTTTACGCTTTGTAATCGATAATTTGTTAAGTGTCAAGTATCGATTACGATTGCGCGATAAAGCCATGAGTCATGGGGCAAGAATTCGATATGGCTTTGGTATCAAGTTGAAGTCACATTATTATTATTGTCGTGTTGGCCGTTTTCTAGCACTTTGTTGTTTGTGTTGTTTTTATTTTGGTTTGTTGCAATTTTCGTTGCTTTCTTTAGCAAACAGAAAGAAGCAGAATGTTAAGAGTTTAGTCAAGAGTGGCGGCGATCGGTCAGCAGTCTAATCTCCCCTCCCTCCGGTCACCGCCTTGCGATCCACAAACGTTGTGGAATGTGCTTACAGATTCATACAGCACACACACATACATACATATGTACATATACATTGTAATGTGAAGGAATCTGTGCTGAGCTGTGATGTGCTGATCCTCATCTTTTGTCTCGCTCTTTCACACATCTTTGCCGACGCGCTCTCACTTGTCACTCGTCTATTTGCTATGGCGCTCTCGCTCACTCGTCAGTCAGTCGCTGTCGTTGACGCGTTGACGTTGACGCTGACGACGACGCTTTCCAACTTGCCCTTGCCCATTATTCCATTTCATTTCAGCTCAGCATTTCACCATTTCCATTTCTCCAATTTCTCCATTTTTCGCTTAGTGCGGCGAATGTGTGTGTGCGAGTGTGTGTGTGTGTATAAAAGGCAAAGTACTTTGCTTGGCTTGGCTTGATTCATTGCATGGTTGTTGTTTTAGTTTGTGCAAATACATATAAATCTATAAGCGTGTGTGTGTGTGTGTGAGTAGTAATAACAATCGCCTACGTGATGGTTATGTGTGTGTGTGTGTGTGTGTGTGTAAATAGCAGAAATAGGTACAATGTTCGTTCAATGACCTTTTACTTTTACACTACTCCACGGTGCCCAACGCTTTACGTTTTTTTCATTCCTCTGCATGCCCATACAGTATATATGTACAGTATATATACATATGTATGTGTGTATGCGTGTGTGCTTTCAAGATATGCTTAAATTAGTCACCCATCGTAACGTAATTGCGTAATTCAGCAGAAGTGACGTCAATCGCTCGCTTGGCGTCTGACAAATTCCTTTCGGATGCAGTTTGGCATCCACCTGCTCAATCATCACCAGTATTGAGCAATTGCCGCAATGAGTGCAATATTCAATTAAACATTTAAAAATACAAACACTCACACACACACACACACGCAAATGCACGCAACGTTCAATGTAAATTCCCACAGCACAATGTTGAAGTTGCGTTTTGCGGTTACCGCTGCCATTGCTGCTACGCACACACACACACACATCAACTCAGTTGTACTCACGCACTCATGCTCTTACGACCAAAGAGAGATGCAGAGTGATAGAGAGAGAGAGAGCGTATGCGAGAAAGCGACTATCGCGCACTACTCTCGAAAGGGCACGTTCGGTGTGAATGACCGCCGCTAACACACATTTGTGCGAGCGCTAAAACAAAAACAAAATATAAAGCTTCAGCAGCGACGTCGACAGCGGCAGCGTCATCGTCGCCGTCGTCGTCGTCGTTGAATACGAGGAAGCGAAGCGACGAAACCAACGAACGACCGACAGCAGCCGCAACAGCAACAACACGAACTGAAAAGTAAAACAAGTAAAACAAATGACAGCTGTTCGCAAGGCTGGCGACAAAATGCCCTGTAAACATTCCGAAATAAGGAATGATGCTCTGCGTAATGAATACAAATAAATTTAGTTAGTGCGAATCTATATTTTATACTGCAAACAAGTCAATCAAATGCTTTAAAGCCTTAAAATACAGTTTGATTTGTTTTAAAAGCTTAATATTGTAATTAAATAAAAAAAATGGGAAACTACAAACTACATTAAGCATCATATTACATATATTACTAATAAATTTAAATTTTAAAGCTATTTATTATTTTCAACTTGAATAAATTAAATTATTAAAAGGCAAATGAGTTGATCACGCTTAATGCGGCATGTTTACAGGGTATGCAATATTGAAAATACTGAAAAAGTTGCAGCGTTGTCGTGAGTTGACGGCGTCATCAACGCTGCTGCTGCTGCTGCTGCTGTTGACGTCGCGTCGTGCACCCCACAAATTTGTCGCTTACGCTGTTGTTAAGCCAATATGAAATAGTTAAATTTAAAGCTAAGAGGTGGACATATTACAGATTAAATATTCATAGATATGATTTTGATACCGCATTTGGTCTAACACTTGATTTCTAATAATAACTTCAAGTGGTTTTCTTTCTTTGGTACAATTAGCAATGGTGTTAACATTTTGCTTATTTGGAAAGTATAATTTATTTGGGCGAGCTTCTACTGTACACCGGCCCTACGGCTGTATCCAATATTAAATACACCCAAGTGTATACGTGTGTGTGTGTGTGGTTTGTTGCTGCTGCGACGTCGCTGCTGCTGCTATTTGCCTTGCAAGAATAAATAAACAAGCAGGCAGGCAGGCAAACGAACGACCGAGCGCAAAAAAAAACAGAAAACAGAAAACCGGCAATGTCATTAAACCCTAAACAAGAGCGAAAGCAACAACACAAAATGCGATAGAACATTGACACGAATACAACAACAAGCAAAACCAGAAGCGTTATGAAATACTCAACGTACGAGAAAGAGAGACACAGAGAGTGAGAGAGAGAGAGTCTAACATTCGAGAGCAATGAACGGCCGGCCGGCCTGTGCACACAAATACAAACCAAAAACACAAACACACACTCACACACACAGACACACGTCCCGTGGCAATCATCTGTGGGGGCGCGCACACGATTCGTATATATGCGATGCGATGTGACTCTCTTCCGTTTGGCTGCGAGGCGCTCTCTTAAACTTGAAAGCCAAAGCGAACGCAGGTGAACGACCGACCTAGCCATTTGTTTTCCTTTTGTGCGACTTGCATGTGCGCCTGTGTGTGTGTGTCTGCTTATGAGAGAACATCTGCTGTGTGTGTGTGTGTGTGTGTGCGACTGTGTATGAGTATCTGTGTGTGAGCCTGTTTGCTTGTGAGTGTGTATGGCTGCTGATTCTGCTACTGCTACTGCTGCTGCTGCTGCTGTTGGGGAGCAAGTGAGTCATTTTTCACGGCTGAGACGGCTTTGTGGCTGGGGCCAAAGCGAAATTACGTTGATTTCATTTATTTGTCGATGTTTGTTGATGCCAAAATGGCAATGTGCTCTGCTGTTGCACTGCACTTCCTTGTCGGCAAATACATGCACACAAACATAAACACAAACACAAACAAGTGATCACACCGCACCCACACTCGCTCTCACCATCGCCGTCGCCCTCGCACTCACACTTCAATCACACACACGATCCCCACTCTTGCTGTCCTCGTCTGTCGCTATGCGAATTCTTTGCAGTCGAGTCGAGTGCGTGAAAGCAAGCGTGAAGAAGAAAACAGACATACACTCGTACATACATTTCTCGATCGCACTCTCACATTCACATTCACACCCACACACACATATGTATATACATACACGCAATCAGCATATGGTTATTTGTATGTATGCATTTATCGCTCTGGCTCTCTTTCTTTTTGGTGCTGCCAACATTGCGCTCGCTGTCTGTGTGCATGTGTGTGTGTGTGTGTGTCTGTCTTTGCACGCATGTTGACCTTGACTGTGACTTTCATAAAATTGGTTGTTGTTCTTGTTCTCGTTTTTGTTCTTGTTGTTGTTGTTGTCCACTTCGCTCGCTCGCTCGCTTGCTGCTCTTGTTATTGTTATTGCTATTGCTATTGCTATTATTGTTGTTATTAGCGTAGTCTTTGTCGTCATTTATGAATTTTTAGATGCCATCACTAAAATATTTACATACGTTTCGAATTTAGTATAATAATCGCATTCATATACACAACATACAATATTACTTATAACATATGGGATTAGAATGCAATAAAACTTGTAGAATTTTAAACTTCAACTTTAGATCCAAATCATTGATTGACGATTGCTATTTCGATCATCGATATTGAACTAGAGATCAGATGGGGAATTATACTTTTTCTTAATGCTGTAAAATCTTCTTACAAATATTTGTGACTTGATAATAATTATAATTATTTATTAAAATATTTTAAAGTTTCTCTTGCTGATTTTCTATTAGTTGCAATAAATTCTGTATATATAAAAATATACAAAATAAATATGATTATAAAAATGAATATTACAATTAATTGTGGTGACGAATATACTCTCTAAGATAGGTGAATCACCCCAATATACATACATATGTATATAATCATAATTCAGATGAATAATAATATTGCACGTCACAAGGTGTCTTTGTTCTCCTTCGCCTCATTTTTGTTAAGAACCAAGGTCAATAAACACGTACTGTCAGCGTCCGCTTTAGGGAAGTTCGTTGGATGCTTTTAATATAATAAAACCACGATCGATATTTGGCTATCATCTAAAATGTTAATTTCTAAGTAACCTATGTTAACATGATTTGCAAAAATTCTTGTCATTTGAATAATTCTAAATCTTTAAATAACTTTCATAATTGTTCGATAAACTTTTTTTCCGACAATTGCAAAATGAATAACATCCCTAGCATGAATGCTGACTAATTGTGAAGACTGACTAATGAGGAAATGCACATTTCGATGTAACTCAAAGTTCATATATTTGCATTCTTTGTGCATTCCTAAATAGGGGAAGACCAAATGCGTTATTTAATGGTTTTGTAGTAGAAAATGTACATACATATATAGGTAGACAGATCGATGTATTTAATAAGTTGAGAAAGGGAGCATAAAAGAGAAAGGCTTATATCAGATTTGCTTCTGATCTGATACCGATTTAATGACTATGAATTGCTTAAAAACTCAATATGAAGAGAGAGGAAACTTACTAATTTTAGTAAGGATAAAATACGAAAGTACTTATATCTAGTATCAAGATAGACAAACATAAAAAAATAAAAGAATTGTAGTAATTAGTATTTATAGGGGAAAGAAAGATGAAAATAAAATTAATGTAAACTAAGTAGAAATATATTGAGAGAATGGAAATAATAGAATCTAAACGTGAATTGATCTTTGTTACAACAATTGAAAGATAAATAATGAATAGGCAAGAGCAAGTTTATGTTCGATAAGTTACCAGATAATGCCAATTGTCGTAGCTAATTATTTTCTTGACATTTAACTGGCCATATATGAATTTCTTTTGGGGCTCTTGCCAAAGGCCTTTCAATGCCAAGGTATGTAGTAAGTGTGTGTGTGTGTGTGTGTGAAGGGAAGCCATTTACCGTAAATATCAAGAGGTGGGAGTCGGAGGAAGTTGGCGGGGTCAAATGGGGTTCTAGCTGTGCGTGACTTGAGAAGAGTTCGTCTTGGGGTCACACAATTGCCAGCGGCAATAAAAACTGTGTAAATCAGTTAAGTAAACACAACGAAAATGGAGATGGGATCGAGTGTGGAGAGTGTGGAGTGGGCAGAGAGTGGAGAGTGTTGAGAAGCCAAGTTTGAGCTTCACTTTCCTAAGGCGTTCACTCGCGAATTATCACGTTGATAGTTCCGCACACACACACACACAGACGCGTAGAAATCACGGCAGTAAAAGCCAAAGCCAAAGCCCAAAAACCCGAAAGCCCGAAAAAAGGTTTTATTTTTGTTATTTTTGTAGCGCTTTCTACCCGAAAGTTCAGTGAACTTGCAGCGTCCACAACTGTGGAGGAAGCAAACGGCAAAAACAACAGCAAAAGCAACAACAACAACAACAATAACAACTACAATAACAACTACAACTACAGCGACAACATAAAGAAGAAGAAGAAGCAAATGTGGCCACATAGTCAAAATGAAATTGCTAATAAGCAGCGCTGCTTGCGAGAGAGCGAAAGAGAGAGTAGGGAAGAAGAGCGCCCGCATGCCTTAAGTATGCGTGTGAGTGTGCGTGTGTGTGTGTGTGCGTATATGGGAACAGCAGTAACGTGAGTGAGTTTGCAAGAAGACGCACAAAAAGATGAGAAGAGAGGCCAAGGCACAGGCACAGTCACAGGCAACAGCATTGATGATGACTTGATAACGCGGGTGGGGAGTGGGGAGTGGTGAGGAGGGGGAACGAGGGCTACAAGTGCAAAAGGAAAAAAGAGCGCGAGCATGGGCAGCACTTTTGCCCAGCGGCGCGCGTCAATTTCGAGTTCAATGTCAAACCACAAAAAAGAAAAAAAAAAGCGACGACGACTACGAAGCTGGCGTCGACAGCGGCAGCGACTCTGATGACGAAGAAGATGACAACAATGGGTAGCGAAGGGCAAAGGCAAGTGGCTGTTGCTGTTGCTGAGTAGTGTTGTGGGGGTGGCGGTGTGGAGAGTGGAGAGAGTACGCACACTCACGCACACATCACTAGTGGGCGGTAAGACAATAACAATAGTAGCAGCAATTGCCACAGCAACAACTCTGATACGAATGTGTTGTGGTCTCTCTCTGTGTGTATGTGGCATCGCCCCCAGAGGGCGTTAAACTTCACGGTCATGGCTTTTTCCTTTCTGTTTGTGGGCGTCGCAGCCAGCGTCGCAGTCGACATCGACGCTAGCGTCAGCGTTATGTGTGATTGATAGCGAACACTACACAGTGTGACGCATTGATGGCCACTAGATGGCGCTCGACACATAGGCCTTATCCCTACAATCTCTCCTCTCCCTTTCTCTCCTTACGTCGCAGCCATTGCCAACTCTCTCGCTCTCCCTCTCCAGCTTGCATTGCGGGCAGGCTAATGACCGATAAAAGAAGCACGCGCCAACATCAGCGACGCTTTTATTGATACGACACCAACTAAAGACGGCTGTCCAGCGCCCAAGAAAAAGACAGCAACAACGAAACAGTGAGTGCGACTGCGACAGCGACATCGCCAGTTACTCTGTTGCCTAGCGTTCCTAGATTAGGTCGAGTCCCTATCAAAGTCACAGTCACAGTCACAGTGATGGGATTCCAATGATATTGAAGGGCGAGACAATAAGGCATCAGTAAACGATTAAGTGAAGTAATATAAATTAGGATAGGAATAGGAATATTTTTTAAAATTTATTTTAGTTAATTTACCCCTCAAAATGCATTAGAAATTGAACAGGAATAAGAAAAGGCATTATAATACGAGTACGAAACGAAGGTGGAATAGGAATAGGAATAGGAATAGGAATAGGAATAGGAATATGAATAGAAATAGAAATAGGGATAGGAAAAGGAATAGGCATAGGATTAGGAATAGGAATAGGAATATTTCTAAAAATGTATTTTAGTTAATTTACCCCTCATAATGCATTAGAAATTGAACAGGAATAAGAAAAGGCATTATAATACGAGAATGAAACTAAGGTGTATTCAGAATAGCATTCTAGGATTGTAACAGAAATAGGAACAGGCAAGGAACTAACAATAAGGCTAACACTGGGAACTCGTAATAGGAATGAGAATTCATGAAAAATATACTTTTAATATAATTTGCAAAAATATATGATTGAGCTTCAGCAATGGAATAAATGTATATCCAACGTTCTTTGTCTTATTGAATGGCATAATTTTATTATTTATTATTACAGTTGTAGCAATAAGACCTAATGTAAGGATTCAAATTTAATGGTGATTCTTATGATTCCAAAAGTTTGCGACTTAAATTCAATTTAATATGAAGCAAAGTTGTGGGAAACATCTATAAGTTTTATCAGTGCAAAAATGATATGTTTCTAATAAAAATGTTTTACAGCTATAAAAGAAAATTCAAAAATATTTGTATTTACTGCATTAAAAATATATTTTTTCCATAAAAACTGCATATTAGTTAATCACACTCAGTAAATATTCAACAAAAAGAAAAAAACAAGTAAGAAAGCTACAGTCGAGTGTGCTCGACTGTGAGATACCCGCTACCCATTTTGAATAAAAGCTAAATATTGCGGTATTATTTTTCAAAATATACCAAAAATACTACAAAATACTAAAAAATATACCAAATATATCATTTGGTATATTTTTTAGTATTTAGTATAGTACCACTTTCAAAATATACCATAGACGGCATAATATACCAGATTGTCGGCCAAAGCATCTGAGACCCCTAGTAAGTAGGCATTTTAGCCCATACAAAAGTATTTCTTTAATAACTTCCACAATTTTTATCTGATCGCAACCAAATTTTCAGGAGTCACAAAGACTATAGTTCCTAATGTATATCCCAAAACTCCAGCTTTATTATTACGCTTGTTATTCGATTTTATTTTATTTGCGGGGGCGGAAGTGGGCGTGGCAAAAATTTGAAACAAACTTGATCTGCGTGCAAACATAACAAATGCTGTCGAAAAAAAATTATAGCTCTATCTCTTATAGTCTCTGAGATCTAGGTGTTCATACGGACGGACGGACAGTCGGACATGGCTATATCGTCTCGGCTGTTGACGCTGATCAAGAATAAATATACTTTATAGGGTCGGAGATGCCTCCTTCTACCTGTTACATACATTTCCTGCCGGCACAAAGTTATAGTTATATATCCCTTCTACCCTATGGGTAGCGGCTATAAAAAATAAAATAAAACAAAACATGATACAGCAATGTAAAATGACTTGGAAAGAACAATAGGTCATGTAATTTGCATAAATTTGATAAAACTAAAGTCATAATTACCATAGAGAAGAAATTAAGTATATAATATAATAATTTATGTTAATAAATACAATAATCTAAAACTGTAGCAAAATGAGAAAATGTTGAAAATTAAAAACAAATGAATGTTTTAAAAGTGAAACGATTATTACTGTTAAATTGTTTGTCTAACAGCTTTGTTGCAAAATATAGTTAGCCAATATTCCTGAATTCTTGTTGAAAACAAAGGGATAAATATTTACCTTTCTTTTAACTAACGAAAAATATATTTTGACAAAAATTCAGTTCGATGTACATATATGGAGAAGATTATAAAAATAAATCATAGACGAGGTTAACATTGAACCATTATAAGAAACAAGATATACAAAGTGTGTTGAAGGATAAAATAGCAGGATAAAAAGATATTATATGATAATAAGATATAAGAAATGTAATTCATGTGATTAGTAAAAATGAAACTTAAAAGGGCTGCTTTAAATATTTCGTTTTTGGCTTACACGAATATTAAATAAATAAATAATGTTTAGATGAGCAGAATCGAAATAGAAATAAAGATAGCGAAAGATGTAATGCATAATACATAGGAATGCATGCATAAAAAGACAATGGAGACAGGACTTGGGAGGGAGGAGGGAGGAATGGGCACAGTTAGATAAACGGCAACTGTTCGGAACAGGGCCAAGAAGAACAAGAACAAGAGCAAGAGCAATAAGAAGCAGAAGTAGCGGCAATGCTCGTTTGCGCGTTCAACCCTAACCTCAGACAATATCAAACTATGCACACAGAGTGCAACAAGAGGGAGAAGAGGAAGAGGAAGAGGAGCAACAACAACAACAACAGTAAGAGTTGCACCCCAGTTGAAGTCCCTGCTGAGTTGCAACTTTGAAAACGCGCGCAAAAAACGTAAAAACAAGAAGAAGAAGAAGAAGTGAGGGAGACGGAGCACGGGAAATGCCCTGTTGCGGCATTACGTCACGGCACGAGCGAGGGAGAGAGAGAGAGAGAGCGACAGGCAGAGTGGGGCTGCAAGGTGCCGCATGGGAAAGCGGTGGAGGGATTGACGGTAGGCGAGGGCAACGACCAGCACACATTTGGCGCCCAAACACACACACACACACATTTATACACGGATACAAACAGGCGTGGAGCCTCCTCAGCTGCACCCCCGCTCGCTCTCGCTCTGTCGTTCACTCTGCCGCTCTCTATCTGCCACTTTAGCAGCCACTGTTGTGGCACGGCAAACGGCATACATTGAGCGTTGCTTCCTTTTTTGGGTTGAACAACCTTTGGCGACCCTGAGAAGAGGTCAGCAACCCCTACAACAAACGCACAACAGCCGCTCGCTAGCTCTCGCTCTTTCAATTGCTGTGCGGTAGGACCCAAAGAGGGACAAACACACACACACACACACACACACACAGACACACAGTTGGGCAATCAGATAAACACACACGCACGCTTGCACGCAGGGCTTAAGGGAGCAAGCAGACGAAAGACCAAAGAGAGCCAAGAGCACGCTCTCTTTACCACGCTCTCGCTCCCTGTCTCTCTCTCACATTGTTCATGCATAGGGACACATTGGCATCTGATTTGTGTAGACGCGAGCGAGATGCAAAATGCTTGATTGTATTGGCGAATTGAGGAGCAAAGCAGAGCAAAGCACAACAGAGGAGAGCGGAGTGGTTAGCGTTGCGTCGTTTGTGTGTGTGTGTGTGTGTGTTTTTGCCGGTCGTTGGCCGTGCGAGCTGAGAGCTTTGGCTTTGGGGTCGTTCCTGGTCGTTATCCTATATACCGAGAAAAATCTATTTTTATTTTGCATGTCTTCTTCGGGCATTCCCTCTGCTCGCGGTACCTGCTGTGTGTGTGTGTGTATGAGAGTGTGTGTGACAGAGGACGGTTGTAGGACTGCCGGCTCGCCGGGGTTACCTTTGTTTGTATTGTGCTCTGTTATGCACACACACACACGCACACATGCTCGTAGTGCAACAACGACAACAACAAGGCCAAATGTAAGCGACTCTGAGCCGCGGTGCTGCCAACTGTTGACAAACAAAACGATGCCAAAAGCAATGCCAGCAACAAGAACAAGACGAAGCCAGAGAACAGTTCATAATTCCCATGCCACACCGCTGGGCACACTCTTTAAAATGCAATCGTTTAATTCATCTAATTCCTCAACTCTATAAGACTCTATTAAGAAATTTCAAGTGTGAGTGCATTTTGATTTTAGGGCATCTCTAGTCAAATAATTATTTAAAAAAAAGTCATATTATATATTTAGAATCTGCTGCTTTCTATAGGATCTATTGAATCTCCCTTTGAACGTATTATTATTGTACGAATTTAATCATTTTTGTCGGGTTGAGGTGAAGAAGCAACTTCGTTGGCACTGTAGCTAATTTCCTTACAAGTAAATGCATTTAAAACTATAAAGAACATCTTAGTATTTTTCTTTTCTACTTAATTTGGCACCTTAGCTAATTTCTTCACAAGTAAATGCATTTAAAACTATAAAGAACATCTTAGGATTTTTCTTTTCTACTTAATTTGATATACCCACAATGTTTCATAGTGCTTTTGTATCTATATTGTTGTTATTCTGACTGATGAGTCGTGATTAATGACATGTCATCAAACTACACTCTAAACGGAAGCATTCGCTGATTGCAAATAAAGAAAGCAGGAAAAATAGCTATAGTTAAATGTGCTCGACGGTGACATACCCGCACCTCATTTTCAAAGAAAAACACTGCGGTATTATTATAATTAAAATATGCTCATTTGTTATAAAGCAAAAATATTAAAGTGTACCGAAGGCTATATTTAGTATATCGATGTAGTACTATGTTACATTCAAAATGTGCCATAGTTGCATTTTATGTGATCGAAGCAACTAAAACTCTGCTGAAGTCGATCCGCTTTCTCAAATAACTCGAAAATATACTCTAGATAGAGAGGGAATAATAATAAAATAGGTTTCACAATTTCAACAACAAGTACATTTATTTAGCAGTTAAACCGAATTTATGCAAAATGCAGCAAACTTTTTTTAGTCATCTCTAATAATGAAGCCAAGGAAAAATTAGTTTTTCGATGCGCTTAAATTGAGTCGTAGCTTCAACTTAAGTCGCTGCACAAAATTCCCAAATAGAATGCCAATTCAGTAAATGGATCATACAAATCTTAGCCTATATTAAGTTATCAGATCTTTCTTTCTTTTGATGTTTCTTGAAATATGTAATATGAAACAGCGAAATAATTAACTTATTTTTCATTACTTATTACTTCAAATAATTGTTGTATTTGCTTATCTAATATTTAACATATATATTATATAGACGCTTGTTGAAAGTCAGCCAAATGAGTTGTTGAAATTCCACCAGGTGAGAATCAACGGGATAAACATTTTTTCTTAATATTTTTCGTCTTATCATAATGTAATAGAATGTTTATTGAATGACCCAAATTTACTGAAAAGCGTTAACAATTAAAAAACTTAGAAGTTGTCATGTATATCCCACATTAAAATATTTGTTTTTATATCCGCTACCCATAGGGTAGAAGGGTATTATAACTTTGTGCCGGCAGGAAATGTATGTAACAGGTAGAAGGAGGCATCTACGACCCTATAAAGTATATATATTCTTGATCAGAGTCAACAGCCGATACGATCTAGCCATGTCCGTCTGTCCGTCTGTCTGTATGAAACACTGGATCTCAGAAACTATAAGATATAGAGCTATAATTTTTTTTCGATAGCATTTGTTATGTTTGCACGCAGATCAACTTTGTTTCAAAATTTTGCCACGCCCACTTCCGCCCCCGCAAATCAAAAAAATCGAATAACAAGTGTAATTTTAAAGCTAGAGCTGTGAATTTTAGTGTGTATAATAACAATAGTATTTATGATTCCTGAAAATTTGGTTGCTATCAGATACAAATTGTGGAAGTTATTAAATAAATACTTTTCTATGGGCCAAAACGCCTACTTACTAGGGGTCTCAGTTGCTTTGGCCGGAGTATATTATGCCGTCTATGGTATATTTTGAAAGTGGTACTCTACTAAATACTAAAAATATACCAAGTGGTATATTTGGTATGTTTTTAGTATTTTGGTATATTTTGAAAATAATACCGCAATATTTTGCTTTAATTCAAAATGGGTAGCGGGTATCTCACAGTCGAGCACACTCGACTGTAGCTTTCTTACTTGTTTATTATTCGTTTTATTTTTGCGTAAAATAGTTTTCAGTGTTCTCAGAATGTTTATACTTTTTAGTGTGTTTGTAATATATCTTTGATAAAAAAAATTCACACATCACAGTCGAGAAATAGCACCTATATATATATGATTGCAAGAAGGGTATCATGAATTCGGGCAAGTTATGAGAACTTCTGCGATTAAAAAAATGCCGCTAATATAGTATCATTAAATTTATTTATTTACATATAAGTGGGCAAGGAATCAAATATAGAAATTGATTGTTCATTTTAAATAAATGTGGTTACATTTCTATTATTTCATAAATCTGAAATAATACTATATGCCCTAACAAACTGAAAATGAAACATGTTTGTACATATCTCTTTCCATTCTGTTGTGTATATTCATATTGGCTGAATTAATCTATTAATTAGTATTCGTTATCTTGATTCATTTTTATCGTGTACACGCACATGTGCCATGAAAATGTTGATTAAGTAATTTACATACTTTTCGTTTTTGTTGTTAAGTAATCGTTAAAGTTTAACACGATTAGAGAGCAAAATAGATTGCAAAGCGAGGCAAGAGAAAGCATTTAAATGTTATGCCATGTGACTGAAAGAGTGATAAACCGATGAAATGATAAACAACACACAAGTTTACAAGTTACAATTGAAGTAAGGATTTTGTTTTGTTCATAATAATATGTTATAATTGAAATTTTAACTATTTCGAATTTCAATTCAACACCTCGAAAACTTTTTATTGAAATATTTAGTTGATAAATCAAAGAAGTAAATGGAAAAACATGATAATAAAGTATTTAAAAGAAATGAATTCTTGTCTATACTGTGGACAGTTTAAAATTTAAAAATACCATTAAAAACGTAACTTTGAGACAAAATTTAGTTATGACAGCTTAGTGTATTTTTTATAAATCATTTTAATAATTTTCAAGTTTTGGTAATTCAATATTTTGGCAAATATGGATAATAATAAATGAAAAGGGATGCATTATGATTTTCATTGAAATAGCAGTGTTAAAAGCAAAAAATATATAATAAAGTTGAACAATATTTGGCTGCTGCTAACACACAACATTTTTAGCGGGAAATGCGCTGTGTGCGCAGCACTTGCTGCAAGTTTGTTGTCTATTATTATTTGCTGTTGTTGCTGTTGTTGTGTGTGCTGGTGAGATGTGTTAAAGGGAAAAGGGGAAAGGGAAAGGGGGGATCACTGTAATTTTGTTGTTTTCATTTCGTTTCGTTTTATTTGTGCAATTGTGAGATTCTTCCGCATTTCTGTTGCACTGCAGCGGACGTGGGGTCAAAGGGTGCAGCAGGTGCCCGTTACTAAAGGGGTGAAGGGGCATAAGGAGAGGGGGCTGGGGGCGTTTTACATGCACCGTTGTTGGTATTAGGTGACATTTTAGAGTTCAAGTTGCGACAGGCGGCACACAAGTTGTGCCCCAAGTGCACACACACACACACACACATGCAGACACCGTGTGTTTATGTTTGCGCTGTGAAACGTACTGTGTTGACCTTTTGCTCTGCCGCTGCCGTTGTCTCAGTCGAAGCCGGCGTTGACGTTGACGTCGAGTTCGCCGGGTTAATGAAACCGATTGACACACAAACACAACAACAAAAGCAACTTCAAAACAGACAAGTCAAAACAAGAGACAACTCAATTCCCACGACAAAGAGCGAGCCGCTTTAAGAGAGCGCATACATATTTAAGAGAGAGAGAGAGTGAGAGAGCGAACGAGAGAGAGACAACAGTTGGCGTGCGTTGGCAAAGAAAGCAACAGCAAATGACTTCAAATAACATTATATTAGCAATGAGGCAGAAAAACTCACATACAGGAAGTATTTCATTTATAACAATACACACACACATACAGTTGCATGTGCAAATGTATATGCATGCACATACATACATACATATTTCATAATATTTATTGCTGTTTAGTCGTTGCTGCTATTTCTGGCACTGAACTTGGTGGTTTGTGTCTTGGCTATGCAGTGTTGCTTGCGCACATGGTCGCCAGTTGCGCGTGAGCAAAAGCTCACTTTTGCGCTGGCGCCATCTATTGCAGCGATGACTGCATTACGTGTTGATTGTGGCGCCATCTATGCTAAGGATGTGCCAACAACAATTGCTGAGCTTAGCCAGGACACAAGCGTAGCGCAGACATTTGAATTAATTAATTGTAGTATTTGAAATGCATTTGTACTAAATATAAAAATCGCAATTTTTCTTCTTTGTTGTTGTTTTGCAGCACCCGTATTGCCCGCGTCCATCGAGTCAATGTGAATATTGGCAGTTATCTACCAAAAATCAAAACAACAAATACATCAGCAACAAACGCGTTCATCTTACGAACCAGAGATCGATTCAGAAGCAGCAGCAGCAGCAAAAGTAGCAACAATCGCAACAGCAACAGAGGCGACGGGTAAGTGCAAGTGTGTAATTAACATACAAATATATATATATCGATAAATTGCGAAATCGCAATAAATACGAGTAAATGTCGCCAAGGTTGTTTGCTGACTTGGCAGGATGAAGGATTTCAGTGCGCATCCTTCGCAGGGTACAATGGACTCTCGCTCCTTTGGCTCCTTTGGCTGGCATGACGAGCGCAAATCTGTGCCAACAACCTTCAGCAGTCATGGCAAAACAAACACATATACATATTTGTACATGTGTGTGTGTGTGTGTGTGCTCATAAATATGTGCAGTTGCTTTTTGCGGCTTGGCTTTTGCTATGATGCGGAAAAGAGTTAAGGAGAGGGGCATGTGGGGACGTGTTGCAAGCTTGTCTGCAGCTGGTTGCCTGGTAGCTGCTGGTTAGTTTAGTTTAGGTTAGTTTCGCTTGGGTTTTGCCGTGTCGCCGCCTTTTCGAGCACACTCCAAAGTACGTGACTTCGACTTTGCGTCGTCGTCGTCGTCATCGTCATCGTCAAGGATTCGCATGTGTTTCGTTTCGTTTCGTTTTGCTTCGTTTCGATGTAAGGCCACCCCAGCCCACTTAATGCCACACCCCCCTCCCCTGCACTCCTCTTCATCTAGCAGGCTGTCCTTCAGTCGGCGAGTGCAACGAACGCTGCCCTTTAACCTACATACACTGAGGATGCACCTCCTCCTGCACCTCCTCTTCCATCTGCTTCTCTTCGTCCTTCGACACACACAACAACTGCTCTCTATACGAGTATGCAGCCATGTCTCAGACAGCAGACCAATGGTGAAAGCGGAGGGGGGAAGGGAAGTGGGTGCTCAACATGATATCATGCAGTTCTATGTCCACACAATAAATCTCGGCTCGAATCTATCCATTAATTAATATGCCTCTCAATTAAAATCCCAAAATACCGTTAATTGTACGCATTTTATTTTCATTGATTTATTTTATTTTGCCACTATCAATTCTATCAATTTAACTGACATTGTTTTCATTATTATTACTAATAATAATGTTTACACTTACATGGATTTATTTTGATTATCATTTAGCCAATTATCTACGCAGCATTTATTCTCTTATTATCGAGCTCTTTAAATACTTAATATTTTAATATTAAATTGAATACATATTACATTATTCATTATTGGAATTTTACTTTTAAGTATATCTTTATGGGCATTATCTACTTTCATATAACATTAGTTATACAGCCACAAAATGAAAACAGTTTAACAAATTGTATTAAATAATAACTGCTGAATATAAAATTCCATTTAAACTTTTACTACATTTGGGGAAAACTACTTGTCACTAATTAAGAAGACTTCTTTGCTTTTTTCATCTTTTATTATTATAACTTTGTGCCTTCGTGGAATGTATGAAAAAGTCAGAAGGAGGCATCTTCGACCCTATAATAATATAATCTAATAACACGCTAGTGTCTCGAATTTGGGAACAGATAATATATAGTACAGATAATACTATAGTTTTCGTGATTCCCGATCATTTTATTGCTTATTTATTATTTTGTTTTTTTGATAATCTGGTATATTTTGTACTCTTTGGTATATTTTAAATGAACTACTTTATTATAATACCAAATATATTCAGTGTTTTTGAGTAATATTAATTTTGCCTAAATCTCAGAGAAAACTTTTAGTTTTGTTTTCTACAAAATATTCTTAACGATTGATTTTGAAGAAATTTATATTGTCATTGCTTAAAGATGTTAATAATTTGATAGTTCATATAGCTATTGATATCTTTAAAGTTTTCATATAATATGGTATAATTACTCTTTAGAGATGTGACTTATTTTAAATTATTCAATTCAAAATCTCAAATATTTCGAGTTTTTCCAAATATTATATTGAAAATAACTCGTATTTAAATTATTATTATTTTTTGTTATGTTAAATTCTTGATCAGGTTTGAATGTTATGTACTGTGATTTTGAAATATTTGCCCATTTCTCTTGATGTTGTTTTTCTGCTTTTTTTTTGTTGCATTCCTCTTGGATGCACTGAGGTTCAAGTTAAGATCGATTATGCTTGACAATTGATCGTCTTCAGATTGCTGAAATGTTGGTTTACCAGTTATTGAAGGAGGTGGAGAGATGGGTGCATAGCACCATGCCACATGCCACATGCCTCATGCCACATCACACATGGCACATGGTAAACGGAGCTTCCAGCTGGCAATCAATAGCAGCCTCAGCAATAGTTGCTGTTGTTGTTGTAGCTAAGTTGCAGCCACAGCCGCAGGCACAGTCATTGCTACAGACGCAGACGCTGCCGCTGTTGCCGTCGCTGTCGCTGCCGCAGCGGGAGGCGGACATGTCTATTACGCCATCGTCAAAGCAGCACTAACAACAACAACAACAACAGCAACCATAGCAAACTGCAGCGGCAGCGACTGTCAAATATCTTCATGTTCATCGTCGTCGCCACTGCAAACAAACATGCATGTGATTACGTCTACAAGTGTGTGTGTGTGTGTGTCTAAAGGGGGGTCGGTTGGGTGGCCGTCGGTCGCCTTCGCGTCGCTTCTATTTACATTTTCATTCTCGCTGCGCTGCCGCGCAGTTGGCGCCGTCGCTAGCTTTGCTTCTAGCTGCAGTTGCAGCGACGTCGGCAGTGACAGCAGCAGCAGCAGCAGCAGCCGCAGCAACAGCAATAACGACAGCGACGCATCGCAGACGTTCAGACGAAAGCGAAAGGCCATTGTCCGGAATTTTGTTGACCTACTAAGAGGCAGAATGTAAAGTACGAGGCATCGCTACACTGTCATTGCCGTTTGCCGAACGTTGGTTCGCGTCGCGTCGCGTTGCTTCGTGTTTTACCGAACGACGAACAACCAAACGAAAGCTTTTGTGGGCGCAGAAAGCTTTGCGCTCGTTCTGTGCTGTCGTTGTTTTTGTGTTTTTCTATTTATTTGAAAGTTCGTCGCTTGTCGCTTCAATTTTAGCTGAGAACAGCAACAGCAACAACAGCATTGCGCTCTGCATTTTCGATATGAACGAAGTCAAAGCCGAATTGTGCTCGCAGCGAACGGCCAAGTCTATGAGCAACATGTCATTCACCTTTTGCCCGCCGTTGCTCTGCTCTCTCTCTCTCTCTCTAAGTTATACTCTCTTGCGTTGGCGCTCTCTCAATGTTTGTGTGTGTGTGTGTGTTTTTGCGTTAAGCTGAGCTCACACATAGCAATGAAGTGAGTTGCTTGCTTGGCCCTTGTTATGTGTAGTTATGCTCGTTTAGCTTACGCTCTCTTTTTCCCTCTCTCTCGCTGCGCAGTTGGCTTAACGCCTACGCAATGACAATGGTAAGTCAAGAGAGTGGGCGAGAGCAAGGGTCACAATAGAAAACGAAGCGTAGCTGTCAAATTTGATGAGCAATGAGTGATGTATGTGTGTGTGTGTGTGTGTGTCTGCGTGTGACGAGTTTTTTTGTTTTTACTTTCTCTTGGCAAATAGAAAATAATTACACTCATGCAATATGTATGTGTAAGTTTATGTATTTATGCATGTGTGAGTAATTAGAATAGCTTGCTACATTCTATTTCTGCAACTGTTTATTGCATTGCATAGGATCGTTTCCTGCATACTCATTGCTCATACTACTCAAATATTCATGAGGTTTTTACTGCCTCCCTTTCTTTCTCCATCCCTTTCTCTCCCAGTCACGCTTAGGTGCACAGAAATTTGTGAACTTAAGTTCAGCATGCACACATACTCACACACATTTATATAAATGTACTTGTGTGCTGTTCGCATAGAAAAAAGCACAACCCCCACTCTGGTCACACTCAATTGCAATTGCTCGACCTAACTTGGGCAACTTTAGCGAGCTTTAACCTAGTTTAAGGTCATTTTCAAGTCAAAGACAATCAAATGTGTGCAAGTTTGTCTGTGTGTGTAATAGAAGATTTTTTGTTGTTGCAATTGCCTTTCTGCTTTTGACATTTGGCGTGCACGTAAAAATAATAATAATAAGAGCAGCAGTTGGGGAAGGGTGTAACAATTGCATGCTAGAAATTTTGCGATAAACCATCTGGCATTTGTCAAGGACTGTTTTCCTATTCCTTCATACCTTTTTGTCTCTTTCTCTTCCATTTTGTGTTATTGTTGCTTTTGAACTGCCGCTGCTTATCGAACTAACTGTTGTTTCTTTCTCTTGTTGTTCATGGTGTTGGTGTTTACATACATTTCGATGTTTAACGCAATTTTTGACAGTGTCCAAAAATTAAGGTCACAATAATCTTGACATTGCGCGAGAACAAACGATGACGACGGCGACGTTTGCTCCCATTTCCCCTCTCTTCGTTCCCAGCTCACTGTCGAACCCAATCGCGCTGTCTTGCTCACACTCATCGCTGCTGTGCAGCTTATCATTCGCGCTGCTCGTCGTCGTCAACAAAATATTTTTTCTCGAAGCAAAAAACTGACGTCGCCGTTGGCGTTGGCGTCGCTGCTGGCGTTGGTGATAATGAAATTGAAATTTCATTGCTAATTGCGTTTAATATTTATAATTGACCCAAATAATTTGTGATTGGCTTTGCAAAACAAAAAACAACAACTCTGTCAACAGAGACAAAGAAAGAACAAAACGCAAAATAATCCCGCAAAGAAAGCGTCTCAAAAAGAGTCAGCGAAGGGTGTGAAAAGGGTGAACAAAGAGAGAGAGCGAGAGGGCGGGAAATAAAACAGCTGCATAAGTATCGTATATCGAATATCGAATATGATGCGATCATGCATTCAATATGCAACTATGTACATCAATCAACAACAACTTGCAAATCGAACAAACTAAATGTGCTAAATATATGAGCACACACACACACACAGTAACATTCAGACACTTACACATGTAATTCAGTTGACTCTCCCCACCATCATCTCTCCATGACCAACACGTCATATTCGACTGCTGCTGCCGCTGCCGTTGCATCTGTTTCGGTTTCAGCTTAGACACTCTTTCAATGGGTTGCATCATTTTTCCATCCAATATGTAGTACATTATTTTGAATTTGTGTATCGAACTCCATTTTGAGTCATGTTTTAGACTAAATAGGAATACAGTCGATTATGTTGATAAATGCATGTTAAGCGCATAACTTCACTATATTATTTCCTTAATATGATGTAATTTGAGCACATTGCATCTTATTTAAGTTATTTATTTTATACGATTTGCAAAATATTGTACGATTGTTGTGCTAGTTTGCTACAACCGTTTAAAATGAAATAAACCTTAATGTATTTGTATACTAATTGCTTATTGCAGAGAAGTGCATTGTGTGTGTGAGCAGCTATTGGCAAAGATTGTATAAAATATCAATAAGAAAATATTATAACGATCACATTCACTTAGGGGGGGCCTCTTCATTTTTGTGGAATACAGTGTTGATATAATAAACATTAAAATTGATAATTATGAAGAATAGAGAGTTAAAGTAGGGATTACTCAAAACATACTTTAATTATAATTTCTGATAGGAAATTGAGAACAGTGAACACAGTGAAAGCTGTGTTTTGATTGGCAAGGGTATTTGCTAGTTGTGCTCCCTTGCAGTGTACTTTTTTGCAGTTATTGTTGTTTCTTGTCTTTGGCTTGCCTTGGCTCGACTCAACTCGACTTCGGTTCTCTCGCTATCTCTCTCTCTCGTTTTCGCATGAAAACTTTTTGCTCTTCGCCCTGTGCCGACGACGATGGCGATGGCGATGGCGATGGCGACGTCGCACAGTAGCGCCAAAATGTGAGATGCAAACATTTTGAATATTTCTTATTGGAATACAATTCTTCAACGACTTTAAATCTGCAGCCCAATTTCTTTTAATGATTCTTTTTTTTTATATATATCAAACTCATTCAAATAGAAGCATTAAGAATGCTTTAATCTAGATTTATATTTATATTTTCTACCAATTATAATTTTGATAAACTATAAATACAACAAAGACAAAACTTTTCTCTGTGGTTAGCAGAATATCATGATTTTCGCAGCGAAAAAAAGCATTTGGCGCTACTGTGCGTCGTTCGATGCGACAAAAGTAGGTGAAAGGTCTTCAACCTTTTTGCATGAAAACAAAATTGTGCAGTGCATGGCAAAGGAGGGGGCGGGTGTGCGATAGTCTACTTGTGTGTGTGTGTGAGCAATTCTTACCAGCAGCAAACAGTAAATGTGTGTAGTTGTTGTGGAGCAGCGAAATAAAAATAAATAAAAATGCAAGCGAAAAAGGCGAGCAAAGCCAAAGCAAAGTGCATGGCCAGGTGGGATTCGAGTGAGTGAGAGTGTGTGTGTGTGTGTGTGTTGGGGGGCGAAGAGAGAGAGAGAGAGAGAGAGAGCGAGAGGAGAAGCAAACTAACTGACTGACTGACTAACCGACAGAGTGACAGAGCGAGTCAGCGGCAAATGCAACGGCAATAATTTGCTATTTTTAGCACTGCGAACGCCAGCCGCAATTACAAAGCAAAACAACAAAACTTGCACGCACACAGCCACAGACACATACAGACACACAGACAAGCACGCACACATGCAGACAGCCTGGACTTGGACCTATCCCAATAGCACAGTGCAGGCGGCAGGTCGCGTTAGCGACGCGACGTTTTCCTTTTCGCAATCAGCGACGGGGTGAGAGACAGAGATAGAGAGAGAGAGAGAGCGTGCATGCATGCAAAAGCTTTCTGTAAGAGAGCGTGTGCACAAAAAAGCTTTGCGCGAATTGCATTCGCAATAACAGCGATAAGCAAAACGACAACAATAATGCAAACGTCCCTCACCGCGACCCTCAAAAGCTTTTGTGGTCCCGCAGACATAGACATTGATTTTCAACATAACAGCGCTGCCTCCTCGCTGCCAATGCCCATGCCCACATGCCCATTCCCATTGCGCTGCCCTGGCGAGGGTCCAGTCTGGCATCTGGCAGCCCTGTTTGCCTGCCGCGTAGATTGGCAGCCCGGGCACACAGCTTTGCCAGCAGCGCCAAAAATAAACCCAGGGTCGTGACGTGGTCAGCCCTCCGCATCTATTCTCCTTTCTCTCTCTCTCATGCTTCCATTCACTGTGGGGAGGATATTCCGTGTCCCTCACTGTCTCTTTCTCTGTCACCTGTGGCTTCCTTCATAACTTTCAGCCGTTTAATCAGCGTTCTTCACGTTTCTTCTCCTCTCTTGCAGCCCATCCCATTTCCAACTTCGTGAAGTGGGAATCGCAGCGTTAGACGTCGCCTCATCAACAGCTGTTAAACCGGTAAGTTTTCCACATCCCCATAATCAGCAGTATTACTCAAAATTTGGTCGGGGTTTCGATAATGAAACTATCAATTTTTTTACTTTTAAATGTAGCTTTTTAGTTAATATGACTTATGAATATTCAGTACGCAATTCATTTTATATGCACTTTCACAAATATCGTTCTAAAACCATTTTCAATCTATATGTTTTAAAATTTACTATCAATTTCTAAAAATACAACTATGTTGTTTGTGAATTTATAAGGATTGAATTTTAAAAATTAATGTATTTCCATGTGAAACCAATTATAGTTTACACAATGTTGAACTGTTAATTTGATTACCTATTTGTAAATAGAGAAAACCAAGTTTTGAATCAAGAAGAAATCTAATTAAAAGTCTTGAATTCGAGAATAACTGGAGATTGTAGATTGAAATGAAATTATTTTTAGAATACGAAACATTTTCATGCGATAATGGAACCTAGAATGAAAATTGAAACCCAGGATATAACAATATCAATTTCAATTGTTTAAAATAAAAACAAAATAAACTTTGTTTTTACTTAATTTCCAATCATTGTTTTCGAACAGCGTGGAGTTATAACAGCGACAAAGCTACGTTTAATCTTAAGAATTCAGCAACATTCGGTGGAAAATGCATGTTTTCTAATTTTTACGTTTATATCATATTATTTGTATGGCTTACTTTGTTACATTCTCTTTACCAAATTTTCGATACTAACAAAAGTTTCTTTAATCTCATAACGGTAATCGAATATTGACTTTATGTTAAAATAGCTTTTTTGGATTCAAATCTTATTCTTCAGAATAGTTTTATTGGTGATATTATTTTATGAGTAGTGTACAACTTAATAAGTAACTTAACAAAACAGAGCTAGTAGAGATGAAAATTAAACCAAATCTTGTAAAAAGTTTTGAGTATTAAAAAAATTGTTAGGCTTAGGAGTTATATTGTAGAAGTATGCGAGTGTTTTGTGGCTTATCGCTGCATTGATATGCCCTTGTCGGTGGATGTATGCCGGGTATAATGTTAAACTTAATAGTGCTGTTTCAATATGCTGATGGCCAGCAATAAATACCCTTTTGACAACAACAGCATGAAGAAGAGGAAGAAGAAGAAGGAGAACGAGAAAAGCGACTGCGAAATGTGAAATGAAGAAAATCCAAGCGCAGTAGCAAATGAAGGAAAACAAATGCGAATGCAGACACAACCAGGCGGACAGGCAGACATACATACAAACAAACATACGTATAGTATATATACACGAAATGAATGTGTGTGTCTGTGTCTG
Organism: Drosophila niveifrons; assembly: GCA_035046325.1. NCBI lineage: Eukaryota > Metazoa > Arthropoda > Insecta > Diptera > Drosophilidae > Drosophila > Drosophila niveifrons. The sequence goes on along the minus strand of JAWNOC010000063.1, from coordinate 11,940,963 downwards.
TGTGTGTGTATCTCGGTATAGAAGAAGAAGAAGAAGAAGCAAAAGCAGAAGCAGAAGCAGAGAAACTGTGCCAATGCCCTGACAACGGCACAAGGTGATGATGCAAACTGCAGCACGAAGTCGACGCGAGTGACGCCAATTGCAGTGCAAAACGAGAGAGCGGGAGAGAGAGCGAGAGAGAGAGAAGGAAGACGAAGCGCTGTGTGTGTTTGTGTGTGTGTGTGTGTGGGAGAGGCAAGAGAGCGAATGAAAGAGAAAGACGATGTTGATGATGACGATGACGATGACGAGTTGCTGTGTTGTTGGTCGTGTTGTTTTCATTGTTGCGTGCATATGTGCAACATGACATGCCACACACACACACACACAAGGTGCACAGTCGGTGGTTAGAGGCAGACAACGTTACCCTCCCCCTCTCCCACTCCGCCTTGGCCCTTTCCTTCTCCTCCTTCTCCTAAAGCGTTCCTTGTGGGTGTTGTTGTCGTTGTTGTTGTTGTTGTTGATGTTGCACCAGGAAGGCCGCGTCGGTTTGCTCTCGAGGCCATTGGGGATAGCTAGAGGGGAATAGAACGAGAGAGAGAGAGAGAGAGCGGGAGAGCGAGAGGGAGAGAAAGGGAATTTGTTGTTGCCAATGCAAACAAGGAAGTAAATTTGCAAAGTGGACGGTGAGAAAAGGAAGCGAATGGAGGCGAGTGGAAGGCTGGGAGACTGAAGTGTCCATTTGGCCATCTTTCAAGTGTTTGCACACTCAACTCACCTCACCTCACCCCAGTCCCCTCAGCTGCTTCCCTTCGCCGCCAGCATCTTCACCCACTTTCAGCGGCTCTCATCAAGTTTTGCTTATGCAATGGAAAGTGCCAAGCCAAATCAAAAGCAAAATACCAACAAAAACAACAATGAACAGCAACTAAAATTGCATAGAAAGAAGGCTCAACACACAGCAACAAACAACAAACAGCAAACAACACGACAAAGGGTCGTATACTTAACATCTGTTCCAAGTTGTTTGAAGTTTTACCTGCCAGCAACGCATGAGAAGCGAACTATGAAATGCAAATGAATAATAAATCCAACTCAATCCTTAATTTTTCTTTTCTGCCTAATTCGATTTAGTCGAGGCGTCTTTATTATATAGTTGTTACAACTGCACATTTAAAATATTTTTGATTTTTGAAACCTTCAACTTAAAAGATCTTTTTACGTTATTTGTCGCAATGGAAAAAATGTTCTGAAAAGCGAAAATTAAATGCAAAGAAAAACATAATAATTATGCCTTTTTGGCTTACAACAATTTAACGTGTATAATATTTTATTTAACTAATATTTATTGAATTCATAAGCGTAAAGATTCTGCTTTTTATTAAAATAAAATTCATTCTGATTCAGTGTTTAATATTTGTGCGATTTATTTATAAAAATAATATTTGTTTGAGGAATTTTCTATTTCGATTATTCTTTCTGTTGTTATAATATTATATGAAATTACTTTTTTAACTCGTTTAAATTCTGAATAACAATATAATATTTATTTATACTTATTTTGATTATATTTTATTATTATTGTTTTATTGAAATGACGAATAAGGCGGTAAGGCAATTATTTTCATTATGTTGTACATATAAATTTCAAATCGAACTACCAAACATAAAGTTGACAGAAGTATTTGATATTATTTTAAAGATTGATTTGCTATGATTTACCTAAAAACTTTGAACAAATTTGCGATAATATTTGAAAAATATACCGAATTAATATATATATATATATAATAGTATAATATACCAAAAAAAGTATATTTTGTATATTGTCATACAATTAAATGTAAAATATACCACAGATATAAAAATAGACTAATATACATGTATCTTTTAGATCAACTTAGATCTGAGATCTCGGTATATCAATATACTATTACATACAAAATATACTGTAGAGATCAAAATAACAACTATATACTCTATTCTCTTATAATCTCTGAGTTTTAGGTTTCGGCGCTGATCAAGAAAATATATATATCTTTTTATGGGATCGAAAATGCCTCCTTCTGCCTGTTACACAAGTTTTTTACACCATTTCACCCTATTGTTAGCGGGTATAGAAACTGAAATAAGGAAGAAATTATTTTTGAATTTATTAAAACTTGTCATGCAGAGTTCTATGAATGTCTAATGATGTTGTAGATTGGACTTAAAAAGTGGTCTCCAAATTGTTTTGCGATTTCGTAAGACAGTTTTGCTTATATGCATGTTAGTAACAGAGTGTTATCAAATTTATTTTGTAAATTTGTTTTTCAAGTAAAGGATTTAAATATTTGTCTGACTTGCAACAAATCTTTGTTGTCATTGTATTAATATGCGAATAGAAAATAGATTTGAATAGGAAGACATGTTCGAAGTAGTTATAGGGTATCTTTCCATCGGTGACTCTGCTATGCCCATGTGTTGTGTGTGTAAGTGTGTGTGTGTTGTATTGCATTTGATGCGGTTTGTCGACTGACAACAACGAGCAGGCAACAGCCGCCATTGACTCGTTGACCGAGCGACTCACTGAGCAAACTATAGACACACATACACACACACCAGATAGATCTGTGTGTGTGTGTGTGTGTAATCACATTTGTATTTGGTATTCGCGTGCAATTGTGCGCCACCTTTGAATTGAAATTTGTTAGCGAAATCGAAAGTTCAATAAACTTTCACGTAATCGACAAATTGTGAGCTGATGTTTTGGATGTTGATGAGCAGAACGAGTAGCTGAAAGGGGATGGGGATGGGGAAGGGCAGTGGAAGGCGTTGCATGATGATGATTAAACTCATGGTGATGATGATCATGATGATGCTCAATGCAATTTGTTGTGTTTGTGTTTTTGCCAATTTCGATTTGTGATGTTGTTTTGCGTGTTGTTTGGCCGCATTCAATGCTGACTCTTTCTCTGTCTGTGTGTATATATTTATGTGTGTATGTGTGTGTGGCCAAGGGGGCGTATGCGTAATTTGCACATTGCACACATTACGTATACGCCACAGGCAAACGTTGCTGAACGCAGCGACGCAGTTGACGGTCAAGCAATAACATTTGAGTACACACAAATAAACACACACACACACACACACACACACACACGCAGACAGACATGAAGTGCGTATAACATTGAGAAATTATTGCATTGCCAATTGCTTTGCATTGAAGCTCGTTGTCTGGCTCTGACAGCCTAGCGCCGTCTCTGTCGCACTCGACGGCCCAGGGCCAGGTAAAGAAAGTGAACAAGTACGAAGTAAGAGCCGCGCACACGGAAAGAGTGAAAATAAATGAAATTACATAAAAGTAACAACGAACCCACAACACAACACAACACAACAAAACAAAACGCAGCACAACACACAAAAGCGACAGCGAAACAATCACATGAATGCCAATCAAGCAAAATACAACAACATCAACAACAATGAGTAAGAAAGCTAAGCTAAAATGAGTTAACTCGACTGCGAGATACCCGAGCCTGTAACGATAGTATTAAAATATACGAAAAATACCAATCTTTTTCGAAACAGCGAGGTACGCGCAAACATATATAGATAGTATTAAAATATACTAAAAATACCAACACTTGCAAGATACCCACATGTATTGATGCTCTTAAAATATACTAAAAATATCAACACTTTCGAAACTGCAACATACCCGCATACAAATATAGATAGTATTAAAAAATACTAAACATATTCTAACTTTCGAAAGTTCTTTCGCTAACATCTAAAAATTAACTTTTATTGTGTTAAAGTTTAAGTAAATATATAACCAATACGTTATTAGAATATTTATTACAACATTAAAAGTCGAAATAAAAGTTAGTTCCATTTTTAGTTTCACAACTATTTATTATAATTTAGCTGTCATTATCCTTAAAAAAAGGCACCAATTACACTTTAATTCTTATTATTAATCATAATTTTGAGATAAAATCTAAAACGCTATTGCCTAGAAAATATTTATACTTTTGTGTACTTTATATTACTTACTGGTGTATGCTACTCTTCTACTTTTTGTGGAGCGGGTATAAAACCTAAGCAACAACAAAAGCGATAGCATGAACAACAGTAACAGCGACAACAACAAAAATATCAACAACAACAACAGAAGCAGCAACGATGACAGCAAAGACAGACAGCAACAAAAATGTAACAGCAGCTTAAGCATAGAAGCAAATGCAAACAGAGCGCAAGCCAAAGAGAGCGAGAGAGCGTAGAGAGCTTTTGATCGGCAAACGTTTCGTCATTGCACACTGAACTTTATGCTCTCTGCATTCTTCCTGTGGCACTTTTTGTGTGTTCTGCTCTCCCTCTCCCATTCTCTGTGGCTCTTTCGCTCGCTCACTTATATGTATGTATGTAGCTAGTATTTGGCTTTCACAACTATTCCCGTTCGGCTCCAACATCAACACTTTGCTTAACTTCACACCACCACGACTCACACCACCCCACCCCACCGTACTGCTCTCCACTGTTGTGTTGCTCTCTCCACACTCCACTTCACTTCACAGTACACTTCACTCTACTTCACTTCACAGTGCGTGCTTCGCTCTTGTCTGCTTCTTGCCACTCATTCGACGCTTTGCCCGAAATTGGGTCAGCCATTGAACCCGTTGCGACGACGACGACGTCGACTACACACACACACACATACACACACGCATGCACACCGACACGCACTCGCTTTGGCTTCGGCATTGGCGTTGGCGTTGACGTCAACGCTGACGCCGGCGATGGCAGCACTGCGCGCGTCTGCTGCTGCTGCTGACGTCGCTGCCAGTGAGTGCGAGTGTGTAGTCAGCACGTGTTCTTTGGGTCACAGCGAAGAAATGCGAAGAAACCAGCAACTCATGACTTGCGTGATTAACTGACGTCGCCATCGACTGCGACATCGACATCGACGCCGACTGCGACTGCGACTGCAACAACGATTGCGATTGCGACTTGAAAAGGCCAAAGTCAGAGCGAATGATGATCACCGCTCTGACTTTGGCCGGCCAAGTCGTGTTGTGTGCGACTTAAGGTTATGGTCACTTACCACTCCCCACCCCCTGCTCACCTTCCCCTCGATCTGTTGGCTGCCACGCCCCTTAACGCAACGTAACGCATAAAGTAAAACAGATAAGCGAAATGTAAAATAAAGCAAACACAACAACAAAATGTAAGCGAAACAAAATTTCACTTTCACATCAATTACGGCGACGTCACAGCTCCACGCTGAAGTACTGTACTTGAAAAAGTTCAACTACACATGCATGATGCCATCTCGCTCACTCTCGCCCATTCGCTGCCAAGCCTTGCCATCAAAATTGTTTGACGCAGATCGACAGCCTAACAGTTGACTCCCCCGAATTCCCTTCCTTGCCTCCCTCTCTCCCACTCCTCTCTTGCTCTTCCACCTACCGATCCCGCTCTCTATTGTCGCTTTCTTTTTGGAATATGAATGATGACCATTTCCACTGACAGTTCCTTACACACACACACACATAGAAACACACACACAGACGAATAGCGCATTCAAATGTCGCCTCGCCATCTGCCGCCCTCTGCCACGCCCCGCCTCGCATCGCCTCGCTTCAATGTCAATGAACGCTTAATGGTCAAGCTTGACGCCCTTTTTCGCAGCCTTTGTTGGATGTCAATTCGCTCCTAAAAAAAAAAAAACTGGAAGTTCAAGTGACCGAAAAGCGGCATGAAGAGCACCACTTGGCAATACCCTACAAACAATACGCATCGCAGCGAGAGAGAGCGAGTGTGAGTGCGAGTTACAGAAAGGGAGAACGAGAGGGAGAGAAAGAGAGCTGTAACGACTTTGCCGGTCGACCCCCAAGTAGAAAGTGTAAAGGGCATCTAAAGCAATTGCACAAGTCGCACTTTGTAATACCCTACAATTGTTGCAAGTTTCAAATCTATGCCAGAAATCATGGTATAAGTCTTAAATCTTACAGTGCAAAGCACTTGAAGAATTCCTTGATGATCTTATTTGATAATACACAGATATCGCATGTCCTGCAAATTTACATTTATAATATTTATCGAGTTCCACTAATTAATTATATTCAAGTTTTAAATTTTTACTAATATGATGGAAAATAACATGGATTAACTTTTTGCTACTTCATTGAAATCCAAAAACAATTATAATCTAAATTTTGGAATGATAAATTAAATTTCAATGATCCTAAAATCTAGAAGTGTCAATGAATATGGATAGATTTATAAAAAGAGCTATTGAAACTATAATAAATTTTCACTTCGTCGAATAATCATTGTAATTTATGCTTTCAAGTCTATTGCTTATTTGTGTTTTCTAAATATTCTAATATAGTGAGGAATTTACATTTGATTTTCAATAATTCATATAAAATTTTGAATTTACGTGAATTTCAAAAATTAAATTCAAAACTTTTTATACGACTTTTCATTTACTTATTTTATTAAGTGATAAAAATATTTTTCGGGTGTTGTTTTGATATGAAGTTGACTTTCAATTATTCAGAGTCGGTGTTTTTTTAATGCTTTGATTTTGATTTTTGTTGATGTTGTGTTCAAAGCAAAAGCTGATAATGATTTTATTGAAACTCGAATAGTAATTTGCTCAAAGGGCATTGAGTGCTGTGCTAACTACTTGTTTAGTCTCTTAACTGTTTTATGTTTGTTTGTTAGTTTGTTTTTAGTTTTTGTTTTGTTCCGTTTTCGGTTTTTATGGTTCGCTGAGGGTAGCGACCCAGCGTCAGCAGCGAGTTCGAGTCGAAAATTGAAACCGGTTCCACACACAGTTTCCAAATTGGCTGCTGCTTTTTTTTCTTCTTTTTTTTTGGGGGTCAACATGCAGGCATTTAAGTGTGTGTGTGTGTGTGTTTGTGTGTTTGTGTCAGCTGCAGATGCCCCTGGCTTCATCATCTTCCTCCACTTCTCCTCCTTCTCCTCAACTCCCACTCGCGCACTCTTCGCCTCTCGTTCTGACTTCAGCCACACCTTCTCCACCTTCTCCCTCACACTCACCATTTTCCGTTGCAGTCTCCATTTTTGGAGACCTCCTCCCATCATCATTCTCCTCCCTCGCTTCGCCAGTTGTGTCGCATGTTATTCTGTCGCCCTTTTTTCGTGTGTGTGTGTGTTCGTTCGCTGTCTTTCTGCAGCTGCTTCTTCCTCATTTTTTTCTCTTTTTTTTTGGTAGCTTAATTCGTGCGTTGTTGTTTCTTTCTTTCTTCTTTCTTTCTTTCTTTTTCTTTATGGTGTGTGTGCGTGTTTTTTTTTGTTTTTTTTTCTTCAGAAAATAAACTTGAACTTGCCCGTTCACTTTTACTCCATATCTTTCCCTTTTCGCCCCACCCCTGTCTTTGGTGTCCCCTCTCCCCACTCCTTCGCTCTGTTAAGTGTTGCCCCTTTTGACTGTTGTTGTTGTTGTTGTCTCAGATGCTTTTTTTTTGGTCGTGGAGGGGGGAAGATTACATGGCATCGTTGATGCCGTTGATCATGAAAATTTTCAATTCAAGTTTAGTGAAATTTAACGCTCAACACCACAAAAATGTAAATGTAAAGCACGACAAAGAGAGCGAGTGAGAGCGAGAGGGAGATAGCGAATGTGTTGCATTGTGGAAAGCAAGTTCAAAGTGCGAGTAAACGCAATTAAATGTAATACAATGCCGAAATTTGAAACTCGACACGAATCGCAAACCGAAAATGAAACCGAAATTCGAATCACGAAACTTGCAACACGAAACCAGGAAGCAAAACTAGACACAAGAAACTCTATTCGCACTACGTAATCCTAGCTAGCAGATTTCACAAAGATTTCGCATAGCAAATCTGAAAAGAATGAGAAAAAAATGATATAAATTTCATATTTAAACTCGACTAAATGATTTACAAAGAACGATTTTTATTTTGCAAAATAGCCTAACTAATTACTCAGTGATAAATCAAATATTTCATTTACGTGATAGACAAAAATCGAATGATCAATTTGATATTGAAACAAATATATAAGCGATACCTTTATCATTATTATATTTCTATAAAAAGAGAGAAGCAATATTTCAATGTAACTAATGTTATGAATGAATCATATTTATATTAAAATGCATATCTTTATATATATTTGATTTCTTAGAAGATTCTGAAATCGCAAAATCACATAATGAAAATATTAAAAAGAAAACATTATACCTTAAGTAAATTCAGTAATTTGAACCTAAAATTACTTAGAACAAGTGAGAAAGCCACATTCAAGTTAGCTCAACCGTAAGAAAGCAAAATATTGAAAAATACTCTAAATTATATAATTGGTATATTGATATGGTATTACACTCAATATATACCATAGAGTGTAAAATATACCAGATTGTTAGCTAAAACACTCAGACCCCAAGTAAGCAGGCGTTTTTGCCCATACAGAAGTAATTCTTTAACTAACTTTGACAATTTTGTTTATCATATAGGTAACAGTGGTTAAGGCTAGTCGATAAACTCTATCTGTATCGGTTGTCAAGTCGATAGGCATGAAGCCATCAGTATCATCAGTCTCTGATCATTATCTATTTCTAACAGTAGAGCTTTAGTCGTAGATCGTAGAAGAAGATCAGCAGTCGAAGTAGATTATCAATCGTCAAAAGTATAACAGAATTAGCAGCAGGAAAAAGAATTATTTAAGTTATTTATATCAAAGGTTATATATATAATCAACGTTACATATATGTATATTTATTTATATTTGTTTTTCTTTTCGGAAGAAGTTTAGTAATTTCTTACTTGTTACTGTAGTCTGCTCTACATAAAATTAAAAACTCTTACTACATGTAATAAACAATCTCAAAATAATATGTAAAATTTACATTCTTAAGCTTAAGTTCTGTGTTACATGAACGAACTAGAGAATGTGAAACTTGTTTATTGCATCTGTTAGGCAGATCAGTCGACTCTTTGTAGCCTTCGTTCTTCTTTCGAAGATTAAATACCTTTTCATAATGTCTTTATTTGAGCAACAAATCGTAAGATTAGCTTTGTTATTCAGCCAATTCAAGTACAAGTACATCCAGTTAATTTTGTAATTTGTCAGATATTAAATCTAATGATTGGGTCAATAGAACGATTGAATTGAGAACCTTCGTGGTCGATGAAGAAGGTCTATCATTACAGTTCGTTGACAAATAATTACATCTATCGCATGGGATATGTAAATGGAACAAAACTACTTCTACTTGCCATGCAGAAAGAAGTCAACAAGAAGGCGTTACTTTTTGCCATATTCAAAGCTGCATTAATAATTCTCTGCACAATTCTCACGCAGTTTGTCGTTCGCAAAGAAAAAGTGACAACTGGGTTATTATTGTTCAGTCAATAAATTAAAATTTCCAATATCTTTTATTTACGAGTATAGCATTCAAGAACGTTACACTTATGGCATGACTTAAAAAATACACTTTAATTTTAATTAAATTGTGAATATATTTTGGGAAATGTGAAATATTTAGTAAATGTATTAGATTTTGCATTAATTAAAATTTTTTTGTTTGGCTGCTTTTCTCTTACACTGTTTTCCAAATGACGGAAATTCAACGGAAATTTTAAACACGCTACATAAGTCATAAATTAAATCTTCAAGAAAAATATAAAATAAATCAAAATATTGGGTTAAAAATATTTGAAAATAACTTTTAATTATGAAAAGATAAAATGGAGTATCTTTAGAATCAAAAAAGAAATTAAAAAATTTATGTACAAATGCGCATGAAATGAAATGAAAATCAAGAAATGAAAGCTACTTTTTGAAAATCAAAATTAGTTTTTAAATACTCATATGAAGTAGTATCTTAATTATATGAACGTAATTAAAAACATCTCTTTAATAACAGTAATTTTCACATTTTCTATAGCAAAAATGGTTTTATCTAAAAATTAAATATTTTCTTAGCACAGTATCTATATACACATACATACAAGTATATACGATTCACGGTAATTTGATATATTAATTTAGTATATTTTTAACATTAATACCGCACGATTTTGTTTTTAACTGAAAATGGATAGCGAGTATTTCTTTAAACATATATGTACATAAAATTGTAGTATTTTTTGGTATATTAATAAGGTATATTGTAATAATAATACTGCACTGCTTGGGTTTTGATGGAAAATGAGTTGCGGGTATTTCTATATACATATATAAGCAACCCACTGTAAATCTTAGTATTTTGTTGGTATATTTATTCGGTATATTGTTAAAAATAATACCGCACTGTCTGGATTTTGTTTGAAAAAGGGTAGCGGAGATAGCTTCCTTACTTGTCTCCAATAATTTAATAAAGACCAAATCGAATAGAATAAACTATAAAAATGGCATCTGATAAATTGCCCGAATTTAAAGACAGGGTAACTGCGAGTCGTGCTCATGAGTTGCTATGCATTTAATTTGCAGGTAAAGCAATGACTGATCAACTAGGGTGGGGGTTAGTGTTGGTGATGGGGACGTTGTTGGGTGCAGTTGCAGTTGCCGTTGCAGTTACAGTTAGTTGGGGTTGCTTTTTGGGTGGCTTCGATGGGTTGCTTTGCGCTCTTTGGCTGGCCAAAACGCCCACGACAGCCGTCAAATGCGGCAGGCGAAAGTTTACTGGGACTATGACCGCTTAGAATGTCTACACACACACACACACACACACACACACACACACACATACACAGCGAACACATACGATACACATACGGAACAGACTCTGGAACTTGAAGCGGCATTTTTGTTGCTCTGTTGCGCTGTTGTTTTGTGTACAGCTGTGTACAGAAGAGGGGTGAATGGTGGGGACGTGGAGAGGAGGGGAGAGGGAAGGGGCAGAACCGCTGGGGGCCTCATAGAAGTGTCTGGTGGCAGTGGCCATGTGTGTGTCTCGTGTGTGTGTGTGTGTGTGTGTGTGTGCGCTTATCTCAGAGTCGTTGCCTTGAATGTAGGGCAGTAGTTGGCACTCGAGAGTCGTTGTTGCAGCAGTTGTTGTTGCACTCAGTGCAATGCATGTGCAGCTAGCTCATGCCCCAGTCCACATATAGATGCAACTCGCACACACACACACTCACACACACATCATGTTTATGCAGTTTTTCTGTTTCTCTGTTTATTTTTTGTATTTTGTTTTTGTTCGTTTTTGTGTATGTTGCTTGTGGCAAAGTCATTGACTTTTTGCTTGCTTGCCACACAAATTCGGCATGGAAATTGTTGCAGTTGCAATCGCAATTGCCGCTGCTTTTGGCTGCTTTGGCTGTTGATTAAATGCTGAGCCAAGATGCAAAGGTCGAGGATTTTTCGGCTACTCTGCATTGACTTCGTTTTCATCTTCGTCTTCGTCTTCGCCTCAACTTTTTCTGTCTGCTGTTTGATAAGTAAAGAGAACTCTTTGTGAAAATTTGCTAGCGAAATTGAAATTGACAACATACAAATTGAATTTACAAAATCACATTTTGCATGGTATGTTTATTGCATTATAATTCAAATTCAGATGACTTACTATATTCCTCTATTGTTATTTCATATTTCTTTATTTCTTTTAACTAATATCACTATCATATCATATTTCTTTACAATTTTTATATGTACCTGCTTTCGATAGAGAAGAAAATATTGTAACTTTGTAGGAGGCAGCTCAGTCCATATTAAGTATATGAATACTTAGATCTTAAAGACTTTTAAAGGCATTGCTACTTATGGTATATTTTCGATCTCTGTGGTATATATTGCAAATATTAATATAGCAATATACCACTATAGTGCACTAATTTTCTTGACAGTTAGCTATACCTTGTAAACTTTTTGCGATCTCTATGGTATATAATAGTATGTATACATTTTTTTGACAGTTTGCTACCTCTGGTATATTATGATCTCTATGGTATATTTTGTACATAACGACAATTATAATTTTGTTCTTTTTGCTGCTTGTTTTATCTAAACATTTTACATTTTGGTATATTACATACATACATGCACCTTCCTGTTATGTTTCAGTATTTTTGATACTAATGCGGTATTTTTTAATGATAATACCGCACAATTTGTGATGTTCAGAATGGGTAACGGGTATGTCACAATAGTATTTGTTTGTTTTTAAATCAAATTTCAACATTTTTTAATTTCTTATTATATAATATAAATATATGCAATTTTTCGAAGCTTGTAAATACAAAACTATGAGTATCAAAAAAAGTACAATAAAGTAGTAAAAATTATACTTTTACATATGTATATAGCAAAGCTTTGATTGTAATTAAAATATCATATTTGTAAAAAGTTTTTCTGAATTTATTGTTTCAAAGTGATTTCATTTTAAAACTTGATTTACTCAAATATGTTTTAGATCGAAATACACACAAAAAAAAAATATTTAAATATTGAAGATTGTCTTGATTTATACTGCAAAGTTTTCGGCTAAGAGCAGGGTATCGCATAGTTAAGTAGATTCGCAACTTGCTCTTTTGAATAGGATGATCTGAATGGGTTTTTTTTGTGTTTATTGCCTGAGTGCTGTTATCCTGTTGCCTTTTCACTGTTACCTTTTCATCTGGGCTTTGTTTGTTCCGTTCCTTGCGATTTTGTGGTTATTCGCCCCTGCTGCTTCTTCTTCTTCTTCTTCTGCATCTGTTTCTGCTTCGGCTTCTTCTTCTTCTTGTTTAACTCGCCCTCCAATGCTTTTGTTGCTTCTGATAAAAATACGCTCGAAAATGAATAGCACATAAATAACGGGAAAGGCAAAGCGAGCGAAACCAAGGCGGATGACTCCCTCATAGAAGCAGGAACAACAAACTGCAGTCTGTGTGTGTGTGTGTGTGTGAATGAGATGAAGAGGGAGAGTGAAAGAGAGACAGGGAGATAAAGAGTAAGTGGCATACAATAAAAACGTGGCTGTCTCTGTAAATAAGGCATAAGAATTGGGTTAAAAGTTTATAGAGCAATGCAGAGATTTCAATGCATGTCTATGCATGTCTGTGCATGTTTGCCCATGTGTGTGAGTGAGTTTATATCAGTCGCCTCAAGTGGTTACATGGTAGAAGGCTGTGCCAGTTTCAACGTCGCGACGTCGATGAAATGTCAACGCACCACGTGCAACCACGTGCCACATGCCACATGCCATCCACACATTCCATTCCACACGCAATCCACATGTGGCATCGCATACAGGATGCGCCATAGGGTGGAGGGGGGAAGATGCATACATTGTATGCAAATGGAGGTCCACCGCATGGACAATGCAAACAGACGCCGAAATAAAATGCCAGACATCAAATAAAACTAACCCAGTTAACGGCAGCCAGCGAAAACAACAAAAGCAGCGGGCAACCAAAAACCCACCACCCCACCACCCTACGAACCCACCTCACACACAAACTTCTAACTCCCCACCACACATAAAAAGAGAGAGAGAGAGAGAGAGAGAGAGAGACAGTCGAATGCATTGCTTGATAGGCGCATCGATTAGGCGCGCTCTGCACTCAGTGATGCCTTATCAGCGACGGAGACGAAGACCGAGGAGGAGAACAGAAAATATTCGAAAGAAAAGCAAATACGAGTAATAATAGTAGCAGGCCTAAGAGATAGACTGGTGGGGTGGGGAGGAGGAGATGGGGAGGGCAGTGCATTGCTTGCACTAGGAACACACAAGAGCCAAAGCCAAAGCCAAACAGTAAGAAGCAAACGAACTAGGCGAACGAATCAACGAAAACGAGCCAAAAACAAAAACGAACTACACGAACAACGTGTGCGAGAGAGAGAGAGTGAATAAGTGTGAGACAGCCTGCATATGAAATTTGAACGAGTGAGAGCGAGTGAGCGAGGAAATAATAATAATAACGTGCAAATGAAAAGCTAAGCAAACGACTGACAGCAGAGAGAGAAGAGCAAGAGAGAGAGAGAGAGAGGGAGGCAAGAGAGCGACGTCGTCGTCGTCGCACTAGGTCAAAGACCTGTAGGAGGTCGTTTCAGCCGTTGCAGTGGCAATAGGCAACGTACAATACCACGGCGATGGCGATGGCGACGACGGCGGCAGATAGCAAACACACATCAGCACACACGCACACACACACACACACACAGACACCCGCGCACACAAATGCAGCGTGCACTATTGAATAACATAAGCTAGCGACGACGACGTCAGCTGCGCTGCATTGTGCAGAGAGAGCGAGAGAGCTTGTAAAGAGAGCGAACGCGAGAGAGCTTAGAAAAGCTTTGCTGCGTTGATGACGTTGGCGCGCGCAGACGATGCTGCAATTGCAATGACTGCGTCGACGTTGACGTTGACGCTGACGTCAACAGCGTCGACGACAACGACGACGACGTCGACTGCGATGACTGCTCCAACGACCCAGCGACCGAGCGAGTGAACGAAAATGAAATCGAAAACAAGAGTGAAATGCATTCGGTTTTTTATTTTGCCATGCTGCTGTTCTAGTATGTGAATGCAATTGTGTGTGTGTATGTGTGAGCGAGTGAGAGAGTGAATAAGAGGAAGCATGGCAGTGGATGGGGGAGTTGGGCTACAGTTATGACAATGATTATGGCAATGTGACCACATACTTAAGCACATTCATTATACATATATGCAGTTGTGCATAAGTATGCATGCCGTATTACTTTAGTGATGTAGCCAAACACAAACACAAATACAAACACACTCACTAATCACTACAATGTTGTCTTTGCAGAAATGCCCGGCAGAGGAACTGTTAATTGCACGCATTCGTTTGGCAGGATCACACAAAATAGGTAAGTGTCAAAGTGCGAGCGAGATAGCAACACCAACACACAAACACACACATTTCGTAATAGACAATGACAGACAACGCTTATGCAACACCTAAAAAAACACCCACAATCCGCGACTATTCCCCAAGCTGCCACTCTTCCAAGTGCTCGCTCCTCAAGGTGCCACCACTTGCCACTTGCCACTTGATATGCCAGATACTCGCAGCACAAGAAAAACTGAACCCACCATCGTCCGCTTTGCTCTCATACTATATGAGTTTTTTTGTTGAGGATCGTCTCACTATAACATACAATTTACGTATACTTAATATACGATTTGCATTTTCTATGCAAAGAATGAAAATTATATTAACTTCTATTTAATTGAACTGAACATGGAAAGCAAAAAAAAAAGGAAAAAACGTTCATTGCGGATCGGCTATAACTAAAACATAAAGATGTCTAATACCATTAGAACATTTGCATTTCCTATCTGAACAACATCTTTTTAGTCTTTTACAATTTTACATAATTTCAAACTTTCATACATTTGCGTATACTTAATGTGCTTGTGGTGAATTTGCGTTTTCTATTCAAAAGACATCTTTCATTCGTTTTATAATTTTAAAATAATTTTGTATTTATCTGTTTTGTAATATGGGTTGCAATTAATTTAAACAACATTCAAGGAGGATCATCGCACTATAACTTACATATTACGTATACGTAATATACGATTTGCATTTTTTATTCAAAGAATGTCTTTTACATTTACTTTTATGTAAAAACATTCTTTGAGGATCGTCTATAACTAAAACATAAAAATATCTAATACTATTGGAACAATTGCATTTTCTATTTCAACAACATCTTTCTTGGGTTTTACAATTTAAACAATTTTATTGAATGCAATCTAAAACATTTATAGAGAATCGTTTTGATGTATAGTTAGAACTTGCGTATACTTAATATATCACTATTATTTGCATTTTCCAAAAGGTCATTTTTCATCCATTTTATAATATTAAATTATTTTGTATTTATATGTTTTGTACTATGGGCTGCAAGCAATTTAAAGCACATTCAAGGAGAATCGTTTCATCATTAAAATACAATTGACGTATACTTAATATAGGATTTCGATATCTGCACTTTTTGACTGTTTTACAACAAATTTCTTATTTACGTAAATCGAATATATTTGATATGCAGAAGTTGTCATTTCCTATGAAAATAATTATTACGTATACTTAATATTCACTGCCAATAATTTTTGTTTGCGTATACTTAATATTATAAGTGGAAAATGATTGTTTCCTGTTGAATGCGAGTTTCTCTCCACAACCATTGCTCATACATTATCGAATCCTTTTTCATTGAAAACTGTTCGTCTCTTCTTTACGTATACTTAATATATTCAAGTATTCTGCTTAGACTTTAATATAAATGTGAGGCTGAACGAAATGGAATGCCGAAATGTCATTTAAGCGATCGTTCAATTGCAAAATAAATAATAAAAGCTTATTTTTTTGTTAATAATATATATAATATATTTTGAAAAGTGAAAGAATATCTACCTCAATGTTTGTGCATCATATTTGAATGCTTAATTTTTTCACTTTTACTTGGCGGATTTTTTATCAATAATTTTTTTAAACAGGTAGTTGGTATTGAAATTTGATAAACATGATTTTTATGAAATTATAAAATGTTTAAGACATAGCAAAATTAATTGAAAAAACTCTTCAGCGAAAGTTGATATTTGTGTAAAATTAAAAAAGCGCAAAATGTTAAATAACTAAGTAATATTGTTTAACAAAATGACATAAGATTATTATTTTAATATGGTATAGAATTTTCTGTAATTTTGTACGATCAATTCCAAACGCTGAGGCATTGAGTTCACCATGTTTTAAAGTTTTTTTGTGTCGATGGCATATCATTCTTTAACAATGGCTTCCTTCAAGCCTTTCAATGCCTATTGATTTTCTACTCGTATGAATATCAAGTTGCAATTGCATTTCGCAATATATTATATCAATTCTTTTCTCATTTTATTTGGGATTGCATTCATAATTTATAGATACTAATTCAATTGATTGCTGCAGCTCAAGGTGCAGCTCATTAAGGGTATTCGCATTTCGTTGCCAAGTCAAAGCTTATTTCAGTCCGCATCCCACATTCCCCTCCCCCCCCTCCCTTTCCTCGCCCGCACTCTGTCTGTTGTAATGGGCTCTTTGTCCGTGTGCATAAATTATTTTTTATGTGCCAAAGCTGCAAAAGTTTTCCGCTTTTCACGTTCAACGACGACGATCGCCGTTGTCTTTGATTTTGATTTTGTCATTGTTGTTGTTCCCGTTCCCGTTCCCGTTGTTGTTGTTGTTTTCCTTGTTTCGTTTCATTTGCGCAACATTCGAGCTTGAAGCTGCGCGCACTGTAGCGGGGGCAGAGGAGAGGAGGGGGGGCATGTTGCACTGGGTGTCGGTGTCGACCATCATATGATTTACAATTTCCATTTGGCGCTGCATTGCATTGGAGGTTACGTAAGCTAAAGTTAATGCCACATAATCATGGCTGAAGTTGCAACAAGCGCAACGCGCAACGTGCAACGTGCCACGTCTCCGCGCCTCGCCTCGCGTCGCCTGCACCTCGATTGCAATGGGAAATGGGGAAATGTTGCAGGCGGCGCACAACGACGACGACAACGGAGGCAGCGACGGCGGCAACAAGCGGGAGGCCATGACACGCCATCGTTGCAGCAATTGCAACTGCAACGGCAACAGCAACGTCAGCTCTCCCCTTTCCCCCTTCTCCCTCTTCCTTTGCTTTGTGGTGCAGTTTTTCCTGGCACTTTCTCTCTCTCCGCTGCGATGAAGTAACCAAGCGACGCCGGCTCCTCGTCGCCGTCTCCGCTCCCTCTCCACTTTCCCCTCTTGCTTTCCTTCTCCCTCCCCCCCCGTTAACTGGACACGCAACGGGGTAAGTTGATCGTCGCCTCTTTTAACGGTGACTTAATTTTTCTTTTTTGAGTTTGCTGCGCTTTTTTGCTTCACTTTATTTGCCATTTTGCTTTCATGGAAAACTGGTTTCGGTTTTTCATCCACAACAAAATGATAATGGGAATTCGATGTTGTTGTTGTTGTTGTTGTTGTTAAAGCTTTTCCTCTCTAACAATAAATACCCTGTACGAATTCGCGATCTGGCAACTCTACTGGTGTTCATCTGGCCACACTGTCACTAAGTATCGATACTTTGCACTATGGGCAAAAATCCCCGAATTGCGGCATTTTTACCATTTTTGAAGATAGAAACATGAAATTTGGTACACATGCCTAAAAAATAAAGATAGAATTTCGGATTTTTTTTTTTTCGAATTGGACCACGCCTTCCCTCCCTCCCACCTTACCATAAAATTGCAATTTTCGATTTTTTTCCCAAAATTTTTTTTTTTAATATTTTAATGTAATATATTTAATAAAATTGTATTAAATATTTTTAATTAATATATTTTTAACAAATTTGCATTAAAAAGTTGATATGGATACCTGAAAAATTAAATTAAAAATTAGTTAGAGTCCAATATTAAGTTTTGTGACTTCATACCCTGATGCCCAGCTAATAATTTATTCATCTCAAAGCTCTTCTTCCAAATTCAGAGAATCCAGCTCAAAAATGTCGAATTCATTATCTTCGCCTTCTTGTACCTGATTTATACATTATTGTCTACATATTCCCCTGTTATTGAAAGCTCAATATCAAGAGTTTCTAAAAGAGCAATAACATCTCTGGTAGCTTTTTTGTAATTTAATCTTTAGCGTTCATTTAGATTTATAGTTAAAAAATAGTGAATTAGAGGAATCCAATGCTTTATTAAACACATCTGAATTAGTATTCAGACGGCTGTTTTGTTGCATGAGAATGCATATCGCGTTTGTACAATTTTTTGCGCGCTTCTGATGGATTTTCACCGAGAGCTTCTAGACGAAGTGCGGAGGTTTCCAGAATTTGGTGCCAATGTACCAGTACTTTATGCAAAGTTTGAGACATTGAATACCACTCATAAGTATTAACCTATAAGTACATCAAGTACCTTCTTTAAGTCTTGATGAGCATACCTCAAACTCACATTATGTAGCAAATAAAATTTTATAAACACTTTTCAAAATGGCATGCAACAACAGTGGCATTGAATTTTTTGATTCCAAAGCTAATTTTTACTTTAACCTTGGTCCTGCCTTAGTGTAACGTCAAGCGTTTACCACCAGGCTTTTCGCGTGGGACATCTTCTTAAGAAACTTAATTTTGAACGAGGACGCAAGCCATTGCGCATGCTTTTCTGGTGCATTTTGGCAAATTAGTGTTAATCAATCCGAAAAACTGCTTAAGCTTATCTTTAATTAAGATTTGCTGAACATCACTTAATTCATTTTTATCGATATTTTGCAAAACAAACGGTTTAACAGCACCTTGTTGGCGGTTGTTGTTGCTCCAAAAATCAAGCAACGTTGAATAACAAACCGTAAATACATCTACAACATTGAGTTTTTACGAAAATCGGGCAAAAACGGGCAAAAACCATTACTAAAAATGGATTCTATAGAGATTTGTTAAAAATATTACATTTTTACCTTTAAGGCACTTGGAGGCACTTAAAAGAAAAGCTTCACAGAACACATGTACTTTTGTTAGAATAAGCTAGAACAACACATTTGCAACACATTAGTCAAAACAACACAAACATTTAGAAATATAGAAAAACGTTTAGTAACTATTAATTTACATACCTTGATCTTTATTTTCCATTAACACACTTTTAACTTTTAATGTTTGGTTCAATTGAATTACGAGCTGCAAGTCGTCAAAATTTTCGCGGGTTTTTTGTCTAAAACAAAACAACACTGAACAGCTGACTTTAAAAGCGCGCAAAAAATTTGGGGTATTCCCAAAAAATTTTATCAAAATTTTTTTATATCATATAAGTATTCAAGATACCAAAAAATAATTAAACAACACTATTTCAAAAAAAAAAAAAAAATCATTTATGCCGCATATTTGGGCTTTTGACCCATAGTGCTTTGGTTGAATCCTTTTTGACGTGAGAGTCTCTTTTAACTTTTAACTACTTTATTCACTTTGTATTACATTAATAAAAAAAAAACCCTTTTCAAATCAAATTACATTATTGTGATGGATAAATTTGTTTGCTGATCTTTTTGTTTATTGATTTTAAAAATCAAATATTGCTTAATTCCTTAGTGCACATAAATGTTGAATTTTAGCATTTTTTTTTTTTACATTTTAATTTAATGAAGAATAAAATCACAGATATAAATATTCTTATTGTAAAATCAGAACTGAGCAGAATTTAAAACTTCGATTGAAATTCACTGGAATTCTACAATATTTCAAATAATTACAGCATAAATCAATTAAATATAAATATACTTTACCAAATTTCCAGGGTATTTTCATGCCATTGGCTTTGCTCACTTTTTATTCTTACGTGTTTGCCTTTTTTTTTGCAAATTTTATTACATATTTTTTTTTTGCAGTTTTTCTCTCTCTCCCTCCCTCTCTCTCTCTCTCTTGATGTTGAGCCTATCTCTGGCTAACGATCGCGACGATCGTTTGCTGTTTGTTGCCGCTTTTGGTGTGGCCCACAAGTTGTTGCCTTGGTTACGTTTGCTTCGATGCTTAGATGGCTGTGCCAACAGTCAACAGGCAACTTGGGCGGCCAAAGAGGCGAAGTCGAAGTCGCAGTCGAAGGCGAATGCGAAGGTGCTGTTGTTGTTGCTGTTGCTGAAGTTGAAGCCCTAGACCTCCGCCTGCCGCTGTGTGAGAGACTCAATGTTGCTGTTTTGGCAAGGCAAACATTTAAGCCAGGCCATAAACGTGAAAGTTGCAAGATGCAATGCGGCTGATTAGAAAGAAGACTGTCTGCAGCACGCCTCAGACATCAGTCGAATCCTTAGACCTTACTCTTTTTTTTTCATATTCAATAATCCATTCAACGTCTCATCAGCTAGGTCAATATCGGCAACTTTAATTTCAAATGATATGACGAGTAGCTCGATATTAAGACTTTATTTATATTACTCTCTCTCTCTCTCTCTCTCTCTAACAATTCCATTTTCACTTTCGTTTCCTCTTCCAAATCTGACTGTTTTCATACTATCGATAAATTATCGATAGTTTCATTCATTTAATATGTTATGCCTATTAATCGATAGTATTGTTTTCAAATTAGTTTCGCAAGTCAAATAATAATTTTCACTGCGATTTATCCTTATTTATTGTTATTAGCCTTAGACAGAGAAAGAAAATCTAAATTGATAATTAGATTGCAAATTTTGATTTAGGATTTTTTCGATTTAAAAAAACAATAATAATAATAGATAGCATTTTGTTTTTGTTTTGTTTTAAACAATCTGAATGTAAGAACGTTTGATTTAAAATTTTGCCTTCTTGATTCAGTTTTGAGATTTTTCCATTCTCGAATCCAGATGAAAATCTTGCAAAAGTGTTGAGTAATGGTTTGAAAGGTTTAAAAAGGGAAGAAGAACAAAAAGAATGCAATACGAGTTAATTCCTCATGTAATAATTCCCTGCAATGAGTTGCTTGTATAATTATGAGTTGGCACATCGTTATATTGCTATTATACACAGCCTAATGCTTGTTTTTATGCTCTTATGTTATAACATAAAAATTCATTATGTTATATATAGATTCAATCTATTTGGTAAGTTTCTTTTTGTGTAGATTCCTTAAAGAGAATATTCGAAATATACTGTTATTTTGTAATATAAACTCAATCTGTTATACTTAATTCATTCATATAAAAAAAGTTTCTTTCTAAGTAGATTCCTTAAAGAGAATACTTCAATAAGAAGTGTTATTCTATATATATACGAAAATGTTATATGTAATAATGTAGCGCTAATATATTGCAATATTTTCAAGAGCTTTATCTATATATGGACTCTTTTGATTATTATTTCTATGATTCAATTCAAACGATTTGTATTAATTGCTAGAAACTCCTTTCAGAAAATGTTTTTTTTTTTTGTAAGGTCTTACTGTTGTCTGTTTGGTGGTATTATTTCCTTGATCATAGACTGTTATACATTGGTCTTGCTATATTATTGCGTTGCGTTTCTATGCCTATAATAGATTTGTTTTTGCATGTTTTTTATGGAGCACTGTTATACTACCGTCGTGTTCTACTGTCATAAATGTTAACTGTTATACAATTGATCATTATATTGTCGAATGAAAATTCGGAATTGTTGAGTGTTTCTGACTGTTGAATGTTACAATTGCAGCGTATTAGACTCGATGCCCAAACTGTTATATTCGCATGCTGTTATACCAATGTGTTTGCTGTTGATCATTACTGTTATACATTGATTTATTAAATTTTGGAGTGTATTTTCTTATAATAGTTCTGATTTGGCATGTCCTTTTAGAAGAACTATTATACTATGCAAATATCCTTGTGTTAAGCTGTTATACAACTGTTATACGAGTGATAAAGTGTGAACTGTTTTAATTGCAGCTTATTAGACTTGATGCCCAAACTGTTATATTCGCATGCAGTTATACCATAGGCAGCAACTGTTATACATATGTGCCACATTGCTGTCATAAGTTTGCCTTTCGTTTGCATTCAATGTGGTGCCACAACAAAAAGTTGCTGGGTTGCATACATACGGTGTATGTGTGTGTGTGTGTATGTTGGACAATATGCAATATGCAACGTGCAACATGCAACGTGCAACGTGCAAGTTTAATGCATTTGTCAAATGGCAAACGCGGCTCTGACTCTTTGTAACTTTGCAACGCGGCGATGTAACTGCCGTCTGTCGGTTCAATTGTCTGTCTGCAACATTTGCCATGTTGCACTTCCTGCTTATCGTGCAACTTCGCTTGAAATTGATCGCCAAGCCCGTGCAACGTGCCCCCCTCTCACACCGATTGTCGACTGCGGTAACATTGCCTGCTAACACCATTTTCCTTTTGCTGTTGCTGTTGCCGTCGTCGTCATAATTGTTGTTGTTGTTGTTGTTGCGATTGTTACGTGAAAAACGAAAGTAAAACTCGCAACTCGCAACTCGCCAAATGACAGCGACTTTGGTGCAACGTTGCAGCTTTGCCAATTGCAGCCGCTGTTGCAGTTGCTGTTGCTGTTGTTGTTGCTGTTGCTTTTCTACGAGTTGCAGTTGGCATTGTTAGTTAGTTGCCATTTTTCTCATTTTCATTACGCCGACTGATCGAATCAGTGAATGGGAAAAAACGGGATTTTCCAGGCGGCAACAAAAGAAAAACCAAAAAGAAAACAACAACAACAACTGCAACAAACTGGAATGTGGCACACGGTCTGTGTTGTGGAGGTAAAGATCGTCGTTGTCATCGTAGTTGCAGCAGTTGTTGCTGTTGCTGCTGTTGCTGTTGTTGCTGTTGCTGCCCACCACTTGGTTTGGCAGTGTTTCGTTATGTCATACAAGGAAGCGAATTTGCAGCGCACAAAGCGACGACGGCCAAAAGCAACAGCAACAGCAACAGACAAGCCAAATAGTAGACGAGTCTGCTCGGCTATCCTATACCGCATAATACTGATCCAGTTTTCTGCATTTTACTGTCGTCTATTATTAGAAACGTAGTACACCACAGTTTATAAACTATATATACAAATTCCGATCTCGATTTTATACGAAATTAGTTGAATAATTTAACAAGTGGGCAAGTTTTAAAATAAAAACGAAACCATGTGGTATTTTCGCTAATATATACTAACTAAATATACCAAATAATACGGAATTAAATACCAACGATTATATTTTATACTCGACTTTGAAATGAAAGTGAAATAATAATGAAGTATCAATAAAATATACTGAACATATTTAAAGCATACTGCATTAAATACCATAATATAATATAATCCTCTTATAAATACGAAGTCAAACAATTTGGTATTTTCGTTTTAAAAAAAATACTGAATATTAATATACCAAAATTACTGCATTATGTACCTAATATGTTATATTATTTACACGACTTTGAAATAAAAGCCAAATAATGTGGTAATATTGTTAAAATATACCAAATAAAAATATGTACTCAATATACTGAGTTATACATTATACATTTTATTTTCGGTATATTCTGATGTACATATATATAGAATACACCATAGCAATTAAGACTCAAAAGCTGCATTTCCTTTTTGTGGTATAAAATTGAATTGAACTGAAAATTTATTATACGATATACAAAGTTTGACCACGAATATTAAATATATGATTAGTATTCTGGATATTTGTGGCACAAATATAAAAGTCTCTCAAAATTATTTTCAATTTTTTGATAGTTTTATAAATTTTTAACAATCCTAATGTTGACTTATTTTTTTGTAATACATTATTTAATTTATTTGACTTTGCGATTCACACAATTTCAAAAGTTCTGCATTAAGCTCACAGTAAACGCAGCTTCTTGCTTTACTCCAAGGGACTTGAAACTAAAGTTAAATAATTTCGAATTCAATTTGACAAATTGTTATTAGCTGCTCTATATGAAGTAAAGTTGCCATAAATTTACATTTAAAAATACTAATTTTTTACTTAATCATTTTTAACGCATTAACTTGCTTTTCGACCTTGGTTAGACTTAATTTACTTGTCTGTTGCCTGTTGGTGCCGTTAAGCGAGATGTGATTTCATTATAAAGCTCTTTAAGTTGCTTTATATGAAAGTAAGTTGCCATAAATAAATGTAAAGTGCAAATTGGAGATGCTGGCACTAGTTTAATTTACACATTCAACTTTAACACTTAGCGGCCAAAATGCACTTAGCTGCCACATTTCGTCACTTAGTGTTCGAACCAAAAAGAAAAAAAAGCAATAAAAATACTTATAGTTAACTCAGTTAGTGGCCAAGTTTTTCGCTTTCAGTTGGTGCCGTTAAGCGAGATGTGATTTCATTAATTTTTACATTTTTGGTAATACGACATCTTAATTAATTGCTAAGCGAGGTTGAATGGCATTGTATCTGATATATCAAGTAATAATTGAATTCTTCATCACCCGAATTTCGCATTGTTTGCAACTGTTGGGCAGACAGCGATCTGATATACCCGACTCGACTCGTTGTGTCCGGGTATTGGCAGCGTTAACATTGTTGCAATCACTTGGACTTGGATGTGGCTCTTGTAGCAGGAGTTGCTGTTGTTGTTGCTGTGGCTGTTGCTGGTTACTGGTTGCTAGTTGCTGGTTGCTGCTTGCTGTTGCCAACTTCTAACGTGGGCTAAAGCTAAAACTGGCTGCGCCGCCTTGGACAAGTTTTCCTTTCAACAACTGCAGCAAATTGAAGTCGCAATCGAAGTTGCAGTTGCAGTTGTTGCTTTTAGAGTTCGTGATGCGGTTTTTTTTTTTGTTGTTGCTGCTGCTTTTTCACTTTTCATTGAACGTTTTTCTAGGTTTCCTGCTGCTTTTGCCGTTTACTGGGTAAATGTTACATAATTCCAACCAACCATTTATTGCCGTCCACTTTTTTCTCTCTATTTGCCGTTTGCTTTTTCTCTTGTTTTTGCTATTTGCATTTTTCTTTTTTGTTTTTCTTTTTTTTGCGATCGACGCGACTTTGCCGAGCAGACGACGCCAATGGTAAATGCCATACCCTGTAAGGCGGCTCATTCAATGGGGTAGCATCTACGGAGGGATAAAGGATAACAAAATGGAAGAGAAGAGACAAAGAAGAGACAAAGAAAACTGTAGAGTTGGAGGAAGAGACTTAAAGAAAAAGAAGTGATTAAGTTAAAGGAGATAGTGAAGATAAAGTGGAAAACAAGAAGAGAAAGTCAGTTTGGCAAAGGAAAACAAAAGAAAGAGGGAGAGAGAAAGAGAGTATAAGAAAGGAAAAGAGAGAGAAAAGGATCCTGGAGAAAGAAAAACCAAATAGAGATCGTTATAAGATTGTTTAGATAGAACGAAATGAAGACACAGATCGATGATCGAGATGTAGAGTGCGGGAAAAAGATAGAAAGAGAGAGAGAGAGAGAGAGAGAGAGAGAGAGAGAGAGAGAGAGAGAGAGAGAGTGAGAGAGAGAGAAAGAGAGAGAGAGAGTAAGAGAGAGACAATATAAGTTGTACGGAACGAAGATAAAAATATTAATGAAGAAAAAATGAGAGAGACACAAATTGAAATAAATATTAAAAATGAAAGAGAAAGAAAGATACCGATCAAGCTAAAATAGAATAAAGAAAGAACGAGACATACACAGACAAAGCATGTTAAATTCGAATAATGTAATGTAATAGAGACAGACAGACAGAGACAAGTCTAGTTGAATATTAAAAGAAGAATGAAAAGATCAAGTTAAATACTTATAAAGAAAATATAAGAGAGAAAGACAAATCAAAGCAGACAAATGTCAAGTTAAAGATGATTTGATTTGATGATTTCCGATTATTTCAGAACATTTTAATCAAAAATTGTTCAACTGTTTATTTCTAAAAATCTTTGTGATGCAGGGTATTTCTGAGTCGGGCACAATGCACTTCTTGGTCGCCTGCTGTTTGTCTGCTATTGTTTTAGTTGTTGTTGCAGTTGCAGTTGCGGCGTGCCCAAAAGCTGAGCTTGACTCGCCCCCACACACACAGCTCAACACACAGCTCAACACAGCAGAGCAGAGCAGAGCACAAGACACAGCGAAAGAGGGAGCGTGGGGCACGCCCCCATTTGCCCCCCATTTGGTGGCGTGCATTGTGTGGCAAATTCATTTGCAGCGCATTCGCAGTCAATGAACTTTTGCGCCGCGAATTTAGATCAGAATTGATCAGCGGAGACGCCACAGCGACACAACAAGCGACACACACACACACACACACACACACACACTCTGACCATGGCCCTGCCCAGTTATGGGCTACAAAACGGCGACTTTGACTTCAAACTCAAGCGACTCAAGCGCTTCCCTCTGTTCGTCTGTCTGTCTGTCCGTCTGCCTGTCCGTCTGCCTGTCCGTCTGCCTGTCCGTCTGCCTGTCCGTCTGCCTGTCCGTCTGTCCGCCCTCTCTCGCCAACTGCTCGGCTGGGGCTGGCTTTGCGCTTTTCTCGCTTTGCATTTAATGGGCAAATAGCAATTAAAATGTCAAAAGCGTGCACAAAAGGAGAAAGTGAAAAAAGTGCAAATTTTGTGCGGCGCAAAGGTTTTTTTTTGTGTCTTTCTTTCTTTATTTCGGCTGTATTTATTTTGCATTTTTGCGTTGCCTTATTTTTAGTTTTATTTCATTTGCAAAATAATAAAGTAACGAAAATAATAAATGAAAAAGCAAAACTTAAAATGCGTGACAGAAGGCGACAATGAATGAAACAAGTATCAAAAGAAGGTATGCAAATAAATACATTTGAGAGCAACTGGCGATTGATGTTGCCTTTGAACTTGGCCACATGTCGTATGCGTAATATTCTATCGAAATAATTATTGAGATTGAAACCGAATCAGAAATTGAAATCGAAATGGAAATTCAACAACAATGAGTGCTGTAAGTAATAGCAATTGTAATAGCCACAGCAACAGCAACAGCAACAATAATCATAATAAACAATTGAACAACTTTCACTTGGCGCTTGAATTCAACGCACGACGCAATTCAAACGTCCATCTATTTAGCGTCGTCTCTTTATTCCCTCCATACGTGTGTGTGTGTGTGTGTGTGCGAGTGTGTGTGTGTGTGTGTGTGTGTGTGGGTGGTTGAAGTATGCACGCCCCTGCACAATGACAAACCCAGCAAACATAAAAAGCACAACAACATTTTGCCTATTCGCACAATGCGCAATTCAAATGCGAAACAGCAACTGCTCAATAGACATACGAGAGAGAGAGGGTAGAGGGAGAGAGGAACAAGTAAGTGTAATGATAAACTAATAGAGACAAATATGTGTGCAAAAGATATCTATGAAATATTGTGGCCAAATAATGACTGCATCAAGTTCAAGATGACACAACTAGCTGAAGGAGATCGACGAGAAACACAACACAGAGACTGAGAGAAAGGAAGAGAATATGTTAGGAGGAAGGGAGAGAATGAGAGAGAGGGAGAGAGACAGTCGAGCAAACTCGATTTTCTTACTTGTTTATTACTATTAAACCAATAATATTACCAAAATATTCTTTATAAGTATTGATAAAACATAATACATATTTATTAATATTTCGGTATTTTTGCGCTATATTATTTTGGTATATTTGAAGAATAATACCATGAGGGTAACTCAAAGTCATTCATACTTCTTACTTGTTCAACTAATAATAATATGGTATGATATTTATGACACGAAATACATATTTTGCAGTTACCATCTCAAAAGTAAAACACAATTTTCTTGTTTTGTTCTTCGTTTGTTTGTAATAACTATTTCAAATAACATATTGTTTATAAATAATTTCATCAATCCCTCCTCAACACAATCAACTGAATTTAGATGAAGAACTTGCAGCTCTATTAAGAAAAGTACCAAGATTAATTACAGCTTCTCATTGATTTACAAAATAATAGAAAAAACCTATTTATTCTGTTGTCATTGATTTATTTCTACATAATTCATATAAAATAATATAGATATTAATGTCTTCATCAAATATCAATCGTTGCTAAATTTCGTACAAACAAACTACAGTAATTATGATTTCTTTAAATTTGATTGGAATCAAATAAAAGTTATTTGAGAAATAATTTTACAATCCATAAAACGGCTACTGCTTTTGTTAATACTGTGGAATATTTTGTACTCTCTCGTATATTCTTAATATATTGGCATACCAAAAATAGCCTTTAGTACCATATATATATTTTAGTATTTTTATATTATACTAATTTGGTATGTTCAAAGAATAATATCGAGCTTATTTGGCACTCTATGGTATATATTTAATATAATAGTATATCAATCTACCATGTATAGGCTTTGGTATATTTCAGTAAATTTGGTATATACATACATATATTCGATATATTTTAAGCACAATAATATGGTATACTCTGAATGCAAAATTATATCGACACACCAAAAAAAGTCTTTAGTATATAGTTTAGTATTTTTATAGTATATTAATTTGGCACACTTTAAGAATATTACCCAACCTATTTATATGTTATATCTGGTATAATTTAAATGTGATAGTATATCGACTTACCAAGTACAACCTTTGGTATAGTTCAATAATTTGTTGGTATATTAATTTAGCAGCTTTCCTACTTGCTTATTAATGCGCCAATCCAAACAAGAATTATTTATTTCTATTGCAAATTGTTTTCAATGCTGTTGTTAATCATATTTTTCATTTGTTTAATTATGCTATGCTATTGAGAAAATGTCCCGAATGAATTTTACTTTCTTTTATTTAGTTTGTCTTTATGCTGGCAGATTTTAAATCAGTGCTTTGCACTGTCAATAGTTGATTTTGTGAAGCGCCTTGTTGTCTAGACTCACACAAAAATGAGCCAACTCAATTGAATATGCAGGAATAATTCGCATCGATTTGGATATTTGATTAGCAATTATCGAAATGATTTGCGAATGCAATCAAAGTGGATTTGAGTGACCCAATTACTCGTAGATGATTCGAAGAGTCGCATTTGCGAGTCCTGGCCTGAAATTGAGGCAGTGATCAGAGGTCGCCTGTTGAGCCACAACTTGCCCCTCCCCCCCATGTCCTCGCCCCCTCTTCTTCTCTTCGCCTGTCGGTTGTCGGTTGTCGGTTGTCAATGCCATTTTGGGGGCTGTTGTGGCACAGTTGTCGAGTCACAGCATACGAGTATATGTAGTAGTCATAACAATGCATCGACTGCGTATATTGCGGTTGCCTCAAATCATGTGAACTGCCCCTCCCCTCCTCCCCTCCCCACCCCTTTTTGGGGGCTGCTCGTCCTGCTTAGGAAAGTGTCCTTGGACGTCGTCGTCGTTATGCAGCGTGGTGCGTTGAACTCTCGTGGCGAGTTGCCTTGGAAATTGCTGCATAACACGCATACGCCACGTTGCCGCCACACACACACGTTGATGCCATGAAGAGAGCGCACACACGCTGCCACACGTGGCCAGCATTTGCCCAAATTCGCGAATTCGACACGCATAAACACGATATATGTATGTAATTCTCGTTTCGGTAGCAGCAGCAGCTGCTTTCGGGGTGGGGGCAGCTGCGGCTGGCTCCTGCGCAGTACGTGCCACAAACGGAGTGCACAACGCGCGCCAACGTGCGGCAGGTCAGGAAAGCAAAAGCTTTCGTAAATGGCGATGGCTGCTCCTGACCTACCATCAGCATTTTAGCAGTGTCCTCGTCCTGCTCGCGGCTGTAAAGCCCCCCATCCTTCATTTTCTTTCCACCTCTCGCCACTGTCTCTTCGTATATACATTTGTGTGTGTGTGTTTGTGTGTTTGTTTTGTGCCCAAGTGCAAGTTCAATCTATGAATTTCAACGGATTCTGTGCACGGCCCCGACCCCAAACCCAAACACCAAACCCCATCGCTTCCCATTCTCCCGCCTCAATCTCCACAGCTCCAGTTTCTTCATCTTCCTCCCTCTCTCTCTCTCTCTCTCTCTTTCTCTTGCTCTCGCTCTCTAGTGGTTGCAAATGTCCTTGCCAAAATGCAAAGTTCACAACAGCAACAGCAGCAAGAGGAAACTCAGCAGGAAATAACGAAGTTGGCTTCGAATACGTTTCTCACTAAAGTAAAAGAACATATCAAATAATAAATTGCGTGCAAGTGTCATCTCTAATAATACGATTGCTATACTTCTAGAGATGGCACTTGTGCTAAATATATC
The DNA here is from genome assembly GCA_035046325.1 of Drosophila niveifrons. Lineage (NCBI taxonomy): Eukaryota > Metazoa > Arthropoda > Insecta > Diptera > Drosophilidae > Drosophila > Drosophila niveifrons. The sequence continues at coordinate 11,910,377 of JAWNOC010000063.1, read as the reverse complement.
TCACTTTTCGTAGGTTGCAATTGTTGTTACCCAGCGAAACGATTTTGTTGTTAAATTTGTTTTAAAATCTATGACTTCGTTATCAGCTATTAAGTAGATGTATTTCATATATCAATACCAATCGATACATTCGATTGTCAAGAAATTCGCACATTTTATAACAACTGTTCTATAAATTACTACATGATTAATATGCCATAGAGCACAATGTATGTTATACCAAACAAATATACTTGAATACTTCAAATTATCAAATGCTTTATTCGGTATTTTTATACACTGCTACACCATAGAGGGCGAAATATACCGTGCATATACCGAAATAATACTTAAATATGCCAAATGCTATATTTGATTCTTCAATGCACTGCAAAATATGCAAAATAAAATATATCAAATTAATCTATTGATAAACAAATACTAAAATACAAATAAAGCTTAGTATACCAACTAAACATACCGTTAAAATACTGACAAATATAACAAATATTTGGTGTTTCCATATATACTACTGATACATGCAAAAATATACCGCACAGTGCAATATATACTAAACAAATATACTGCACAAAAATACTGAGATATGCCAACTATTACATTTCGATACAATACTACATTAAAAATACATATATACCAAATGCCATATATTTGGCATTAATGTAGATGCAAAATACACCGAAATAGAGTACGAAATATACCAAATTGTTGAACGAAGCCATCAGTGTGACCAGTTTGCATTCAGTTTGGCTGAGTTGAGTGACAGTCGCCAAGTTAAGTTACTATGTCTTGTCGGCTTGTCATGTGTTTCAACATTCCTCACATAAATATCAATTTCCCAGCAACTGTCGGCGATCAGCGACGACGACGACGACGACGACGATGAAAACAAAAAACAGCGAGAATTAGGAGAGAATGAGAACGAGAACGAGAATGAGAATGAGAACTTGTTCTAAGCTCAGTGTCTGCGTCTTTTAGAACGTCCGGCGTCTGCGTTTTACGATTAGATGTTAAGTTCAATGTTGAAATTAGCATAAAATACCGTTAATTGCATTAGCATTAGTCTGGGCCACACAGCTCAGAGCAGCACCGCTCTCCTCTTCGCCTCGCGATCGCGATCGCGACGATCGCCGACATTCAATTGCTGCACTTTTTTCATTTCATTTCATTTCATTTCATTTTCATTCGCAATGCATTTGTGCTTGCTTTTATGGCGCATTCTTTGCGCATATATCATAACGTCACACAGCACCTACAACAACGATCTTAGGCAGTTATCCTTGAGTGAGCGAGTGAGCGAGTGAGTCGCTTTGCACAGCTAGATTGCGCATACGCGCCGTTGTCCAACTTATAGCTGATCGCCATCCGATCATGATCGTAAATTATCGACGATTACTGTATCGTTAGCAACTGTTGTTATTGTTAGCGTTATTGTTAGCGTTAGTGCTGATGTCGCGCAGCTTGTGTCTCTTTCTCACTCTCTTTTCTGATCAAATGTAAACAAAATTGATTGGCAATAAAAGAAAAAAAAACCTAATAATTCTGGTACATACTCGTAAATTGCAATTCATTTGCATTTAATATTTGTGTATTCGAGTGCGAGTCATCTACGAATCTTATATTGAAATTTACTAAAACTATTCCAAGTTTCACAAACAAAGATATAAAATATAAACAAATTCATCAATTCAAAGATCAAATTAATACTTCAGAAATACATAAATCGGAAGTAAGCTGCATTTAACATTATTTTCTTTATTAATTTCAATTTGCTTACATAAAAGTATTTTAAATGGCATAAACTATATTGAAAAAATAATAAATAAAACAAAAAACTTTATTTTGGTTGCTCATTTTCTCAATGGAACTTTGTAGAATTGTGTTGAAAGTGATTTCAGTTAATCTTAAAGTAAATATATAAATAAACGAAAGCAATACAAATGATCTCTTGGGAGTCATCAACAGAATAAATAGAATAGATTTCCTAATAAGTACAACATAAATAGCAATTTGACATGAAATATGTTTGAAATGGTTTAAAGTGCATATTATTTAATCTCACTACTATTTTTGAAAAATATAAAGTTTTCGATGCATATAAATATGGAATAAAGTGATAGTTGTTTGGTTTGTGTTTCGTATTCGCAAAGAAGCCAGAATAAGAAAAATCGGGAGCAGTCTTTAAATGGGAATTACGTCGAGTTGTTTATGAGTGTTATTCCCATTATTATCAATAGTTTTGTGGGACACTCGAAAGATGCCAAGCAGTCAGTCAACAGTCAACAGTCTTATATGGCAGCTACATACTATAGTGGGTAGTGAGGGGGTGGTGAGCGAGTAGGTAAATATGTACTCCAAGAGCAGCACTACAACAAAGGATCTGTAGTTAGATCATATTTTTGTTTGTTTGCTCTTTGCGCTTTGTTTGCCTTCTTTTTGTGCTGGCCTAAAGAAAGCAAGAGCAAATACCAGACAGAGAGGGAAAGAGAGAGCAATAGAGAGAGAGAGGGAAGGCGAGATAGACAGCGGAATATATTCCGTACGTAAAATAGTTTGACCCAGATTTCAAATGGTTTCTTCTTATATTCTCTTCTTTTTTTCGGTTTTTTTTTTTGTGTGTGTTTGTGTGTGTTTTTGTTTTTATCTTTGAAAGAAAGAAAATTATGTATTTCATTTGGTTGGATGCCCTACAGCCGACTCGTTAGGCGTATGAGTGCGCCACAGGGGGCGTGGCAGTGGCAGGGCGTGTGGAAGTCAATGTGACTTGATCAAAATGCTGTGTGTTTGTTTGTTCTCATTGTTGTTGTTGTTGTTGCTGTTGTTGTGCCGGGTGCGAAGAATATGAAGAGAACGGGAGAGCAAGACAAACAAAATATGCTTCGAACATTTGTTGTTGTTAAAACGCATGAAAGAAAGAAAGAAAGAAAGAAAGAAAGAGAGAGAGGGCAGCAAAAAGAAAGAATTTCGACTCGACTCGACTCGATGACTGTCGGCCGATAAGATAAAAAGCACTCGTAAAAAAACGCACCAAATACAAAAAACAATAAAAATGAAAAAAAACGATAGAAAGAAGAAAAAACGAATGAAAGAAAACAACAACAGCAAAACACAAACATATTTTTTTTTCTTCTATTTTTTGTTTTTTTTTTTATTTCTCTATTTCGAAACGTTGCGGATGACGATGGCGACCTACTTGTTGGATGTGTGGGCGTGTGGCATTCGGCAAGGGGGCTGGGAAAGGGGGGGTATCGAGGGGGGAGGTAGAGGTAGAGGGGGTGGACCGCAGATAGGCGGCGGTCCGATGTTGGGGTAGCTGAGCTAAGTTGTTGTTGTTGTTGTTGTTGTTGCTGCCGCTCGAAAAATGATTGTAAACAAAAATAAACCTTCAACTTGATACGCGTCCAGGGATGTGTTGAAGGTGTCCCACACACGCACACACACACACACATGCAGCGATAACACATACAGACAGTCGAGAAACATTTCCATACAAAACACACAGCGAGAGAAGCGAACAGAAATGAAATGAAAACACGATCGTTCTACAATATTGCTCAGCACGTACCTTTGGTAGTAATTAGTTCTGCCCATTGTTCTCCTCTCTCTCTTTCGCTCTTCCTTTCCCTCTCCCCTCTCTCTCTCCCCCCACTCTGTGTGCTGTCGCTGTGTGTGGGATATAGGTCACTAGCAAACATAAATAACGCGCCCTATACACATCTGCTTGCACTGTGAGAAATTTTTAAATGTGGGATCACATCGATCTCGTATTATCTTCTCTATATAGTTTACACTTCTCTATTCCACATATTTTTGGTTGTACCTGTAGGAAATTGTAGGAATTATTTAACAAATACTTTTGAATGACAAAAAACGCCCACTGATTTGTCTGACAATCTGGTATATTTTGTATGCTAAGGCATAACAATATACCAAATATAGCATTCGGTACATTTTTTTGTATTTTTTGGTATATTTTTTTAATATTTTTAAAATATAGTTTAAATGAAATCAAGTATTGAGTATCTCACAGTTGAGCACACTTGACTTTAACTGTGTTACCTTTTTGTTTTAATTCACTTGATTTTTAAACACTCGCATTTTAATATGCCATTACATTAAATGTGAGGGTCGAAATAGAGATAAAACAAAAATATATATTTTTTTTATGTGCAATTTTGTTTTACCATAAAGTTAGTTTATATAGTTAAACTATCTTTTAAGCAATTGAAAATTCTACAATGATGTTTCCCCTTAAACATATTGAAACCTATACTAAAACATAAAATCCTTTGCGAGTTTCATGATGTTAAAGAGACATCTTATAACATAATATATAGTATATATCCTTTTATTGTAAAGGCAAATGAGAAACGAGAATCACACAATACAAAAGTGAACATAAATCAAATTGAAATATTATAACAATAATAACGCTCCACTTGTTCGAAAGAATTTTCAAAAATATTAATTCTATATAAGATGAATTCATTTAAATGTGATGCTAAAGTTGTAAACATATTCTCAATAAATTTGTAGATTTCTGTTTTGCCTAAATTCTGCTGTTAAACGAGATGATTTTTAAGTAACATGCCGAAGTTTTAGTTACCTTTATGTAGGTTTTATTTTTTCATACTTTTAGATCTTTGCCATATCTGTCTGTCTGTCTGTCTGCCTGTCCGATATATAGTTATATAGATATATAGTTTTCTATCGACAACTATACATATGTTTACATTTAATATAATATATTTATATATTTGTTTAGTATATATATTATATTCTATGATATACATTTTGAATGCAGTACTATATCAATATATTATACATATGTTTAGTATATCGATATACTATTACATTTAAAATATACCAAAGACAAAATAAATGTTTTCACACATTTAAAAATAGTTCAAAAATGGATTTGTTATATTTTCTAATATTTCCATAGAAGACAACTGAATTCTTCAGAGAATTCAATTTCAATAATTTAGGAATGTTGTGTACTTAATTTGCAATTGAGTCTCCAAAACGTTTTCTTTACGAGTACATTTGAAAATCGTGTGTCTAACTTTGTGAAGCTATTCCTGAAAACATTATCAATCGATTTTAACAAAGAAATCTATCCTAATTTTTATCCGTTACTTTCTATACAAGTACTTTAGTATTTTGTGGCAGTGTCTTTAAAGTTTAGTTAAAGTGTTTTTGTGTTCTTCAAGCGCTTGCAGATAAATCGAAAGTATTCAAGAGTAGCATTTGCCTTAGCGCACACACCTTACGAGTATAGAAGCAGCAGCAGCAACAGCTGCCAGTTGCACATCCACCTACACACACACACACACACACAGACAGAGATGAAGAACACACAGACAATTTCAAGTTCTTGGCCCAGCGCCCGACGCCTGTCAATGCTGATGATGAGATGATGATGATGATGATGATGATGATTATGTTGTTGTAGCTTCTTGCGCTTCTAACGAGAGGGCGAATCGATCTTAGTCTTTATGGATTTCATATTGCTGTTGCTGTTGCTGTTGCCCGCTGCTGTCATTTAGTGTCCGACTGTCGACGCAACTGTCAAAATTGACCTAAAAATGAAAAAAAGGCCAAACGAGCATTCGAATTCGAATTTAGAAAAGCGCAGCAAAGCAGCAGCAACTCGGCACCGGCTAGAAACTTGATAGCTGCCAGCACCACCTGAAAAGTTCCCTTCCACTTCCCCTTCCCTTACCTGCCACTTCCCTTCCACTTCCCTTTTCATGCACTCGTTCTCTCTCTCTTTTTCTCCGTCGCCTTCGGTCGATGTGTGTAAGAAACCGGAGATAAGAATATGGAACAAGTCAAGTCAACTGGTCACCCAAATTCGATATAAAATATTTTTATGCAGAGGAGGCCCCCCGATAGCAACCTATACAATACTATATACTATACTATTGTATATAAGGGGCATTGCATAAGGTACACATAACCTCACTAAATGCAACCCATCGCCATTTATGATAATCTTATGTGTGTTTCTTCTTGCTCTATTTGCAGTTCTTAGAGGGAATGACGCAGGCATTTCTTTTGCAGCGTTGGACTTTCGTTTTATAAGGTGAGTACAGCTCAAGCCCAATCTATGTAATATGTTGTAGCTACTAATGGAGAAGTTCCGATAAATAGTATCAATGAACTGCATTTGTTTCTAAGGGCTTTTTATATAATATATAGGTTGGTACCATCTTAGAAGGTTGTATTTTATTCTATTTTCCAACCTATTGTCTTTCATATTTCATATGATTGCAAAGTGCATTCACTTCTAACTTTGGTAGTACCTTGGAAGGTTGTATTCTAAATGATGAAATTAAATGCCTTTAATTATTTCAACACATTGTCATTCATAGTATTTTGATTGGTAGCACCTAAGAAGGTCGTATTCTAAATACTGGAAATGAATGCATTTCATTATTCAAAAATAAATAATTATGAATTAAAGTAACAATGATCTGCATTCGCTTCTAGCAGCTAGGTTGGTTGCACCTTAGAAGGTTGTATCCAATATATAGTCTTTAATTTCATAGTATTTAGCTTGGTACCACCTTAGAAGGCTTCAATCTAAATACTATAACTGTATGTATAACTGAATTCAGTAACAATGCATTCGCTATTAAGGGCTATTCATATAACATATTCTGTTTGCATTTTATTATTTCAACATATGATTTCAAAGTACAACGTTGGTAATACCTTAGAGGGTTGTACTCTAAATACCAGAACTTTATGCATTTAAATATTCCAATATATATTCATTCATTAGATATGTTGTGAGAATTAAACTAATCGAGTATATCGCAAGTATGTGGAAAGCAAGAAGCCCTCAAAGTTGACGCGTTGATGGCTTTACCAGCAGAAGGCTCTGACAGCAAATTGGGCCAACTGCACTTGAGTACTTGAAAGTGCTGCTCTAATCTATTCAAGCTGCCAAGATTGATGCAGCTCTACTCTATATATTATATATATTTTTTGGTGGGGTTTATCAGCGACCCTTCTGCCGGGTAGGTAAACCCTATTTGAGTTCCACCACTTGTCACTGTGAGTGTGAGAGTTTCGGGGTGTTTAAGTGTGTGTGTCGTACTCGTATGTACAAATATCTATGACCCAGAAACATTACGCGAGTGGCTCACAAAACAATAATAACAACAACAATAGCAAAAGCAATAGCAAAAGCAATAACAGCAACAATCAAGTGTCAGCATTTTGCACTTTACTACAAAAAAATCGCACAACTCAGACCTCAGACTGAGACTCAGAGTCATGGGCTTCTCTCACATTCATCGTCGTCGTCATCGTTGCTCAGTCGCTGGCTTTAAATCGAATTTGCGAATAGCGAATAGTGAATTCGAACTCGAATTCGAATTCGGATTCGATTTCCAGCTTTGCTTCAGTTTGTGGTCGCTTGTCTCGCACCCCTCGCGTCTCTTTTTTTTATGCTTTTCCACTTGACATTTGTTGCAAAAACGCCAATTTGATCGAATTTTGGCGGAGCAAGAAAAACGACAGCAGCAGCAACAACAACAACAACAACCGTTAAGTCAACTCTCGCCTCTTGTTTTGCTTTTTGTTTTGTGTTTTTTTTCTTCTACCATATTCTACAAAGCGGCGACGCGACCTGCCCCCCTCTCTTGCCACCTCACTACTTGCTGCTTGCTGCTCGGTTAATAGACGACGTTGTCTGCACTGGCCCCAACTACCCCGACAACGTCTGTCGCAATGGTGGCGTATACGTAATCTTGTTGCTAATGCTGTCGCTGCTGCTGCTGCTGTTGTTGTTATTCTGCCAGCCTATTGTCGTCGTTGTTGTTGTTGTTGTTCAGCTGGCTGTTGGGGTTTTTATGCAAATGGCGTTCAAGGATTTTTGTGTGAAAGTTGTTGAACCTCATGACTGGCAATTAGAGTGCAACTGCAACTTGTGTGCATTTTATAGAGTACTCACACACACACACACACACTCGCACTTGTGTGTGCAAATATTTATGATGTTCCTCTCACACTCCACTCATATGTATATTATTATTATAATAGATCTAATGGCTCGAAACAATTGATAACAACTCTTCTTGAATGAAATGTTCAATCGACCTTAAATTTGCAAGTGAAATATATTTCATTTTAAATTTAACAAAATTATTAAGAAAATATAAAAACCCCCTTTAAAAATCATAAAAAATAGGTGATCAAATTCAAAAATCGAATAAAAATTAAGACATTTAAGTTGAGTTAGAAAATAGTTATATTTTTTTAGTTAAACTGATTTGAGCTGATTCAAAATTGTTTACATATTCCTTTTGCTGATAAAAACTCTTATTAAATATATATTATCATATTGAAAAATCATTACAAGGTAGTAAAAAATGAAATGAAATGAAATCTATGACTTCATTTATGTGTAAGACAATGAAGATATTACTTAATGGACTACATAATAAACATTAAATCTGATATTATCAATATTTGAATCCATTAAACACTAAATCTAATATTATTATTTATTAATATTTCAAAAAAATCTATATATTCTTACTGAAGACAATTCCTACAATATTTTATGCACAAATTAAATGATTTAAATTAACTCAAAATATACACAATGTTAGAGTTAATGTTGGTAAATTAACTCTAATCTGAACGATATTTAAAATTACAAAAAAAAAGAATTAAATTTCAAGTATATTTACTAAATATATATAAATAAATAAAATCGTTGATCAACAAATCGAAAAACGAAGTAAAATTAAAATGTTGTATATATAGAAAATCATTAAATTATATTACAACTATAATCATTAAAAAAACCAAATCAAAAAACGAAATAAGTTATTGCAAATATATTGCAAATATAAAATCATTAGAATATAAAACACAGTCTTCAGTAAGGATGGTCGGTAATATAATATTACATGGACATGCCAACTTAGCCAATTTAAAGACAGCCTTTTATACAGTTATGCTAGTTAACGCAAATGTTGCTCGAAGTTTCCGTTAAGTGAGCAATTTTTTGGTAGTTGGTCACGTTGCATATGTCACATACATATATATATATGCTATATTAAATATACTATATATATGCATGTGTGTGTGGGTAACTATGACAACAAAGAGGTGGCAAACAACAAGGCAATTGGCTCAGCTCCCTTGGCGACTTCTAGGTAAGCATAGAAGCATACTCACACACAGACACACACACACACACACATACATGCACTCACCTACCTATGTATATATGCACTTGTGTGTATGTATGTGAGTGCAATTCCAATATCATCCAAGGATATTTCGGCTGCACTAAGTCCACATGACCTTCTAAAGTTGGTTGACTCGCGCCCCAAACAGCGAACGGACCGAAGGACGCAAGGGACGCTGCTCGCTGCTCGCTGCAGGCTGCGTTGGGTGGGGTGCATGAGCCGTGAGGAGGAGTGGGCGGAGAGGGGGGGTGTGTGTGCAGATGACTGCAACTTAGTTTGATTAAGCAACAGCGCTGCAAAAGCTGACGAGTGTTGGTTGGGGTCAAAGAGTGCGAGAGACACAAAGAGAGAGAGAGAGAGAGAGCAGGATGATGCATTGGCTGCAAAAGAGGGACAAAGCTTTGTCTATGATGCAAGCAGCAATAGCAAAACAGCAGAGAGCAAGCAGCTGAGAGCGAAAGACAGACAGAGAGAGCAAGAGAGAGGGAGAGTGCACTTGACGAAGCCGTTAGAAGCCAAGAGCAAATGGCAGTTAGCAAAAATTGCAACAGCAATAACAGCAGCAGCTTTTGGGGGCTAAGAAAAACAAAACCCCACGCGTCGTCGTCGTCGTTGTTGCTGCTGCAGCTCGGGTTCTGCTCTACTCTGCTCTGCTCAGCTCGACGTTGCGCTGCTCGGTGTGCAGAGCGACGTCGGCTCTCTGCTTTGGTTTTTGGTCTCAGTTTCGGTTTCGGTTGCTACTGTTGTTGTCGTTTCGGTTTCTGTTTCGTTTGCTGTCGCTGCAAGCGTTTGACAATTTCGCTGCATTTTTGCTGGCTGCCAGTTGCCAGTTGCACATTTCCGTTATATCCGCCAGACCGCCGTGCAACAACGCTCGTCGCTCGGTCGCTCGCTCGGTCGCTCGCTCGGTCAGCAGGCCGCAATAATTCGCACCGTATGAAAATATCACGCAGCACCCAAAAATAAATGCACACAAATTCAACAACAAATCAACAACAACAAATCCGAATTGAGAAATATAAAAAATATTAAAAAAATCAAAGAGCGCAGAGCGCAGACAACTAGAGCAACTTCAACCGCGGCACTTGTAGCATAACTGCAACAATAACAACAACAACAACAACAATAGCAACTGCAGCTTGAGGTGATTTTCGCATATGCTGAAAACGCTTTGCTGCTGACTTCGCAACTGACGCCAGCGTCGACGTCGGCAGAGCGTTGGCGTTGCCGTTGGCTTTGTTTTGGCTTCGGAGCTTCAACTGCAGCAGCAACAGCGGCAGCAGAGTGCAGACAGCAGCAGCAGCAGCGGCAACGGCGGCAGAGCATTGACTGACTTCAGTACGTTTGTGGCTCGAACGCAGTCAGCGCGCGGTACGCGTTAAAACGAGGAACAACAAAAAATACCGAAAGATGAAATATAATGAAATATATTCAAAAACATTCAATTGCGAAAGGCAGAAACAGAAGTAGAAACTGATTTATTTTTGTTCGAGTGTAGTGCAACATTGTGCAAGTGGACGTCAATTTGTCAATTGAATTTGTTGTGTGCGGCAAGTGCTGGAAGCACATACACAAGCTCAAAAAGGATCTTAGTTATCCAAGAAAAAAGAACGACAAAAACATCAACAACAACAACAGCAACGGGAGTAACAGAGACAGACGCCTACAATTATGCCTGGCCCGGCGCTGTGGTCCGGTGAGTAGTAGTTGAAGTTGTAGTTGTAGTTGTACACTTCCAAAACAACAACACGCAAAACATGCAAAGCTCGCTCAAATGCGCGAGAGAGCGCTCTCTCTCTCTCTCTGTTGCTGTTTCTTCTTCGATCTTTCGCTCTCGCCACTCTACCATTTGAAGTCACTCTCAGCAATTGCATATTTCCGCATGCTGTCTCGTTTAGTTCAGCATGCGCGCATGCGAGCTTGCTATCATTGCCTCGCTGCCTCTCGCTCGCACACACGCTGTCTTGCTATCGCCTCTCTGCGATCCGTGTCATGGACAAGGAAAGAACCCAACAAACTTTCACTTGCGCCAATGTGCCAGTCAACAACAGCAGCCTGGCAGCTGGAGCCAAAGAGAGCGCCTGCTTATGCTATGAGAGAGCGGAGTGCTGAAAGAGCGCGGTTGAATGTGTGTGTGTGTGTGTGTGTGTGTGTGTGTACACGCCAAAGCAAAAGACAAGCTTAGGCGGCTTTAAGCTTCCTGCGTTACAAGTTACAATCGGCAATAGCAAAAACAACAGTAAATGCAATACACAGTAGACTTGACACGTTTGCTTTTGCTCGCATTTCTGTTGTTGTTGTCGTTGTTGTGGTTATTGTTGTTGCTCATTATAAAGTCGTAAGCCATTCGTATACCAAGTACCCAGACAGCATTGAAGGGTATTACAAATTAGTGGCAAAAAGAGGAAGCTACATAAATTCAAGTCTAGATAATATTAATAATTGCGACATTCGATATGAGTATTTCATTTGCATTCTCTTGCTCACACTGAAAATACTTAATGCGAATCTAAAAGTCGAGCACACTCCACTCCATTCGCTTGCTTTCTCACTTGTTGCTTGTGTGTATGTTAGTTAGTGAGTGAAGCAAAATGTCAGTGAGCAATAAGGAAATGAAATGTGCGCCAAACAATTACATATTGAATTTGATGTTGTTGTTGGCATTGTCGTTACTGCTATTGGCCACTGTATTTGTTGTTGTTGCTGTTGCTTCTGCTAACAGCGTGCAATGTATTCGAAATCGAAAGTGCTCGAGACAATGGTCAACGAACGAGCCAAGAAGCTAACGGTTAAGTCGTAATGGTGGAGGGGGCGGTGTGGTAAAGTTGTGTGTGGTGAGCTTTGCCAAAAGACATGTTAAATGTTATAAATATGTATAGCAAAAGTCGCGCACAACAAAGCAACATACAAAATATTTATTATTTTCATTTTGGTAAACTACATTCCCCCTCCCACCGCTATACGCCCCCTCTAGTCTTACAATTCACATTTCGCAATTCATGACATTGCTGCTTCTTAATGCTGCTGCCGTCGTCGACGTCGACGTCGATGTTGATGTCGACGTTTGCCGTTGCGCTCCACTTGCGCAGTTGCCGTTGCGCAATCGTCGATGTTATTGTGCTCTTTTTTTTCAAATTAACTTTTACCTTTTACTCACTGTCACTGTGCAGCGCGCAAGTGTGTGCGTGCACATAGCCATGTGTATTTTTAGGTGTGTGTGTGTGTGTCACCCAGTGATCAAGCACCGGGATCCCATCTGCAGTTGCTGTGAGAGCCAGGAAGCATTTGCAGCATTCGCCACTGCATTCACACACATACCCACACACACACACCCATCAAACTCATACAAACACACTCACTCTCTCGCACTCTCTAATGTTGCTTGAAAGCTTTTCAATCCACCCGACAGCGGCGTCGACAGCGCTGCGGACGTCGCTGCAGTCGGGCGCACGCTGGTGGCACAGTTTTATGTTTCATTTCATTGAACCTTTGCATAAGCGCCTGCAATCTTCCGCGGCCGCTCTCTTTCTAGCCTGTTGACGTAAGTCAACGACAACGACACGACTGAGAGGACTCACGAATCCGAACTCCAACACGAGTCAGCAGCCGAAGCCGAAGTTGGAGTTGGAGTCAAAGCAAAGCTTTTCCTGTTACTGTAATAATTGCGACCCACTGTCAAGCAGCCGGTCAACGTACACACACATACTCGACAACTTCACATTTTAATTCAAATGCTTGAAGCTACATAAACGATGAAGGGGGTGGCGGGTGTAGGGGGGCATGGGAGCCCATCAAGTTTTAGCTGATTTTCTATTTTCAACGTCGACGCCGACGCCAAGCGAAACTGTCGCCAGACGCAATGCAACATGGAGTTATTCCTGGGGGAGGGTGACTGAAGCGCCAACTGCAATACACATTCATGCATACATACATACATACAGACATACATAGAAACTAACATGCATGCTTGCATATAGAAGTTGCCAGCAAGCTAGAGCGAGCTTCCCACTCTCGTTCTCTCTGTGTGTGCGTCGCAGTCGCTGTCGATGTCGATGTCTCTGTCGCGCCATTGCTGCCGTTCTTCGTGCTCTCTATTTATCTATCTAGCGCTTATTGCAGCCGAACGAGCAGCGTTGGCCGAACGTTTGCCGAGCATAACTATGACGTCGACGTCGCCCATGTTAATGTGTCTGTGTGTGTGTTGTGCCTTTGACTGCGCTATGCATGCTCATGTGCGTCTGTGTGTTGGTGTGCTTTTTTACTTTTTGTCTATTGGTTTTCATTTTCGTTTGCAGTCGCCATTGACGTTGACGTCGACGTCTAATGTTGCTGCGGCTGACTGTGACGCCGACGACGACGTTGGCGCTGCCGATCGTTGGCTTTGTGCTTTCGGCTTCGGCAGCGACAGCAAAAACAACAGCAACAACGGCGGCTGCGGCGTCGACGCTTTTTTAAATAGTTGTATAGAGTTGCGCGTTAGTTTCGAGCAGCGACGCCAGCGCAGACGTCGCTGACTGAGTGGGGCTGAGACTGTTTGTGGCTGCTGCTTGCTTTCTTTCGCTCGCTTACTCCTTTCATTTCACTTTATTTCGTTCGAATGTACGCACGTTGGCCGCGGAGCAGCAGCATCAAACAAAACAAAAACCCAAAAGCGACAACGGCAACAGCAACAGTAACGAGGAAAACAACACTCGGCGCGAAAGCGACTCTTCGTCGTCGTCGCCGTCGTCGTCGTCATCGCCTGCTGTCCGCTGTCTGCTGTTTGTTGTGTGTTGTTATACGGAAGAGACAACGACAACGACAACGACAACAACAATAAACGATAACACACATCTCATAATATTTGTTGTGTTTTTGGATATTTCGCATTTCGGATTTATTTTTTTGTTTTTGTGAACTTTTTTTTTTGGTAGTGAATATTTTTGTTTTTTATTGTGAATTGCATTACGTTTTGTCGTTGTCGGCGAGTCAAAGAATTAAACAAACAAACGAACCAACAAACAACAACATCGTACATCGCGTACTTTCTGCGGCTGCAAAACAGTTTAACGGTACATATAAAAATCGAATGCGAATTCGGATATCGCCAAAATGCCATCAACAATAAAAGCAACATGAATGCTAAATACAAATCTTACAAAATACAACATAATACAGAATATACACAAAAAAAACACACACAAAAAATCATCATACAATCAATCAAGATAAAAAAAACAACAACAACAATTCCAAATGCACTCTCGTTGTGAATGCGTGTCTGTGTGTGTGTTTGTGTGTGTGCAAAATTCTTAACGGTTAACGGATTTACGCAGTCAACAATGCAAGTGATCTAATTGCTGTCCTCTTCCCCCTTACACACACAGACACAGACACAAACTCACCTTGTGAATGGCGAGAGAGCAAAGTGCATTCATCTCATATACCATTTTACTCAGTGTGCATTTCATACCAAAAACAAAAACAAAAAAAAAAGTGAGCGAGATAAAAGGATATGTGTATGTGTGTGCGTCGGCTTATGCTTGTGTGTGTTGTGTATGCGCCAATTCATTTCATTTTTTTTTTTCGTTTTTGTTTTTCTTTTAGTTCTTATTTTTTTGCATTTGCTCAGTTTGTTCAACTGTTGTTGTGTCTCTTCGACGACTCTCTGCTGTTGGGTCTCTCTTTCTGAGTGCGTGCGTGAGTGTGTGCGTGTGTGTGCTATCGATACAAAACTATCGATTTATCGATTTGTGATCTCAGTCAAAAACAGCAACAACAACGAAGAGACAGAATATATTCAAATCGAATCAATGTGCTGCTGCCAGCATGCGTCATAACAATTGGCGCCAACGATTGCCAGCGCCAGCCATGGCACCCACCTAACTGCAACTGCAACTGCAACAGCGACAGCAACAGCCACAGAAATTGCAGCTGCGACTGCAACATCAGAAGTGAAGAAGAACGGCGAAGCTAACGCAAGCAAAGCAAGTCAAATGAATGTGAATCAAGCAGCAGCACTGAGTCTGGAGACAAAGGTGACAGCTGCCGCTGCTGCTGCTGCTGCTGCTGCCTCTTCTGCTGTGCTGGTGGCCGATGGTGCAGCAGCAACTGCAACTGCAACTGCAGCAGCCAAGTCCAGTGTCGAGGCCAAGCAGAATGGTCAGCATTCGACGCACGAGGAGA